>CM060937.1:415383071-415910571 GCA_030765085.1 Allium cepa
CGTCGAGTATCGGGGGAGAATAATTCAACCCTAATTCATGTTTATGGGTTCAAGGGGTGCGGCCAAAGCCTGTAGCTTCTTGCGTGAGGGAGATGAAGATTTTGGGCCTTTGGATCATGATCATGTGGCTGCAAATGTTTGTGGGTTTTAATTTTAAAAGTTATGTTATAAATTGTGTATATAAATCGTGTACGAACTTCATAAATACATAACTTTTTCATACGAGGTCGAAAAAATGCAAACTCAGTTGCGTTGGAATCGTATGGACGAGCACTACGCGATGGAGTTGGTTTGGATTCGTTTGGAGTTAGTGAGAATTTCGGGTAAAATTAAACGCGCGTTTAATTTTATTCGAAATAAATCGCTAAAACGGAATTTAAAACCAAGGTGAGAACTTCTCACTCAATCGAATAGATTTCGATTTTATTTTAAATAGTTAGATTTAAAATATTTGAATGCATGTTTGAATGATGACTGTAAATTATTGATTGTTAAAATAGACATTATGCGCCGTTAGTAAGCGGATGTTATTCAATATAAACATATACCGCGAATATTTCATAAACAGTGAAATTGGTATTATATATAATATCAATATATATATATTGGCATATGTATATATTGCAGTTGTTGATTTCCCGCATTTTTTGTTTAGCGGATGAGACCCTATTACGCCGTTATTAAGCGGATAATATTTATTAAGAACATATACCGCGATAATTTCGTACTGGAGCGAAATTGGTATTGTGCTAATGTTTTTGGATGCAGGAAACAGGTTGGAGGGATCCAACTGGATTCCTCAACAGTATTTATTTAATTTCAGATATTTTGATATTTGATTGATTATCATATCGATATATGATGGATCGTTGTAGTCGTGATTGACTATTTGGTATGTAGCATCATTGGACCCAGATTTTGGGATTTTAAAATGATTTTAAAAGTGATTTTGAAAACATACTATATTTTTGGGATTGATCCATTATAAATAAGTAAACGTTATAATTTTTAAAGTTATAAAAATTATGGTTTTTGTGAAATATAGTTAAAAAGCTGATTTTTAGAAATACGGTTAAAAACTGATTTTTGAGAAATATGAACCAATGATTTTATAAAATAGTTTAAACTGGATTTTTGAGTTTATTATTAAAAGTTTGAATATAAGATTTATAAAATATGATTATTTTATAAATCAAGAGAACGGTGAAATTTTAAAGGAATTTAAAGACGTTTAAAAGAATAATATAAATTAATTTATATTAAGAGATTTATAAATGGATATTTATAAATTGAATTATGGACATTATAAAACGAGTTTTTATAAGTGTTTGAATGTAGTGAAAATGAATTTCCTAAATGAATGAAATTTATGAAATTATAAACT
This sequence comes from Allium cepa, assembly GCA_030765085.1. Taxonomy (NCBI): domain Eukaryota; kingdom Viridiplantae; phylum Streptophyta; class Magnoliopsida; order Asparagales; family Amaryllidaceae; genus Allium; species Allium cepa. The sequence goes on from CM060937.1 coordinate 415,384,456, forward strand.
GTGAAGTTATAAATGAAATTTTATAAGCAATAGGTTTATAAAATTTATAAAGTTATCGAAAGAATAAATTTTGGATAAATAAACAATCTTATAAGTTAAGATTAATAATTTGGGAAGTTAAATGAACGATTTTGTAAAATAATCGTTTTATAAGTAATTAACTTATAATGTGAACGTTTAGTTTATAATTTAGTTATAAACTGGAATAGGTTAATAAAGGAATTTATAAAAAGGAAGTTTTTATAAATAAATAAATAAGGAATTTATAAACGTTGTTTTATAAATTCGCAAACGACTTATTTTGATAAGTTAATTGTTATAACCTATTAATGGAGTTATATTCACGTTGTAAACAGTGAATAATCCTTTAAGTGAAAAAGAATAGAAATAATGGAATTTGTGAACATGGTTTATTCACGTTTTTGAATAGTGAATAACACGTTAAATAAAATGTTTTGAAGGTGATGTTTTAAATAGAATTAAAACGATCTAACGATGGTTTAAAACATGTTGAGATTCGAAACCATAGATTTCAACATTTATTGTTGAAATAGACGTTTTCGAGAAATAAAAGGAAATGGTAGACTATAACACTGTTGTTATAGTAAATGATTTCCGAAAGGAAATGTTTTGAATAGTATTGGGATTTATATATCTATTTTAATTTCGAATCCCTATACTAGTGATTTTGGGTTGTCGTAACAATGTTTTACGCAACATTCGTTTTGGCCCAAATAAATATGTTAAGAGAATGTTTTCCTTAATAGAATGAAATATATACTTAATTCGATTTAAGTATATTGAATATTTTCTAAGTATTGAAAATAAAAAGATTTGTGAATTACTTATTTTTAATAAGTATGGAAATGTTTTCCAATATAAAGTGAATATATTGAATTTATGTTTTTGAAGATAAATTGAAATGAATGATTGAAATCATATATGCATGGATATTTTGAAATATAAATTCATTATGGAATTTATATGTGAAAAGTGAAATTGGTTAAAAATAAATATTGATTTATTTTTGAAGTGTTGAAATTTTATATCTTGTAAAGATATTTTGGAAATGTAAATAATTTGGAAAATTATTTGGAATCTGGTGATGTATGCATATCCATTGATAGTTCAATAGCCGACTATCAATATTTCCCTTTGAATGGGTATTTGATGTGAATTGATTGAATTTGAATGCACACTTATTTTTGAATAAGCGCTCACTATTCGGGTTAACCGGGAAAGGACCATGGGGTCGTATAACCCACTCCGAATATGTGATACGTCGTTGTGAATTGCATTAAAGATCGGTGTTGAAGACCGGTATTTGCAAGAGTGATAGGATGAACTATCGATTGACTCTGCACCGAGTTGCTCCGGTATTGAGTTCTCCATATGTGATGGTGAATCCGATCAGGATTGTGAATATCCGGATTGCAAGGACTTCTTTGTAAGTGCCTTCGGTTCTGTTCGAGCCCGGAACAGACTTGTATGGATTGTATGCCTGACATTACAATTTGAGATATAAAGCCGATTTCTTTCAAATATATTTCTGTTGGTGGCGGAGAATTTATTCTTTGCTTAACACCCTTCTTTGAGACGTATGAGCTCAAAGGTTATATAGTTGAAGTTATCAGCGATATATCCCATTTTGGTAATGTGACATGCTGAGTGATGCTGAAATGATCATTGTGTTGATTATTTGTGATAGGATCATTTATTTGATCGTCTATCTTAGTGATCATTGTGTTGATCATTTGTTGACCCAAAGCATGGCTTTTGTATAAAGTATGTTTTTGTGGACGTGACTTCGTCGAGCCTCACATCCCGGAAATGGTCAAAACAGGAAAGATGCGGCAAGGTTATTAGGGGTTGCTGTAGCTCCCCTTAGGGTATGTGCATTTCCTTCTGGAAAGGGGTGGTATCATGGTATGGAGCCCAGATACTTACTCATGTTGAAAACACTCTATTTATTATGGTGTGATGTTGGATATCGAGCGCTCGGTTGAAAAGGTCCTAAAGGACCGAGGAATGGCGTGCTCGTGTCAGTAGTTACCCAGTTAGGGGTAACCCGGCCTTGTGTTGGCAGAGTTCCGGTTTGGTTCTCGGGGATGTCTTTCCAGAGGCATTCTCAGTGGCAATGGGAAGTTCCTTGGCCTGACCATTTGTTGGAAATCCAAAGAAACAATACGAAACTTGTACGGTTTTAGTTGTAGAACCTGCCATTTAATATGGTAGCTATTAGTAGGCATAATATAATGGTACCTATGCTGGCTAAGATTTATATTCTACTTTCGAAATGAATTTTTCCTACACTATGCACTAATAATAATATCAAATGCTCTTTTTAAATGCGTATCAAGCATGTTTGACTAACATAAGAAGAAATCTTCTCCAAGTCTGCGTTTGCATTGTGTGTGTGGCAGGAGGTCTTATGGTAGTCTCATTTTTAAAAGCATTGCGAATTGAATTAAAAATATTCCTCTTTTTGATTTTTAAAGTTAAATAAACTGTTTTGAGTTCTCACACCAGTCACATGACTGACTCGGAGTTTATTGTTTTCCTTCCTAAACTCTGGGTGCCCACCAATTTTCCACACGGGCAGTTAAGAGTTAGGTTTATCAGGATATTCTGGATATTCTGGAGTTGCTGGAGGCAAGCTGGATGGCATGGCGTATTATTTATATAGTATTTCTTTTTCCGCTGCACTGATTGTTGTATGTTGTTGTACACTCTGATGATTTGATGTAATGAAATATAATGTAATGTAATAACTGATATAGTTCTTTGTTTAAAGATTATTCATTTATTATTATATGTTGTTCCGCTGCGAATTGTGAGATTCTGTTGTTGTTCTGTTGTTTCCTTTCCGTCCTGTTCTATTTTCAAATTCTCTGTATTTTTAAAATTTTCTATCTTCTGTTTTTCTAATTCTCTGTTTTCTAAAAATTGTATATCTTCTTTTTTCTCTATTTTTCTTTTTCTTTCTTCTTTTTCTCTCTTCTTTCTTTTCTTTTCTTTTTAAAACCCATAACCATGCGGTTTTTCGGCAACGAAAATCCGTATCGTTACAGTACCCAGGGTCTATACATAACTCATTTGGTTGTCCCTAGTCCAATGGGTGTGGTTCTTTCGAGTTCTAAGTTTTGGCTTGATTCGAGTCAGTATCTGATTAACCACAAGATTGGTTCAGTTTTGGCTTTATTCTTTTGGACGACTTTGAAGCTTTGGAGTTTAGCACTATTTGTTTCATTGGTCGTTGGAATTGATTCCGTTAATTATGTAGAGTAACCGATATGATTGTCGATTTGTGGCCCCGAAGCATGACTTCATTGAATTCAGGGGGCACTGGACCAGATGACTGCTGGTCTTTCAGATCTCCTTCATGGATATCAGACGTACACAAATTTTGCTGATCTATCGGTTCGCCTTCACGACGCCTTAGTTCGTGAAAGACCTCCTCGTTCACGAAGGGATTTTTAGATCAAATGACTGCCGACCTACTGGTTTACCTTCATAATGCTTTAGTTCGTGAATGACCTTCATGTCCATGAAGGATTTTTTGGATCAGATGACCGTCGATCTACCGGTTTACCTTTATGATGCTTTGGTTCGTGAAAGACCTCCATGTTTGCAAAGGGTTTTTTTGGATCAGATGACGTTGATCTACCGGTTTACCTTCATGATGCTACAGTTCGTGAAAGACCTTCATGTTCGCAAAGGGTTTTTGGGATCAGATAGCTACTGGTCTACCGATTCACCTTCATGATGCTTTAGTTCATGAAAGACATTCATGTTCGTGAAGGGTTTTTGGATCGGATGACTGCTAATCTACCCGCTCATCTTCACGACGCTTTAGTTTATGGAGGAGTTTTGTGGTCAAATGTTTAGCCACCAGACAGCCTTGGAATGATAATTATCGATTCCGAGAGGAGTTTTGGGTCGTGTATCCGATGGCCCGGCGGTCTTAAAGAAATGATTCATCGCCTTCAAGGGAAATTTTGGTCAAATGTCCGGCAACCAAATGTGTAACACCCCGCGTTTTGATATAGTTAGAATTTAAAAAATGACGATGAGTAATGAAAATAAATAATTATGTAATTTTCAGAATATGGCTTCGAAACTTGTACCATTGCGTCTAGGGCGATTTTCTGATCAATTTCCATATATAACTCGTAAAAATATGGACTAATATGAAGAAGTTAGGAATAAAACGGAATAAGTAACCGAATGAAAAAAATATAGTATAACGCGGATATGGGCCGACCAGGAGGTCGACCCAATAAGCGCAATGGTCAACCGCCCGGTCGACCGCTTGCTAAGGGCAGTCAACCGCCCGGTCGACTCGCGTACGACCTGGGCGAAAATTCGTCCAGGTACGTGCAGTGACGCGTTTTCTTGTTTTTACGCGATCTAAGCCATACTTCTTTGATCCGATGGCTCCAAATTGCCTTATGACTTTGTAGCTCCAGGTTCAATCCAAGGATCCATCAGTCTGAGGTCCTCAAGCTCCAATCTAAATAGGACTCTAGACCTAGCTGTCTTCCCAAATTAGATTTCCTCCTACGGGTTCATTTCCTAAGGATGAAACTTAAAAAGAAAATAATTTCTACGGAGAAGATCTTCAAAATTAAAATATTATACACCTTGGAAGAAGAGTATCTAGAAGGACTGTGGAGCCAAGCAGAGCACAAGCGAAGATAAGGACGATGGGTCAGTGGATTTATTTATATATTTTTTAAGGTTAAGATATATTACTATTAGAATCCATTTTAGAAATTTAATTTGGTAATTAATCATTTTAGTTATATTATGCCAAACTATAAGAAAACTTGCATTTTATTTAAAGTATTGGTATCTATATACTGTTTTCTATGCCTTATTTACATCTTTTTTTACGTTTTAGATTTTATACAAGCGCCAGTATTCTTCTATCCTCTTCTTTTTCTTCACATATGGATTAGCATAGATTAAACGAGGATATAGACTAAATAATTAAAAATACTAAAATGAAGAGGTAAACTAATAAAAGTTTGAGGAATAGAATTACTGTAATAAATTGCATTAAAACGAAAAAAGTTAATTTGGGAGTAATTATTAGATTAGTTGGTCAGTTTAGAGAATATGATACGTTTCCATAACTTAACATCTATAAGATAGCGATAAACGCAACTGTAAGAATAAAAGAAATAAAAAGGGGAGCTAGTGTAAAATAGAGAAACCACTGTATTTTATACTACTCCAAAATAGTAAAAGAAATATCTGGCAGTTGTGGATTATTCGTTATAGTATTATCCAATATTAAGATATGGAAATGGATTACATAGTTTTCATAACCAACCAAATAAAATAGAATTACTTCCTAAAATAGAAGACAATAAAGTAAAGTATGAATTGAAACAAGAAAATTATTTATCAAGAATTTGAAGCTGTAAAAATTAATGAGCCTAAGTCTACGTTTACTACGTAGGCTATTTAAATAGGCAACTATTATGATGAGTGAATTATGTAATATTAGAGAATTAAGGAAATTATATGTCATAATAAAAGAAGGCAGACTAGAATAGATAAGAAACGCTTGTAATTATATAACGGACTATAAAAGATTAAAAAGTAAAAATTACAAGTAGAATTATAACATAGGTTATAATTAGGAAATAAGAATGGAAAAGCTTATCGTGAGACTTATATTAAATTGGTAAGCCATAGTAGTAGAGAATAATGGCAGAAGTTTATTTAAACAACTTAAATTAAGTCAATAAGCAAATAAAACAGAAATGGTAAAAGAGGCTTATTTACTTGAGCTTAAAGATTTATATATTAAGTTAAAGAAGCAAGATAATGAATGTGGCTCATACTAACAATATTACCTATTAGATCTATGGTAATATCACAATAATTAGAAGTGAGACGAGGGCAAGAATGCGCTAATTAAGTTGAAAAAGTGCCGACAGAATAAGAAAACAAGCTAAATGCAAATTAAAAGATTAGACTTAGGGCCTAGTAAAAGAATCGAATTGTGTTTGGAGCAGCCCAAATGATGAAGCGCCTAACGAAGCAGTTCATCACAAATTCCAACAATGGAGAAGCACGTCCGACTTAGAATTTTTGGGCTAGAAGGAAGTACGAGACTTCAACAGGGCGTAAGGATACTCTAGGATGGTCCTCCGAATAGGCCTAAGGAAGCTGCATCCCTGGAGGCAAGTCTGTAGGTATTCCATCAAGAGGGTATGCCTTGACTGCATTTGCATTGTAGGTCTAATAAAGCGGACCTTTATAGGAAGTCAAAAGGGTTTGGTGTTCGGAGTAAGGTATTCGTATGTCTAGTAATTGCAAGTAAGGTGAAAGATAATCGCATGCGGATATCGACCAGCATCAAGACCATGAGCGATTTTGGGAAAGACTAGAGGTAAACTAACAGGCCAAAGATTCTTTTACTATTGAGACATTTGATGGAGGGGCACCGCCAATCAGAAGTTAGATTGTTTGCAGTAGGGCACGAGCACTTAATCTTTAGAAGTCTTTCGATTAGTTGAGGGGTGGCTGCTTGGGACTATAACCACGATGCGAAAAGAGACATACCAACTAGAATATCTGTATTGTAGGCCTAACGAAGCAGTCCTGTACATATATAAAAAATCCTTGACTGAGTTCCATACAAGGTAGACCTTGTTGGCAGGATTTAGAGAGTAGACGGAACGAGTATGTATAGTCCTCAATTTATGCACTGGGTGGTACGTTGCGGATGTCCGAGCATTATTATAGACTAGTGCGGATGCAGTTTTACGTTTTCATAGTAGATGACAGAGCATCTATATTGTAGGCCTTATAAAGCTGTCCTTTACAGAAGTAGTCATAGAATGCTATATATGTAAGAAGATCGAGTCCTTTATGAGGAGGATACGGGAGGTACTAGGGGTAGTACCTAGGACCAATACGGTCACTGGGCATATAGCTACATATATATGTATATATGTATTAGTTATTAGGTTTTAATCTACTACGGATTAGATGGGCACGGTTCACGAATAGAGGGAGAGTATTGTAACCTAATGAACCAAATATAAGAGTAAATGGAAATAAAACGATATAGGTAGAATTAAGCCTAGAAGTATCTAGTTTGTTCATTCATAGAACTTTTGTAATAACCCCCTCCTCATAACATCCTATAGGTTAGGTAGATGGTAGAGAACTCTCAGCTTTATGACACTTGCTTAGAAAGTGTTATTATTTGGGTGAATATTTACTTACTATTATATTTTAGCCAATTCCGCTATGAGATAATTAATGAGCTCTGATATATTTATCTTTGCCTGTTTGCAGGATGCCAGATACTCAACTCGGGTTTCAGTGGGCTTGGTTTGGCATTTTTGCGAAAAATCTGAACCATTGGAATTCGGGTTGTTACATTTGGTATTTGAGCCTAGGTTTAGATTCTTAGGTAGACAGTGAGTGAATGTATTTGTATTTTCTTTGTATAAATATACGTATTTTCTTAAAACCCCAAAGAGAAGTCCATTCCTTTGAGTAAACCAATAGTTGGAGAAAATTTGGAAAACAACTCTATATATCTAAACTTGGAATGAGGAAATTCCAGATGCTAAAAGACATCATATAGCGAAGATTTTTGGATTCACTAAGGGATATTTAGAAAGATGAAAGTAAATTAAAAAGCCACTTTGTAGTCTAGCCCAGCAATTAAACTCTTAAGAATTTGAATATAAATTTTTGGAAGATTTTCAAGCTTTAACTTTAGAAGTTTACAGCCTTATAAATATAGGAAGTTGGAGAGAAATAACTTTAAAGCATTTTTGAATTTGAAAGTAGAGAAATATACAGTTTAGAAAAATATAAACTTTAATTAAAAACTAGTATTTTCGGCTATAGTGACAATGTTTTACGCTACATCTGTCTTACCCAAGTATAAACGTATTTTGAAATCCTTGTACAAGTATATTTTTCTGGCAGTAAAGAAATTAAAGCTGTTTTGAAAAAGAATTTTTATGGGTTAGTTGATTTAAGTGGTTGGAGCAAGCTTATGGATATTAATATAGGTTCAGTTGAAGGATGGAACACGTCAAGACTCCACTTGAAGGGTGGAGCATAGACAGGGATATTTAGCCTAAGTCGTAACCGCGACTTAGACCACTGGAAGCAGATAGGTTAGGCTTTGATTAGTTAAGGAGGAGTAACGCTATGCGGCAACATGAAAAAAAAAGGATGACCCCATCGACTAAGTGGTCGACCTGTTACTAAGGAAGGTCGACCGCCTTAGTTCATTCGAGCACATATAAACGCATGCCCGCTTCTCTCCTTCCACATTATTATTTCCTTCTCTCGAAGACGGAAGCTGCACTTAAAATCCATCCCTTCCAACTACCCAAACGCCTTAAAAACTCCATTGTTTCACTCGCGGTTAGTGCCAAATTGAAGCGTGTCGTAAGATCTACTCAGATCCGTACTTCTTTTTCACAAATCCGAGATCTTTTTTTGGCCATGCCTCCAAGATCTTTTTTAGTCCACAGTTTTCCTCAGCTTACACCAAAGGAGATAGCGTGGTGCTAGAGTGATAGGAGGATTATGCAATCTTACCCCGATATAGCCACTTACCAGATTTTGCAAGGGAGGGCGGTGAAGTTTTGTGCTATTCCAGGAACCCCTTTAGAGAAAATCTTTTTGGACATAGGGCTACGATAGATTTTGAGCCATGAGACATTCGAGCGGTAAGCGTATCCTAAGTTAGTATGTCTTTTCGATGCTAACTTACGTACTAGTGATGACGATGGGGAATTGGCCTTCCAGTCAGAGGTCAAAGGAGCGAGGATAGTACTTTCTGAGACCCAATTGGTGAGTATATTAGATGTTAGAGGACATGGGTTGGAGGTAGGATATATTGAGATGATGGACACGACCGTATTACACCAGATTTTAGTAGATCCACAACACCATGATTGGCGCGTTGGACAATTGCGCCCATTAGCTAGGTTGGTTATACGCATTTTGCAACATAACCTTTTCCCCAAGATGGGGAACTATGAAAAGATCTACCCCATAGTGGGGCAGGCCACCTACGCCATATTTAAAGGCTTGCAGGTGAATTAGGCTAGGACGATTATGACCCAATACATGATCGTAGCAGGACTTCGTCGCTCTACCATAATATATTATGACCTTTGGACATAAATCTTTAGGTCGGCAGGAGTTGAGATGGAGAGAGAGAATTACAGTGAGTAGGCCCACACCATGATTGATTCATCCACTTTGAGGAGGATGAATATAGGTTTAGATCAGATACAGGCTCCACCGGAGGAAAAGGAGCACGAGTCACATTTCCAAGCACCATAGTACTTTCATGAGCCGCAGCACTTTCCTTCACCACTATTTGGAGGTGGCATTGGGCATGTAGAGTCACCATTGCTAGCTTGGCCGTCATAGCCCACGACGTAGAGTGTGTGTGGTGGATCTTGGAGGGAGGGAGCAGGACCCTTTCAGTCCTCTCCACCATCGAGCGATGATGACCAGTTTAGGAGCATTGCCAAGGGGAAAGAGCAGCTCGCCAGGGAGCATGCAGAGCTTCTACAAGGACAACATGAGTTTGTTAGGACACAACATGAGTTAGCTAGGACGTAGTAGGAGATTGTGACGAGCACTAGGCGGCAAGAGGAGCGCCTTAACTGTTTATATTCTTTTATTAGTGCCTTCTTGTGTTAGGATGGACAAGGTCTAAGCCTCCTTGCCCAAGATGATAGCTGTGTTAGCCTACTTGTGTCACCTATCTAGCACTGTAATGTAGTAGGGTTTGTTTTCTCTTTAGATATAAAATTGTATTCTTATGTAAGCATTTGAATACTCTATTATAGTAGTAGATCAGTGTTGATGGCTTTTCTCTTTATTTTTGTGGTGTTCACAAATAGAGAATAAGGACATAAGATGTTATTATAAAAAGTAAAACCAGAATAAGATAGCTAAAACGAAAATAACAAATTTAAAAGAAAGCGACAGAAACATCAAAAAAATATTTAAAAAGAGATAATTTCTTGTGTAAATAGTGCTTGGGATAAAAATATAGATTTTATAGGATAACGGCATAAGTTCCAAACATGGAGGGAGAGAGATACGCAAATGAAAAACGGAGATATGTAAAGTTTTTCCATTTTCTACCTTCTTTCTGACATAAGAAATCGAGTTTAGAAAAATAGATTTTCTTGAGATTCGAATGTTAAAAGTTGTATGCTAGGATTTGGACGAAGAATTAGTTGAACTACACCCCTATTTAATAGGAGTGCGGGGAAAATTGGGTGAAAAATATTTTAATTTTGTTTGAAAAATTGCATTCATATCGAAATTGCAAGTATATTTAGGTTGTGTGCATCATGTTTTAAAAGCAAACTTTTAAAATAAGAAGCATTCACATAAGAGGTAACGCTTAGAAATTCATGTACATGCATATATATTGTCTTGAAAAGCGCTTTTGCATAAAAGCACGGATGGTCATAAAATTGGATGTGCATAAAATGGTTGTAATTAACATGGGGGCTCACATAAATTTTACCCTTGTCAAATTTCGAGGACGAAATTTCCTAAGGGTGGGAGAATGTAACACCCTACATTTTTATATAGTTAAAATTTAACAAATGACGATAAGCAATGAAAATAAGTAATTATTGAATTTTCAAAATGTGGCTTCGGAACTTGTACCATTGCGTCCGGGGCGATTTTCTAATCAGTTCCATATATTGACGATCAAAATCCAACCAATATGAAGAAGTTAGGAACGAGATAGAATAAGTAACTGAATGAAAAAAATAGTATAACGCGGATATGGGCCGACTAGGAGGCCAACCCAATAGGTGCAACGATCGACTGCCCAGTCGACCCGCGCATGGCCTAGGCGAAAATTCGTCTAGGTACGTGCAATGATGCGTTTTCTTGTTTTCTCGTGATCTGAGCCATACATTCTTCGATGCGATGACTTTAAATTGCCCTATGACGTAGTTGCTCCAAATTCAATCCAAGGATCCAACGGTCTGAGTTCCCCAAGCTCCAATATAAATAGGACCCTAGGCTTAGCTATCTTCTCACAATTAGATTTTCTCCCATGGGTTCATTGCCTAAAGTTGAACCCTAAAAGGAAAATAATTTCTAGGGAGAAGATCTTCTAAATAAGAATATTATACACCTTGGAAAAAGGGGACCCAGATGGATTGTGGAGCTAAGCGGAGCACAAACGAAGCTAAGGACGATTGGTAAGTGGATTTATTTATATATCTTTTAAGTTTAAGATATATTATCGTTAGATTTCAGTTTAGAAAATTTTATTTAGTAATTAATCAGATTAATTAAATTATGCTGAACTACAAAAAAAAACTTGTTGTTTATTTACAGTATAAGTATCTATATACTGTTTTCTATGCCTTATTTGCATGTTTTTCTATGTTTTGGATTTTATGCAAGCGTCAGTTTTCTTCTATCCTCTCCTTTTTCTTCACGTTTGGATTGGAATAGATTAAACATGAATATGGATTGAATAATTAAAAATAGTAAAATGAAGATGTAATATAAATATAATAAAAGTTTGAGGAATAGAATTACTGTAATAAATTGCGTTAAAACGAGAAAAGTTAATCTGGGAGTAATTATTAGTTTAATTGGTCGGTTTAGAGAAACCACTAAATTTTATACTACTCCAAAATAGTAAAATATATATCTTGCAGTTACGGATTATTGTTTATTGTATTATCCAATATTAAGATATGGAAATGGATTACATATTTTTCATAACCAACCAAATAAAATAGAATTACATCCTAAAATAGAAGACAATAAACTAAAGTATGAATTGAAACAAGAAAATTATTAATCGATAATTTGAAGCTGTAAAAATTACTAGGCCTAAGTCTGCATTTACCGCGCAGGCTACTTAAATATGCAACTATTATGATAAGTTAATTATGTAATATTAGAGAATTAAGGAAATTCTATATCATAATAAAAGAAGGCTAACTAGAACAGATAAGAAACACTTGTAATTATATAACGGACTATAAAACAAGAAAAAGTAACAATTATAGGTAGAATTATAACATAGGTTATAATTGGGAAATAAGAATGGAAAAGCTTATCATGAGACTTATATTAAATTGGTAAGCCATGGTAGTAGAGAGTAATGGTAGAAGTTTATTTAAACAACTTATATTAAGTCAATAAGAAAACAAAACAGAAATGGTAAAAGATGCTTATTTTTTGAACTTAAGGATTATATATTAAGTTAAATAAGCAAGATAATGAATGAGGCTCATACTAACAGTATTCCCTTTTAGATCTATGGTAATCTCACAATAACTAGAAGTGAGATGAAGGAAAAATAAGTAGCCAATAGAGTAATAAAGTAACCTAAACGCAAATTAAAAGATTAGACTTAAGGTCTAGTAAAAGAATCGAATTGCGTTTGGAGCAGCCCAAAGGATGAAGCGCCTAAAACGAAGTTCATCACAGATTCCAGCAATGGAGAAGCACGTCCAACATAGAATTTTTAGTCTAGAAGGAAGTACGAGACTTCAACAGGATGTAAGGATACTCTAGGATGGCCCTTTGGGTAGGTCTAACGAAGCTGCATCCCCGGAGGTAGGTCTGTAGAAGTTCCATCAAGAGAGTATGCCTTGACTGCATTTGCATTGTAGGCCTAACAAAGCGGACCTTTATAGGCAGTCGGAAGGGTTTGGTTTTTGGAGTAGGGGAATCGTATGTCCAGTACTTGCTAGTAAGGTGAAGGATAGTCGCATGCGGGTATCGGCTAGCGTCAAGACCAAGAGCGATTTCGAGAAAGCCTAGAGTTAAGCCAACATGCCAATGATTCATTCACTGTCGAGACATTGGATGGAGAGGCACTACCAATTGGATGTTAGATTGTTTGCTGTAGGGCACAACCACTTAACTCTTTATAAGCCTTTCGATTAGTTGAGGGATGGCTGCGGGGGCTATAGCCACGACGTGAAAAGAGATGGACCAACTAGAATATCTGTATTATAGGCCTAATGAAGCTGTCATTTACAGATATAGAAAATCTCCGACCGAGCTCCGTACAAGGTAGACCTTGTTGGCGGGATTCAGAGAGTAGATAGAACGATTATGTATAGTCCTCAACATGGTTTTAAATCTCCTATATATCGCCCGAGATCTCCTTCGAGATCTCCTTTTCACACTTAAACGAGACGAGACATCAAATCTCCTCCATATCTCCCTCGACACTCATCTCGTCTGAGATATTCAAATCTTTCCCGATATATACATCAAAATCTCAATCCGAGATCTCACCTGAAATTATAAATTTTTCTTACTTTCCATAATATTTTTTATTTTCATATTGATTCAAAAGAAATTACTCAATCCAATTATAATTTACCAACTTCTTGAACATATTATTTACCTTTTCTCTTAATGAGTCATAGCGAAAGGTTTCACTTCTTTATTATGTTCAAATAAAAGGATATTATTCAATCATTACCAAATCAATTAAGATAATCAAGCTACTACTCTCCTAAAAATATTCATTTTTCCATGTATATCAAGTACGTTACCATTTTTATTTTTACTAAGAAAGTTATAACCGTTAAATAAATTTTTGACACATCAATTTTAGACACATAACTACATCCGAGATATACCCGAGAAGCATTATAAAGCCCGAGATGTCAATCCGAGATGTACACCCGGTATGTACTCATCTCATCCGAGATCTCCCTCAATACGAGATAACTTGTGTAAAAATTCTGAGACAAAACGTGACCGAAATCAGAAATTTAAAACCTTGGTCCTCAATGTATGCACTAAGTGGTACATTGTGGATGTTCGAGCATTAGTATAGACTAGTGCGGACGCTACTTTATGTTTTCATAGTAGACAATGGAACATCTATATAGTAGGCCTAACGAAGTCGTCCTTTACAGATGTAGTCATAGAATACTATAAGGGCAAGACGATGGAGTCCTTTATGAAGAGGATACGAGAGGTATTATGGTAGTACCTAGGACCAATACGGTCATTAGGTATACAACTACATATATATATATATGTGTGTGTGTGTGTGTGTGTGTGTGTGTGTGTGTATCACTTATTAGGTTTTAATCTACTATGGAGTAGATGGGCACGGTTTATGAATGTAGGCTAGAGTATTGTAACCTAATGAACCTAATATAAGAGTAAATGGAAATAAAACGATATATGTAGAATTAAGCCTAGAAACATATAATTTGTTCATTCACAGAACTTTTGTTCTGACCCCCTCCTCATAACATCCTACAGGTTAGGTAGATGGTAGAAACCTCTCAGGTTTATGACACTTGCTTAGAAAGCGTTATTATTTGGGTGAGTATTTGCTTTATATTTTAGTCAGTTCCGTTATGAGATAATCAATTGAGCTATAATATATTTATTTTTGCACATTTGCAACATACCAGATACCCAAATCGGGCTTAAGTGGGCTTGGTTTTTATGATTTTTGTGAAAAATCCGGACCATTGGAATTCGGGTTGTTACAAGATGGCTTTGGGATGATTATTCATTGACTCCAAGAAGAGGTCTGGGTCTATGTCCAATGGCTCAATGGTATTAATGCAATGATTCAACGACTTCAAGAGGAATTTTTATGATTCAGCTCGTGGGAACATAGTTTTATCGATTCCTAGACTAAGCGGTTGGATCTGTTTGTTTTTCGATCCTTTGGACAAGACTTCTCGACGCTGCCAGAGTAATTCCGGTTCTCAGAAAGGGGATCTACATGACTCGTCGAGGGCATAAAAGCATTTCTTTCTTCGTGCTGTCTACAATTCCCCCAATGTCCCGGTATGGCTCATTTGGAAAGGGAAAGTAGACAATGATGGATGAGAAGGCATCACTTTAGGTTGCTACTCCATTCCTTAGTTGCTAGCTAGCTAGAGTGTTATTTGATAATTATCCTTTCATCTGATTTTTTTCATTTAGCTAGGGCACTTTTCTACCGGGTCTTAGTAGCCTTGCTTGGGCAGAAGGTCCCTAAGGTCTTGTAGCTCCTTCACCATATTGTATGTTCTTTGAAAGTTGCCAATTTCGCCTTCTTCCATTTGCACTACTTCTATCCATTAGAACTGGTTTGCCATCTTATAGAATTCTTCCAGGTTAGTAGTTTTTTCATCCTTTAATGATTCCTAAGGGCCTTGTAGTAGACTGCATCCGTTGCCCTAGCTTCATCAATACGCTAGTCATACCTGTAAAAAAAGCAATGTCGAATCATTTGTATAGTTGTACAAAAGGTATGGTTGGCTTGATAAATTCCTTTAGATGTTTTTCATGTTGAACGGCTCTGGAAATGGGTTTAGATTGGGAAGATGCTCTAATCATTGCCAGATTATCTATGCTTAAGAATGATATATGCAGATTGTCTATGCTTGAATGATTGGAAATGCCGATTGAATAACAAATCATTTATGATTGAATTTCAAACTAGGTGAGATCAGCCTGTGGCGACAAAGAAGGCCCCATAAGGTTGCGTTCTAAATTTCAAAGCATTTGGAGTTCGCATGTTCGAGTTATGGGCAAAAGAAGATAGATCGGCATTAATGGATCGATGGTAATTTACGTGGACTCTGACCTAATTTTTTTTCCGTTTTCTTTAAATTAGCACATGGTTCGCTTGGAGTCATAGAATTTGAAGTGTTGGGTTGGTGACAAACGTTTCTTGGAGTCCGACCCAAAAAAAATTTCCATTTTCTTGGAGTTAGCACATGATTTGCTTGGAGTCATAGAAATTGAAGTGCTGGGTTGGTGACAAACGTTTCTTGGAGTCATTTGGATGTTTACTTGGAGAAAATCTTGGTTTTACTTGAGTCTGATTTCAAGCCAGAATTTCCTAGAATTACTTCGAGTCAATTGGGTGTTTACTCGAGTTCGACTTCATGTCTGGACTGAAGTGAGTTTTTCAACGACCATTTTGATGATTTTTGATGATTTTTGACAACCCTTCATGATTCAACGATGGGAGCTCCATGATGGGATTGGAAGCTGGTCAGTTGAGAGTGGTCACAATATAACACGGGTGCTGGGCCTTGTAATCGATTTCGGTTTGTATCATATCTTCTTGGTTCTCCTACCTCTAGGTGTATCACTTGAGTAGCAGTTCCTCGTTCATTGCTTGGCACTATGCTGCGTCACGAGCTTTAGAGCTTCTTCTAGCATTTTGCACATTAGCATTTTCATTCAATCTGTCTTCCTCAAATTGTTTGTAATCTTTAGATCCGGAGAGAGCCATCATTATATCCTCCTGTGAGGTTTTCACCCCTAAGTGCCGGTTTGTAGCCGGTGCTTTTGCAATAGGTAGAGTGTTCACATTTCATCCTTTCTGAAATTGTCATGACAATCCAACATAATTCCATGGATCGAGAGCGATCCATAGGACATGGATCGTCGGCGATCTATATACTTAGGTGATTTTTGAGTGATCTCGTATGGTTGTCTTCCTATCTTCTATTTGAGTGCCTTTTCCAAATATCAAGTCGTTTTCAGTTTGTTTGACCACCCATCTTCCGGGGTCATCTGGTGTAGAAGAATAATACCATAACTCGTTCAAAGGCGTGTGGGACCTACCATATAAATATGAGGTGGAAGGGCTCACTCTACATGGGTCGCTAGCGGTACATCTAGTTAGGTTGCTAGCGACCCATCAAATCAACTCCAAATGATCTCATTTTTTTTTTTGAATCTTCTATTAGGTTTTTTAAGTGTTCACCTAAAATTTCATGTCAATCTGATTTCGTAGGAGTTCAGTAGGTCCATTTTAAGTTAGCTACTTTTGGTCAAACAGCTTGATCAGATGAGTCGTCACTTCTAGAGCTAGATTGTTTGGCATGCTATGAAACTTGGTAAGTATTCTTAGAAGAGGTAGTAGATCATTATGCAAGAGGTTAGGTTGACTCACAATTCATCCTTATGGATCGCTTGTGATCCATAGGTGATGGATCACTAGCGATCCATCTTCTTAGCTTATTCTTGGCTGACTTTTCTTGAGTGCTATTGGTTTGTTCCTCTGGATGCTTTGTTCAAGTTTCAAGTCATTCTGGCATAGTTTGGGTGTTCTAACTCCTATTGAATTCCGTTGAACCAAAAATCCAGTTAATAGATAGCAAGAATAATGATTATGTCTTAGATGACAACACTCCTCTGTTTTTCCGATAAGAACTACAGAGTAAAGGCTTTGCACTTTGGCTTGGATTAATAAAATTTGAGATTGGATTCTATGTACGGAAACAAAGTATGGACTTTATCTGACATACCCAAAGGGATAAAACCCATCGGCTGTAAATGAATTTTGGAGAAAAAGCTAAATGCGGATGTAGAAGTAGAGACATACAAATCTAGGCTTGTTGCAAAAGGATTTCTTCAAATTCAAGGTGTTGACTGTGATGAAACCTTTTCACCCATAGCCATGCTTAAGTCAATTCAGATTATGCTAGCCATGCTGCATTCTATGACTATGAAATATAGAAAATGTATATAAAGACATCATTTCTAAATGGTGATTTGAAAGAAACCGTCTATATGTCACAACCCAAGGATTTTGTGGTAAATGGGAGTAGGGGCAAGGCTTGCAAGCTATTAAAGTCCATTTATGGACATAAACAAGCTTCAAGTAGTTGTAATAAGTGTTTTGATAAGGTAATTAAATAATTTGGTTTTTATCAGAAAACAGAGGAAGCGTGCGTACACAGAAAGGAACCAGGCAGCGTTATCATTCTCTTACTGCTTTATGTCGTGATCTGTTATTGGTTGCAATGACACTTCGTTCTTGCAATTAGTGAAAGCTTGTGTAACGACCGTGAATTTATTACCATCGTAATAAATATCTTAAAAATCTGTAACGAACGCGATTTTTGAGTTACGGTCGGAGAAATATTTTTAAATAGAAATATTTATTAAAATTTGAAGAGAATATAATGTTGCAAAGTCGGTAAACGCTTAACTTTGTGAATAGGAGAGTGCACTGCATTTTTCTTTCACGTGCAAGCAAAGTTGAGATAATTTTCTTCTGGCCGATCTAGAGTCAAGTTTACAACTGTGCAAGTGTGAACACAGTTGCGTTTTTCTGGTGCAAGGATTGTTACACGCGGGGAAAAAAAATGAATGACCTGAGTAACATCTTTGCACATGAAACCATTTTCTTTTGGAAAGTTTTCGCATACATTTAACCTAAGTTTGCAAAGTGACCTGTATAATATGAGTAATACTCATACACGTAACACACAGGTAACCCGCTTTCATGTAACACACGCCTCACGTATCCAATACCCTGTGCAAACTGTCATATACTTAATACACTATTCACACTAGAAAAAGGTTTGCATATAGGGTGAATTATGCAAAGATGACCACACTTTAGAATGCAAGTGGTAATGCAAAAGCATGTTCATAGAAGCAAATCATAGTGTGAAAGCAAGTGTGTATCATCAGGTATTATATTTTAGATATCATCATCTTTCTGACTGTCACTAGCCAAGTATTGTAGTGTACAACATTTCAAAAAAATACACTCGTGCATTAAATGCTAAGTGTACCTGAAAGATGGCCAACATCCATTTTATTGACTTATTCCATTTGAAGGAAAGAGAATAATATACTTCTCTGCATTTTTCGTTCAAGCACAGAGCTCCGAGAAGACCTTAATGGCTACATTCCACAAATTTTTGCTTACTTCCATCTCCGGTTCTAACTGAATTCGAAGCAAGGAAAAGTGAATTTACTCTCACACTTCTAAATTATAATCAGTAACTCTCTGAACTTGTGAAAACACGGTTTTGATTGATTTTGAACTCTGTTTTGTTATGATTTTTGCAACACTACAAACTGTGTTTTGCACTGCAATTTTCTATTTGATTTGGATAAGAGTGCTTGCAGGTATATATATATATGTGTGTGTGTGTGTGTGTGTGTGTGTGTCCTCATTTATGTATATATGTGTTATCACCTTATTTCGCTCCCTATGTAGTGGCTCTACATTGGTGTGGCTTTACATATGTGATCTCTGCAAGTTGTATTTGCATGCTTAGGTGAAATATTGAGGTCTATCCCCTCTGCGGTAGCATGCGCATCATATTAGCTTAGGTTTGTTTACCTGAATCAGTGACTTCACATGTATAAATTGCTTTTTACATTGAATCATTGAGTTAGTGGTCATCCTATATTGCCTTTACCCTAGCCTTTGTTGGTTCAGCATGAAAAATGGTTCAGGGTTCATTAGCCTGCGTGAAAAACATGCAGAGACATCATACAAGCATTAAAATATAGTTTATATTGTTTCATTAAAATTGCACTAACCATAGCTGTGTAGTGTTAATTATCTTCCCACTGTTATTTGTCACATAGGAGTATGTATGCATTAGGTGATTCGAAAAGTATGAATTTGTTGCCAGAATTTCAATGCATATGTGCGGTCCTTGGTGCATGCCTGATTAATACTTCATGAGACACTGCAGTTAAACGTATATGTACACGTTTCTGTTTCAAAGCATTGATGCATACCCTTGCATGAAAAATATTTCATGTGCAACACTTATGTTTATGCCCATGTCTATTTGCATGTAGTAACATTTGCAAGGGAAAAGTAGGGTGAGGCCAATTCATTTTTCACCCTTACACGTGCATTGTGGTATTAAATGTGTTCAATATATACCTATGTTCAATATATGTTTGAATGTGTTAATGCCATTTATTAACATTTTCCACTCTCATTATATACATGAGTTCAATTGATTCCCATGAACCAGTGTCGATTTTTATAAAGAATTGGTTACCGTTGTTATCCCGCTTTTTGGCAAAGACGTGATACCAAAAGATCGATCGAAACAAAAGACAGTTCGTCTCAAAGATTGGTTGTACTTTGCTTCACTATGGATATCGATGAATTTTGTTCGAGCCCGGATCACGCTACAACTGATAGGACATGACAAGCAAGATCATAAAAGCCAGTGTTTCAAATTTCAGGTTAATCGGAGTTCGTATGAACGAGATATGATCGATGCAAGTTAGCTAAAATACACTGTTCGTATCCATCAAATAGTTGAGGAGATGTCCATTTAGAATCCATCGGATTCGTATCCATTAGGTCCCACATACTTCGATTCGATTGAGTTCGAATCGATCAGTAACATGATATCGGTATGTTCGAATCGAACGGTTTCGAATCGATCAAATAGGCATTGCCTCAGCATGTTCGTATCCATTGAGTTTAGAGCAGTTCGAATCCATCGTTCACATCCATCAGGAAATCATGTATTGTCTATTCGAATCCATCAGATTCGTATCCACCAGTTTCGAATCGATGACGTTCGCATCGATCAACCCACACCGCTTCGCATCCATCGATGCACCATTCAACAAACCTTAGTTCGTATCGATTCCGTAAAAAAGGCATTTGGTCGAATCCATCAGAGAACCTTGGTTCGTATCCATCGGTTGTTCTCACTTCGTATCCATCCCAAATACGCTTGTTCGTATCGATCGAATGGAGACAACTTCCATCGATGTGAATAGCTCCACCTTCATCGATATGAAGTGGGCACGCTACGAACCGATGCGAAGTACACGTTCTTGGTGGATTCGAGCAATGCAACGGTCATCGATACAAACGAGGCGAAACTCATGGAGTCGAAGCGGTCAACTCGGAGCAAAAGGCGGATCGATGCCAGATGTGCACGCCGCGTCGTCTCTAAGGCACATGCGTCTATCGATTCGAATACATGGATTCAAAGTGATCGAGTCGAAGCGAATAGCCAACCCAGAAACTCCAACTCGTATCGATCATATCTCCCAAACCACAAGTCCAAATGCTATGAAATTTTCACCGAAGCTTCCATACAAGGTAAAAAAATGTTCCTGCCAAGTTTCAGCTCGATTGGATCAATTTTTTGATGGATACGAAATCATTTCGTATCGATTACAGATCGAGTCGAAACTTGGTGGGGTCGGTCGTGTGGGCCCACTCACGTGTCAGAAGAAGTCTCCCGAAGTTTGAGCAAGATCTAAGCCTCCTACGCCTATAAATAGCACCCTGAAGCCTACAGAAAGGAGATCTTTTGGCCATTCAACGTCCAGACTCTGTCGGATTCAATTCTACTCTTCATTACCGCTGTTGTAATCAAACTTCATAGTTATTATCAACTGTAATCCGCTGTAATTGATTGAATTCATCAAGTGAATCAATAAAGTCATCAACTTCAGAGTGGACGTAGGCAAGGTCGCAGAACCACTATAAATCCTATGTTTCTGATTGTTTTTGCTGAATTGTTGTGCTTGATATTGCTTAGATCTGATATTTTTGTTGAATGTTGCTGATTTGTGTTCATAAACGGGTGCTTTCACGATATTGGGGTTTGTGACCAATTTTGGTGCAAACACTTTGGTGCTTTCACTGAGAAGGCTGATTCAGGAGAAGTTGAATTTGAAGATTTAAGAATTCAGATCTAAGGAGCTATGACAAGGCAAACGAGTAGAAGGCAGAGGCCAGAGAGTAGTCAACATGAGGGAAGTCAAAAGGCTTATTTGGGAGCTAATCAGGCATCGATCTTCATCACTAGGGATGAGATGGAGACGATGATGAAGAGACAGGAGGAGTTGATCCAGAGTTTGTTTCAACAGATTGGGCAACTTGGAGCGCAGAACCGAGGAGCAGATGGAGTCCAGAACGGAGAAGGACCATCCGGTGTAGCACCTGGATTAGAGGGCACACACTTGGAGCATGTTGATCCAATCCCGGAGAGAGAGATAAGGGCATCTGAGCAGCCTGGAGGTAGTAGAGGGATGAATGCTCAACCAGGGGGCAGATTCCAGATGGCTCTCATGGACTTGGGGGGCAGGTTGACAGCAATGAACAAGGATTGCATCTTGGAGATAACGATAGATTGGCAGAGATGGTCAGGCGAGCCATGAGAGGCGGATTAGTGAACAGAGATCTTGAAGACGTAAACAGCAGTCCCTTTTCTCCTGCAATTAGGATGGCTAGGAACCCACCAGAGTTCAAGTAACCATCAGTGGAGATGTATGATGGGAGGACGGACCCCACAGTCCATCTGACAAGGTATATGAGGCACATGGAAGTGCTGGGGGCATCACAGGAAGTTATGGCCCGGTGCTTTCCATTATATCTGACGGAAATCGCAGCATTATGGTTTAGGCAACTGGAGAGCAGCTCCATTGGAACATGGGCAGATTTAACTGAGAGATTCATGAGGCAATTTAGGGTTCACATTGCAAAACCCAAGAATGTGATGAGTTTGGAAATTTTGAAGTAGAAAGATGGGGAGTCTTTGAGGGGTTTCTTGACGCGATTCAATGCGGCAGCTGCATCGGTGGATCGACCAGATCCATCCATGGTTATGATGGCGGCTGTGTCCGTAATAGCCGATGGCACAGAGTTCAAAAATTCATTGACTAAAGATCCGCCTATGGATCTTGGAGAATTCTATCACGAGGCAGAAAAGTTCTTGCGATTAGAAGATGCGAGTGCAGAAAGAGAAGAAGGAGATGGACTTAATGTTTATGCGATCAAAGATGGAAATCCGCCTAAGAAAGATACAGAAACTAGCAAGGGGAAACGAAGAGCTGAGAATAGCTATAACAGATCAATGCGACCACGAAAGAAACCAAGGTTCACCACATACTCAAAGGTGAATGATAGTTTGGAGCGAATCTATCAGGATACCAGAGAGCAGGTTCCGTACCGTAGACCAGTGCGAAGTGATCCAACTTCTGACGAGAGAAAATCAGATAAGTATTGCATATTCCATGAACTGAATGGTCATAGCACTAATGATTGTAGGCATCTGAAGGATGAGGTGGAAGGGCATATCAGGAACGGTATGCTACTTCAGTATGTGAGGAGGCGAACTCCAGCGGTGGAGCCAGAGCGACCACCGTCTACATCAGCTAGAGGTGACCCTGAACCGGGACAACGTTTGGTTATCAATTTATTGATTGATTGAAATAACGATGAATAAGTCGTAAACCTCTCACTAGCACGGTTAAATCATTTACACATGTAAGAGATCGCGCACGATCCATAGGCATGCTCTGAATGACTACTAACCGCACCATAGTAAGAGTTTACGCTTTGACATCTTTGTCTTGCCTTTTGCTTTGATTTTGATTTGGACATTTGGACTTAGTTTGTTCGGACATTTCTGTTGTGCAATTCGTATGATCATTGCTTTGATATTTGCAATTCCGTGAAAGAATTTACTTGTATACCTGTTGGATCGCGAACGGTCCAGGAGCACCTCATGTATGGCGATGAACCGCCAAAGTCTTTGATTCAGAAACTCCCCAGAACATAAAATCTGGCATCAATAATACTAAGTCCCCCTTGGGTACACAATTCGCCTTGAACGGCAACCGACCTCGAACGGTCACAATCCGCCTTGAATGGCACTCGATCGCGAACGATCAACATTTGCCACGAACGGCATCCGACCGCGAACGGTCCCATTTCGTCTTTTGCCGCGAACAGCATCCGACCGCGAACGGTCTCATTCCACAATTCGCCTTGAACGGCACCCGACCGCGAACGGTCATGATTCACTTACTATGATATCCGATCGTGAACGATCACATTTTGCCTCGTGCGGCAATCAATCTCATCGATCACAATTCTCCTCGAACGACCCTCGACCGCGAACGGTCGCAACTCACATTATATGACATTCGATCGCGAACGATCACACCCGACCTCGAACGGTCATGATTTGCCTTGAATGCCATCCGACCTCGAACGGTCACAATTCGCTTTGAACGGCACCTGATCGCGAACGATCACCATTTGCCACGAATGGGATCCAACCACGAACGATTCCATTGCATCATCCGCCATGAATGACATCCGACCGTGAACGGTCCCGCATCACCATTTGCCGTGAATGGCATTGACCATGAACGGTCCCATTCCATCCTTCGCCGCGAACGACATCGACCGCGAACAGTCTCGATTTACCTCAAATGGCATACGATCCCGAATGATCGTCATTCGAGGTCATATGGAACTATCGAATTTTTTACAGGTTGTTGACAAGATATGAACATCCAGCTTATGGCATTACAAAACACACCTTCCTATCGCAAGGCATGTTTTGGGGGGCAAATGTTATCCTGCTTTTTGGAAAAGCCGTGATACCAAAAGATCAATCGAAACAAAAGACAGTTCGTCTCAAAGATTGGTTGTACTTTGCTTCACTATGGATATCGATGAATTTTGTCCGAGCCCAGATCAGGCTACAACTGATAGGACATGACAAGCAAGATCATAAAAGCCAGTGTTTCAAATTTCAGGTTAATCGAAGTTTGTATGAACGAGATATGATCGATGCAAGTTAGCTAAAATACGCTGTTCGTATCCATCAAATAGTTGAGGAGATGTCCATTTCGAATCCATCGGATTCGTATCCCTCAGGTCCCACATACTTCGAATCGATCGAGTTCGAATCGATCAGTAACATGATATCGGTATGTTCAAATCGATCAGTTTTGAATCGATCAAATAGGCATTGCCTCAGCATGTTCGTATCCATTGAGTTTAAAGAAGTTCGAATCCATCGTTCACATCCATCAGGAAATCATGCATTGGTCTATTCGAATCCATCAGATTCGTATCCACCAGGTTCGAATCGATGACGTTCGCATCGATCAACCCACACCGCTTCGCATCCATCGATGCACCATTCAATAAACCTTAGTTCGTATCGATTCCATAGAAAAGGCATTTGGTCGAATCCATCTGAGAACCTTGGTTCGTATCCATCAGTTGTTCTCACTTCGTATCCATCCTAAATAAGTTTGTTCGTATCGATCGAATGGAGACAATTTCCATCGATGCAAATAGCTTCACCTCCATTGATACGAAGTGGGCACGCTGCGAACCGATGGGAAGTACACGTTCTTGGTGGATTCGAGCAATGCAACGGTCATCGATACAAACGAGGCGAACTCACGGAGTTGAAGCGGTCAACTCGGAGCGAAAGGCGGATCGATGCGAGATGTGAGCGCCACGTCGTCTCGAAGGCACGTGCGTCCATCTATTCGAATACATGGATTCGAAGTGATCGAGTCGAAGCGAACAGCCAACCTAGAAACTCCAACTTGTATCGATCATATCTCCCAAACCTCAAGTCCAAATACAATGAAATTTTCACCGAAGCTTCCATACAAGGTAAAGAATGTTCCTGCCAATTTTCAGCTCGATTGGATCAATTTTTTGATGGATACAAAATCATTTCGTATCGACCATAGATCGAGTCGAAACTAGGTGGGATCGGTCGTGTGGGCCCACTCACGTGCCAGAAGAAGTCTTCCAAAGTTTGAGCGAGATCTGAGACTCCTACGCCTATAAATAGCACCCTGAAGCCTATAGAAAGGGGATCTTTTAGCCATTCAACGTTCAGACTCTGCCGGATTCAATTCTACTCTTCATTACCGCTGTTGTAATCAAACTTCAGAGCTATTATCAACTGTAATCCGCTATAATTGATTGAAATCATCAAGTGAATCAATAAAGTCATCAACTTCAGAGTGGACGTAGGCAAGATCGCCGAACCACTATAAATCCTGTGTTTCCGATTGTTATTGCTGAATTGTTGTGCTTGATATTGCTTTGATCTGATATTTGTGTTGAATATTGCCGATTTGTGTTCATAAACGGTTGCTTTCACGATATTGGTGTTTGTGACTAATTTTGGTGCAAACAACCGTTATTTCTATAACGCATTTTACACCGGTATGATATTTGGATGCTAATTATTTTGATGAGATTTTGACGTATAAAAATTACTGTCGCTTTGACTTCAGTAACTGTCAAATTTAAAGTGGATTTTTAAGTGGTTATCCTGCAGAACTGATTTGGTATCCGTTTTTTTTTGTATGGTGTATTGTGAAGCGCAATTTCTTCGTCGAAATTGCTACAGATGTTATTTCTATTAGAGTTCTTTTCGATACGGGTGCATCGCGTTCATTCGTGTCGAAGGAGCTTGTTGATATTATTCATTTGGATGTTGTTACTCTTTGCGACCCTTTGAGGATCGTAAATCCTATTGGTGGATCTGCTACTCTTGGCTTGTTGTATGTTGATGTTGAGATTATTCTTAGTGGTTTCTCCTTTCATGCGAATCTGCATGTTGTGGATCATCTTGGTTTTGATATGATATTGGGTATGGATTGGCTCGTTCGTTATGAAGTTCAAATTCTATGTCCCGAAAGAACTTTGTATCTCAAGCATCCCGATGCTAGCGAGCAGTTATCTATTGTATTTCAAGACACGGATCATGCTTCTAGTGCTCTCATTTCTTCCTTCAATTCGTAGGATATCATTGCTAATATTCCGTTATTTTGTGATTTTTTTGATGTTTTCGAGCCTATTTCTAGTTTGCCGCCGATAAGGGAAATAGAGTTCTGTATTGATCTTATCCTGGGTGCACATCCTGTCAGTCGTCCTCCTACGAGGATGTCTGCTAAGGAAAATGAGGAACTCAAGCAACAATTATCTGAGTTGGAAGCCAAGCATTTTATTCGTTCTAGCTCGTCTCCTTGGGGCACCGCAGTTGTCTTCGTTAAGAAGCCAAATGGTACTCCTAGGCTTTGCATTGATTATCGCAAGTTTAACGAGCTCACTGTCAAAAATAGGTATCCATTACCTAGGATCGATGACATGTTCGATCAATTAAGTGGCGCTAAACTATTCTCCCAACTCGATCTTGCTACCTGTTTTCATCAGTTACGAGTGGCGGAAGATTGCATTCCTCTCACCGCATTCCGTACTCGTTGTGGTTCTTACGAATGGCTTGTTATGCCGTTCGGTTTGACGAACGCTCCGGCGTATTTTGTAGATCTTATGAATCGGATATTCGGGGAATATCTCGATAAGTTCGTCTTGGTTTTCATTGATGATATCCTTATTTATTCCAAATCTGAAGCCGATAATATTCAACATTTGGAGATTGTTTTGAGCACTTTTTGTCAGCATCGGCTTTATGTCAAATTCTCCAAGTGTCACTTCTGGGAGAATAAAGTCAAGTTTCTCGGTCATATTGTTTCTTTCGATGGTATCTTTGTCGACCTGCCAAGATCGAATCTATTCAGAATTGGAAGAGGTCCGAGACTGTTATTGAGATCCGTAGTTTCCTTGGATTGGCGGGTTATTATCGCCGATTTATTAAGGACTTTTCTCGTATTGCTTTACCGCTTACCACTCTCACGAGAAAAGCTATTCTTTTTATTTGGTCGGATAAGTGTGAGAATTCTTTCTTGAAGTTAAAGGATCTCCTTACTCATGCTCCTATCTTAGTGGTTCCTGAAGGGAATCACGATCTTGTTGTTTATACCGATGCCAGTGGTTTTGGGCTCGGTGCTGTTCTCATGCAAAAGGATAGAGTAGTTGCCTATGCTTCTAGACAACTAAAGCCTAACGAGATTTGTTATGCTACCCATCATTTAGAGTTCGCAGCTATAGTCTTTGCTTTAAATATTTGGCGACATTATCTATTGGGCGAGCGTTTTATTCTCTTCACTGATCATAAATCTTTGAAGTATTTATTTACTCAGAAAGAGCTTAATATGAGGCAATAGCGTTGGCTCGAATTTCTTGCTTTATATGATTTCAATATTTAGTACACCCTTGGTAAGGGTAATCGAGTTGCTGATGCGCTTAGTCGCAAGCAGCAGGTTGTTGTTTCCATGATGCTAGTAGAGTGGAATATTTTGGAGGCTTTATCTCTTTGCGATATTAGAGACTGTCCTTCGGTTTCTGATTCTCCCGTGCTTTTATTTAGCATGGAAGCTCGTCCTAGTTTGTTGGATCATGTTGCCGATGCCCAGAAACAAGATCCACTTATTGCTTATCTTATTCAGAGTTGTAAATCGGAATCCCGAAGTGATGATCTTAAGGATTTCGATATTGATATTCATGGTTGTATTCAGAAGATGGGTAGATTGATCGTGCCTGATGTTTCTAATCTTAGAAATGACATTCTTGAGGACTGTCATCGTTCCAAGTACACTATCCATCCGGGTAGTGGAAAGATGTATGCTGATATGAAACGCTTATACTATTGGAAGGGTATGAAGCGTGATATTGCAAGCTATGTAATTCGTTGCATGACTTGTCAACTTGTTAAAGCAGAACACCAATGTCCCAGTGGTCTTTTGCAGCCTCTTGAGATTCCATTGTGGAAATGGGATCAGATTTCCATGGACTTCATTGATGGTCTACCTCGTTCGAGGTCGGGCCACACTAGTATTTGGGTGATTGTTGACAAATTGACTAAATCAACCCATTTTATTTCTATCAAGTCCAATCAGACTGCTCCTTTATTGGCTAAGCTGTTTATTAAAGAAGTCGTTCGACTTCATGGAGTGCCTAGTTCTATTGTTAGTGACAGAGTTCCGCTTTTCACCAGTGGTTCTGGCGGAGCCTTCGGAAAGCTTTGGGCACTAAGCTCAATCTCAGTACAGCTTACCATCCACAGTCTGATGGTCAGACTGAAAGGTTGAATCTGCTTTTAGAGGATCTCCTTCGAGCTTGCATTCTTGATTTTGGTGGTAGTTGGGAAGACCACTTATCTCTTGTTGAATTCTCTTATAACAATAGTTTTCAATCCAGTATCGGTATGGCTCCTTTCGAAGCTCTTTACGGAAGGCCGTGTCGATCACCATCTTGTTGGTTGGAATCGGGGGAAAACTTAGTTCTCTGCCCCGATTATATTCGTGATTCTTTGGAGAGGATTGATATTATCATACAGAGAATGAAAGAGGCTCAGAATAGGCAGAAATCTTATGTCGATCATCGTAGGAAGCCTTTGAAATTTTCTGTTGGCGATCTTGTATTCATTCGTGTTTCCCCAATGAAGAGTGTGGTGCATTTTAGTAGATCCGAGAAATTGGCTTCTCGTTATATTGGACCGTTTCCTATTACGGAACGTATTGGCCCTATTTCTTATCGTGTATCGCTACTGTTAAGTTTTCAGGAATTCATGACGTATTTCATATATCTCAGCTTCGTCGGTGTCTTCGAGATTCGGATTCTGTTATTGATCCTCATGTGTTGCAAGATCTTGAGATCATACCCGGTTTGTCTATTGTATAAAATCCTATTCGTGTACTAGCTTCGGAGGTGAAACGCCTTCGGAACAAAGAAGTTCCGCTCGTGAAGATTCAATGGTCCGTAAACCCCAAGGATTGCACTTGGGAAACCAGAGAATTCATCGAGCGTTCTTATCCAGGTTTTCTCTTCTCTTCGGATGGAGGTGAGCATTTGTATCTATCTTTTCTTTTTAATCTTTGATTTGATAAATTGTTGTGTTATTGACTGCTTCTAGTATGAAAATTGCGGGGACACAATTTTTATAAGGAGGGGAGTCTGTAACGACCGTGAATTTATTACCATCGTAATAAATTTCTTAAAAATCCGTAACGAACGTGATTTTTGAGTTACGGTCGGAGAAAATATTTTTAAATAGAAATTTTTATTTTGAAGAGAATATAATGTTGCAAAGTCAGTAAATGCTTAACTTTGTGAATGGGAGAGTGCACTGCATTTTTCTTTCACGTGCAAGCAAAGTTGAGATAATTTTCTTCTGGCCGATCTAAATCAAGTTTACAACTGTGCAAGTGTGAACACAGTTGCGTTTTTATGGTGCAAGGATTGTTACACGCGGGAAAAAAATGAATGACCTGAGTAATATCTTTGCACCTCGAACCATTTGCTTTTGGAAAGTTTTTGCATACATTTAACCCAAGTTTGCAAAGTGACCTGTATAATATGAGTAATACTCATACACGTAACACACAGGTAACCCACTTTCATGTAACACACGCCTCACGTATCCAATACCCTATGCAAACTGTCATATACTTAATATACTATTCACACTAGAAAAAGATTTGCGTGTAGGGTGAATTATGCAACAGATGACCACACTTTAGAATGCAAGTGGTAATGCAAAAGCATGTTCACAGAAGCAAATCATAGTGTGAAAGCAAGTGTGTATCATCAGGTATTATATTTTAGATATCATCATCTTTCTGACTGTCACTAGCCAAGTATTACAGTGTACAACATCTCAAAAAAATACACTCGTGCATTGAATGCTAACTGTACCTGAAAGATGGCCAACATCCATTTTATTGACTTATGCTATTCGAAGGAAAGAGATTAATACTTCTCTGCATTTTTTGTTCAAGCACAGAGCTCTGAGAAGAACTTAATGGCTACATTCCACAAATTTTTGCTTGCTTCCATCTCCGGTTCTAACTGAATTCGAAGCAAGGAAAAGTGAGTTTACTCTCACACTTCTAAATTATAATCAGTAACTCTCTGAATTTGTTGTGAAAATACGGTTTTTATTGATTTTGAACTCTGTTTGTGATTTTTGCAACACTGCAAACTGTGTTTTGCACTGCAATTTTCTATTTTGATTTGGATAAGAGTGCTCGCGGGTATATATATATATATATCTTCATTTATGTATATATGCGTTATCATCTTGTTTCGCTCCCTATGTAGTGGCTCTGCATTGGTGTGGCTTTACACGTATGTTCTCTGCAAGTTGTATTTGCATGCTTAGGTGAAATATTAAGCTCTGTCCCCTCTACAGTAGCATGCGCATTATATTAGCTTAGGTATGCTTACCTGAATCAGTGACTTCACATGTATAAATTGCCTTTTACATTGAATCATTGAGTTAGTGGTCATCCTATATTGCCTTTACCCTAGCCTTTGTTGGTTCAGCATGAAAAATGGTTCAGGGTTCATTAGCCTGCGTGAAAAACATGCAGAGACATCATACAGGAATTAAAATATAGTTTATATTGTTTCATTAAAATTGCACTAACCATAGTTGTGTAGTGTTAAGTCTCTTCCCACTGTTATTTGTCATATAGGAGTATGTACGCATTAGGTGATTCGAAAAGTATGAATTTGTTGCCAGAATTTTAATGCATATGTGCGGTCCTTGGTGCATGCCTGATCAATACTTCATGAGACACTGCAGTAAAACGTGTATGTACACGTTTCTGTTTCAAAGCATTGGTGCGTACCCTTGCATGAAAAATATTTCATGCGCAACACTTATGTTTATGCCCAGGTCTATTTGCATGTAGTAACATTTGCATCGGAAAAGTAGTGTGAGGCCAGTTCATTTTTCACCCTTACATGTGCATTGTGATATTAAATGTGTTCAATATATACGTATGTTCAATATATTTTTGAATGTGTTAATGCCATTTATCAACATTTTCCACTCTCATTATATACATGAGTTCAATTGATTCCCGTGAACCAATGTTGGTTTTGATGTAGACTTGGTTACCGTTATTTTTATAACGAATTTTACACCGGTATGATATTTGGATGCCAATTATTTTGATGAGATTTTGACGTATAAAAATTACTGTCGTTTTGACTTCAGTAACTGTCAAATTTAAAGTGGATTTTTAAGTGGTTATCCCGCAACACTGGTTTGGTATCCCTTTTTTTGTACGGTGTTTTGTGAAGCGCAATTTCCTCGTCGAAATTGCTACAGATGTTATTGTTTTAATCACGTGTTTTAAAAATCATTTTAAAATAAAATCGTTTTCAAATTTTTTACAGTTTATGCTTTCAAAAGAATGTGGAAGCGATTTAAACGCTTCAGCAAAATTGAGGACTGTGTACCCTCACTTTTACTGATTCGCTTAATTCCGGACTTGGCCGTATGAGAACGTAAAATGTTGTTTATTTAAAATACACAATTTTTCACTTTCAAGGAAACGATGA
This sequence comes from Allium cepa, assembly GCA_030765085.1. Lineage (NCBI taxonomy): Eukaryota > Viridiplantae > Streptophyta > Magnoliopsida > Asparagales > Amaryllidaceae > Allium > Allium cepa. The sequence goes on from CM060937.1 coordinate 415,416,266, forward strand.
AGAGATTTAAACGATTTAGCAAAAATGCGGAGTATGGAACCACACTTTTACTATTTCGATTAATTCAGGACTCGTTGATTGAAACATTTGCTGTCATTTGATGATTCTGATGATTTTGTTGGGCTTCCGAGCCACTCTGCTGGACCTTCGGGTCATCTGATGGACCTTTGGGTCAATTACCAGTACTAGACCTTCGGGTCACTCTACGGACCTTCGGGTCACTCTACGGACCTTCGGGTCATCTGATGGGCGCTAAAAATTTATAGTACTTGGTAGGCTTCGGCCATTTGAGATGCACGTGCGGCGTAGCTAAAACTCGCCATCTGCTGGGATCGATCCACTTTTATGTTGATTTTCTAGTTATCTTATTTTGATATCTAGATTTTGCGACTGATGATTTTCTAGTTATCTATTTTGATTACTAGATTTTGTAAATTGCTACTTTGAATTCAATTATGAATTTGGAAGTTGAGTTTGTGTATAGTCTCATCTGAGATTTAAATTTGCGTATTGTTGTTTTAAATTCAATGGTTAATTTGAAAACTGATTTTGATGGAGTTTAATTTGAGATTTCTTCATTTAAACTATGCTGATTATTTATGCTGTATAGTCTCATTCGAGACTATAATTATTTATTTAAGTGTTAATTATTATTCACTTATTGCTGAGAATAAATTAGACTGATCCATTTATTATTTTCTTTTAAATAATACTCGGGTCAGACCGAGTTATTTCAGGGTTATCTCTATGTTTGATTTTGCAGCAGCTTCAGCTTTTGGAATTCGCATCATCTTTTGCCTAGTCCTCGAGGAGTGCTTTTGGTTTATTAGCCCTCATCTTATGTACGTATTGATGGATATGTATATGTACATTTGGATCATGTGAACTATTGTTTGTTGTAGCATGTATTCCAGACTTGTCTTCCGCTGTATATATGATATTTCTGTTCTGATGTGATTATACTATCAGTGTTGTTGTTATTATGAGTTGTTCTGGATTTTTCTTTAGCCACTGTAGTTTCGTTTTAGATTTGGATTGAATTTATATCTTTGGGAGTAATTTACACAACTCTTATCGATGTAATCAATACTCGTCTAAGGCATAACTTACGGATGATCGTTTCTAACAAGCCTTATTCTTCGCAATAGCAGACGTTATCCCTTATAATAACCTTTGTTATTGTGAGCATAAAGGTGGGGCGTCATAGCTTGGCTTTCCAAGAACTTCTCCATGAAGCATTTAGGTGAAGCAACGAATACACTAGTATACTGATCTATAGAGATAGATCTAAGAAGTTGTTAGGATTGTATCGGTCCCTGTACATAGATACTATACTGAAAAGGTTTTTTATAGTAAGTTTCAAGCATGGAAACATTCCAGTGCAGTTTGGAATCGTTCTTTCTAAAAAGGACGCTCCTCATATCGATGAGGAGAAAGAGCGTATAAAGAGGATCCCCTATGCTTTAGCCATAGGTTCTATATTTTATGCTTTGCTACGAACTAGACTGGATATGGCATACACATAATGATGCATAAGCTGATACTAGTCTAATCCTAGTTAAAAACATTGGACAGCCGTAAAATGTATACTTAAGTATTTAAGAAATACTCAGAACTTATTCCATATATACAGAAATGAGGACTCCCATATGAAGGGGTATACAGATTTGAGCTTTCAATGTGATATAGATGATAGTAAATTGGTGTCTGGTTATTTCTTACACTTAAGGGAAGATCCGTTAGTAGGAAAAGTTTTAAAAAAGAAATTATAGCTGATTCCACGATGGAGGTTGAGTACGTCACCCTTAATGAAGAAGCTAAATTGGCAGTCTGGATGTGCCAGTTTTTGAGTGAGCTCGGAGTGATTCCTGATATCGAGAATCCTATGGCATTATTCTATGACAACAATATAGCGATGTAGATCGCAACAGAGCCCATAGTATACAAGTAGTTATGATATATTCTTCGAGAGTTCCACCTGATTAGATAATTCATTGAGAAGAAAGAGGTAATAATAAAAAGGGTATATACCAAGGACAATATAGCAGATGCATTCACTAAGGTTTTAGATTGGTTGTCTGTTGAGAAGCTGATTGATAGGATGGTATTGAGATTCCATAATTTTCCCTAAGTGCAAGTGAAAGATTGACATAGTTAAGAGTATGCCCTAGGTTCAATTCTATAATTTATTGTAAATTAATTAATTCTGTTATCAATTCTCATTCATAATAAAGGTGTTTTTCTTTCTGCTATAATGTAGAATAGATAATTAAAATATATTTCAGAAAATCCATAGATGATGTGTTTGTGATAGTAATTACAAATAGTTGTAATCATGAGTATAATATCATAAGTATAACAAACACATTATTTTAAATTTTCCTAGTCAAGATACATCGAGACTAGATATCGGTGTGTCCGTTAAGACTAAAATAAGTAATGCTTTTCAAACATTGGGCAGTGTATAACTCATGACTACTAGGAGCATCAAGGGCTACATACTAATTGTTATTTGATGATTATGGAATGACTTATTCGATAGTATCCTGTTGGTTAATATAATTAAGGTCAAATAGAAAATATCGATGTGGCTGAATTAAAAAGTTTTTTAGACTTAAGAATACCATCGATCTTCAATATGATGTCTCCACTTTGATTGTAGTCAAATCATGACATGTCTTCCATCGAGCGACTATAGTTGAGTCGAGTGGAAGCATTAGAAATGAAGCACTATTCAAGTGAGGATTCGTCTCCTCATTTATATGGGGTTAGCATCACAGTCAACACAAGTCAACTCAAAGTAAAAATCTTTGGCCAATGTAATTCAGCTGATAATAATTGTTACTATTGAACCAAGAACTTTGTGTTTGGAATATAGATTTGAATACGAAAGATATTGGAATTTTGACCATTGCCTAGTTCCATAAGTTCAAAGTGATATAATTCTGGCAAAGAGAACTATTGTAAATAATAGTCATAACAAAGTAACGCTTAACAAAGTAAAATTGGATAACTGAAAAACTAAGTAAGCGACAAATTTAGCCCAAATGCCACACTACCTTCTAAGTGACATGTGAACATTGATATTCTAATAGTTCGATAATAACCGCTAACCAACTTTAGACTAAATGTGCCACCCAACCTGTAACGATCCAGAATTTCAGTCATTCAAATTTAGAATATGTAATTGATTTTAAATATTGAAAAGTTATATTTATAAATTAAATAACCTAAGTTTCAATTATAACGACTTATTTGATCACTAAATTGTTGAATTTAATATTTGAAAATGTTAAAATAGTTGAATCTTGAATTTTAATATAAAGGAAATGATTTCGTAAGTTGACTTAAATTTTATTTGATTAAGAAGGAAGATAGTGAACTTTTAAATTAAGATTTAAAAGTGAGTTAACTAATTTTGGAAATTGCTCATTTTAAATAACGTGTAAAAATAGCCTTTCGGGGCACAGACTCGGATTTTGACAAAACTAGTTTCATTGGATCTGTAATAATGAATTACTATATGCTGTCGAATTTCATAGCGATTGGACGTATCGTTTGGTCGTGCGAGTTCGAAACGCACAGAAATTAATTAAAGGAATTTATGTCAAAATAATTTGATTTTGAAAAGTTAACTTCTGAATATGATGGAATTGGCTTCTGATATATGTTCCATTGTGTTCATAATATGAGTATAACATATAGAATGCTAAGCGGCACACTTCGTTTAGAGTTCAAAATTTTCACGAATGAATAGTGCCACGAAAATTTTCTATAAATAGCCCTTAACTTTCTTCCGTTTGCAAGTAACCCTAAAATCTAATTTCAATCGCCATTAAAAGTCCAAATCCAATGGCCATCATTGATAGGTGCCTCTAAAGGCCGAATTAGCCTTTAACTTCAACTAGGAAAATGTAGAGCACGTCGATTTGAAGCTTTCAGGTGGTCGAATCATCGAATCGTCGCTCTACGTGGCCGAAATCTCACCCCGTTCACAATCAGGTCATGGAATTTTTTTGGGAGATCGAGCACGTATGCGCGCACGGGGTTCAGATGGGAGGATGGAGCACACAGAGGAGGCAGCGGTGTGCTGGTGCCAGTGGGGTACGATTGTCATTCATTCGAGATAAAAAAAGCAAAACCGTGGACCTGGAAGCATGCATGAGGAGGTTGGAAGGAAGAGAAAGGGCAAAGTTTAAAGTTTATGTTTATTAAGTAATTACAGTTATAATTTTATCAAATGTTTATTAATTCATAACTTGTTCTTACGAGGTCCATTTCGAGCGCAATGAGTTGCATTGCATCCGAATCAGCGAGTACTATGCTACGGAGTTAGATTGGATGAATTTGGAGCTAGTTGGAATTTTGGGTTAAAATTGAACGCCCGTTCAATTTTACTTTGAAACAGAACGTTTTGCGACTATTAAGGTGAGTTAATCTCACTGGTTAACCGGAATATTTTTAGTTGGAAAAAATTATCTATTGCATGTTGGGATATTTATTATTAATAATTATTATAATTTTTGGATAATTTACTAATTATTATTAGTTGGATTGGTTATATTCCCACCTATTGGAGCGGATGAGACCCTATTACGTTTTTGTGTAAGAGCGGATGACCCTTTGTATACAAATCCCTCCTCAAGGTGGTTTATTTATATTTTTATGATTGTATACTGTATGTGATGCAGGAGGACAGGTTGGAGGGACCCAACGGGATTACTCACACTGTTGATTTTATTTTCCTATATATGGTGATATATGATTTATTGAATGCCATTTTGATGACATGGATATGATTTTGCTTAGTTATTGCTTTAGCAGCACTACATCCCATTTTTGCTATTTTAAAATACTACAAAATAGTGATTTGACTTAAAAAAGGGATTTCAGAATGATTTTGGAAATTTTATATGTTTTAAATAAATTTTCTAAATGAAAGTATTTTTAGATATTATAAATTGATAGGTTTATAAAATATTCTAAATAGAGATTTTCGAACTGTAAATATAGATTTTTAAAATTTTGGAAAATAAGTTCGTCTTTTATAATAAAGGGATATGTTTTAAGAAGGAAATAGAAATATTTTTAAAATAATATTAACCATTTTTGTATAAAGTGATATGTATATATATATTAGATTTATTTATAAACACGAAATTTATAAATGTGATAATTTATAGAAGTGATGTTTTTACTATAACAGTCTAGGCTTTTCAACATCGACAGTGGGTATACCCCAACCGTAGCTTACAATGGCACCTCTCATTTTCTTTCATGGCGAGCCTCTCGACTAACAACCAACCCATAGCACATGTAAGGGTAAGGGTCATCCGTATGCTACCAAACATGAAGCGAGAACCCTCATCATGCAGCAACTCTATGCCTAAGCAAGTGAGATAACTTGAATAATGAGTGACATATATAAAAGTTCTATGAGACCATGCCGCTAACGCAAAATGGGTTTTGACCTCACAAGAATAACATCCGTACAAGCACGAGCAGAAATAAATATCAAGAACAAATCCAAAAAGGAATGACTATAATTAATATTAAACCATACTTGAGAGAATGGAAACGAACCGAGTAAAATCCAAACCGGACAGAATGGATAAAACAAGGAAAACAGTCCAACTTGATAGAGTGGACTAAATAAGGTAACCGTCCAACTTGATAGAATGGACAGAATAAGGTAACAGTTCAACTTTGACAGATTGGACTAAATTGATATTTAAATGCCATGATGAGGAGTTGGCTCTACTCGTGGCAATTTAAATCTAAAACAGATTAAGGATTGTGAAATCAAACAAGGAAATGAAATTTTCCAACAAATGACAAGGAGGGTGCATCCCCCTTAAAAGAAGTATACCTCTAGCAATATACTTAAAAACACCGAGAACTTCAAGCTGGATCCTGCCAGACCTTACCGAGAATCCGAATATTTTCTAAAAACTCTCAACCGTTTTTCGTGTACCAAAAATCTAGATGAGATGTGAAAATATCCTAACGGGAGCAACCCTAAATTACTTGGCCCCCAAACACCACACACTTTGGTTTAGTCATTTCGGGCAAAGGATAATTAATGCTCAACGGAGCAATAAATCATCTTAGAATGACAAAAATTAAAGTAACTGAAGTAACCGATAGCTGAGATACCGATTATCGAGGATATAAAACGATCGTATATGGAAATAAAGTCTTGTATACTTATCACCGCTCATTGAATTCAAATTTGTACTTTTTCTTGGTTAACAATAATGCCGGACAAGTCAAGGCAGTGTTACCTCAAAGTCATGTCCAATGATAATTCTTAATTTTCAAAATAGCGCTAAGTTTACTTCTTTGATATTTAGTGCTAAATATACAAATAAATCATTTCCAAATAAGTGATTTTCTTTGTAGAAATTAATTCATTTCCATAAACAAATCAAACCTTTTTTTTCAAAAACAAAATGAACTTGTGCTTGATTTCCATATTTTCCATATTGGTAAAACACTTTTAGAATTAGTTCTTGATTGTTAAAACATTAAGAGAATAATTTTTCCAAGTGCATAACCCCGAAGCCTAAACCCACATTAGACCGAACATCCAGAAGATTATCCAACTTAACCAAATAATGAAGTTCCAATTCCTTTATACAACTTTAAAACGACATTAATTATCCCGAAAGATAATTAAGCACATTTAAAATCACTTTTAAATAAATAAATCCTTTATCAATAATAAAATAAAAAATTATTTCCAAACACATTGGTAAATTAACTTGAAAAATATTTATTAAATCAGTTTATTAATTTTTAAATCAGCTAAAGACCTAAAACACTTTTATTATATAATTTCCTTTACTTCAATCACTTTTATTATATCAATTAATTAAATTTAAAATATCAATAGTTAAAAGGGTTTATTAAATTCAAAAAATTATTAATAAAACGAATAATTAATCTCAAACATCATTAATTAAAATGATAAGTAAATTTTTAAATACCATTAATGAAAACAATTAATTAAATTCAAAAATATCATAAATTAATTGGATTAATTAAATTCAAACTTCATTAGTCAAAACGATTAATTAAAAACATCATTTGTTAAAATGATTTGTTTAACTATAAAACATCATTAATTAAAATGATTTAACTAAATTCCAAAAATCATTAATTAAAACAATTATTAAATTTAAAAACAATCATTAATTAAAATGATTAATAAAATTCAAATATCATTATTTAAAATGATATATTACTTTTAAATATCATTAATTAAAATTATTATTAATTTCAATTATCATTAATTAAAATAAATGAATAATTAATTAAACTAAATATTAATTAAATTATTTAATTAAACTCAAGTATTCATTAGTTAAAACAATTAAAAACATCATTAGCAAAAATGATTAACAAAATCTAAAGATAAACCAATTTTAATCATCATTTATTAAATTTGTTAATTAATGTCAAAATTAATTAATTAAAATGGTTAATTAATTTAAATTATCATTAATCAAAATGATTAATAATTTTTTAATATTCTTTTTAGCGAAAACACAAGTTAAAGTTCATACGATAGGGTTTTGGGAATGAAGTTGAATAAACGACAGTACAATGATAAACCGCTATAACGACATTTAAACTATTAAATGGAATATCAAAATTTACTACAATTAAACGTCAATAACCCTATGTGGATGTAATTAAATGATTTATGGGTGAGAAACCCCCTTTTAGGTCTCTCTACAGATTTTTCCTGCAAAAACAATGGTTAGTGTATATGTGTGTGTGTGTGTGTGTGTGTGTGTGTGTGTGTGTGTGTGTGTGTGTAATCATATGGGTTTATAACGATCAATTTAATATGTCAACCATTTTTCAAATGGAAACGCATCCAAACAAGTAATTAAATAATTAATTAACATCCAAATAATCGATAATGTTTATAACATCATTGATATGACATAATAAAATTAAATATGAGTTAAACTCACACTGATTTTCATTTTCGTTGAATCATCCTGATTTTGGACTAAAACCGAATGGTCATTCGATTTTAACCCAAATTTTCACTTAATCCAAATCTAACCAAACCATTTCCATTACAAAGGTCTTGATGACATGAGTCCAACGCAAAAAACGGCGTCTGAACCCGACCTCGTATAAGAGAGATACGAAATATATAAGATATTGGCAATTTTAAATTAATCAAAAAAACAACTTCATATTTACAATATCACTCCTCCTCCTACCTTCTTCTTCTACATCCCTAAATGTGTAGCGATGCACGAAACTGGAAGGGCTAAATCGTGCGCATGCACGATGACGCAGCGGATAATTAACAAAACGATATGGATCGATGAAAGTAGCAATCGATGGAATGAAGATACCGAAATGCCCAAATTCGTTGATCCGAAGATACCGAATTCTAGCTTATCTCAAACACGTTGATAGCGCACTATACCGTGTTCAAAGATCTACGATTCTTCGTACGTTGATCTAGCGCACTAGATACCGTGAATCGGCTTCTACGATCGTTGAATCGAGCGCACTCGATTAACCGAAAGAGGAGATAGGAGATCACACTCAACTACCAATTTGTATGAAAGCACAAAGCAATCCACAAGAAATTTTATTCCAAAAATCAACAACCCTAAAATGTACAACTCACTCCCTATTTATAGCTTTTACAACACAGCCCCTTAAGTCGTCCACGACTTACGACTCACCCCTAGGTCGGCAACGACCTATCAACAAACGCGACTCACACACTTAAGTCGTACACGACTTAAAACACACGACACATATTTACAACACTTAGGTCGTATACGACTTAACTACTCACGCAACTTAAGAAGTAAACGACCTACGACTTAAAGAAAGTACAAACATATTACAACATAACATTCACAACTTAACATAGCTGCGACCTACGACCCAAGTTAGGTCGTTAACGACTTAAAGAAAATACAACGTATACGAGTTAAGGAAAATACATACCCCAGCGACTTAACTCTTACAACACAGCGACCCTAAAACATAATGGACTAACGACCTAACAATGCTATGCCGCGTGGAAGGTTAGGTCGTGAAGACAGGATATGGGTTAGGTCGTGAACGATGGGAACAGGCTGGGTCGTGGGAAAAGTTAGGTAGGAAAAAGTTAGGTCGGGGAGATTTTAGGTCGTGATGGTTTTAGACCGCGAGAGTTAGGTCGTGAAGAGTTAGGTCGGAAGAGTTAGGTCGTGAAGAGTTAGGTTAGGTCGGTGAAGTTAGGTCGGGCACAGGCTTAGGTCGCAAGCTTGTTAGGTCGGAAACTTCTGCTCTTTTCTTCTTCTGCACTGGAATCTCTTCTTTTAGGTCGTGGACGACCTAAGCCCTTAGGTCGTGGCTGATTTAATCCTTGTGAATCTGTAGCTCGCGCTGGATCACACGACCAAACTCCTACATCTCTCCATGATTTCAAATCGGACCACACCGTTGAACTCCACGATGAAATATCTATCTCTTGGACCCATCACCAAGCCACTCGTGCGCCCCTCAGACGCACGACCTACTCTAGTAGCCCACGTCACGGCAAAAATCGCAACCCCCAAATGCAAGCCGCAACCTGCCAAGTCTCGTCGACGCATGCGCCTAGCCACTACGAAGCCAATGCTGCCAACCACACGTCCAAACTCTGCCCGAATCAAAGCCAGATCAAAACCCTAGTTCCTAAACCCATTCGACCTCACTGTCGAATCTCAAGACCCAAAGTCGCACCCTACGTATAGCATATCAGCACGAAGATCTCATCGAATTGAGATTTTTAAAACTAGTTTTAGGATTTTTAATTGAGTATAACATTATATATAAATTTCTTTGAATTTTTGAATTAAGAGGAGAGGCCCTGTCTTTGGTTACTGGCAACAATTATAAAGAGGAGGGAAGCATGGTCTTCACACGCGGGTATGGGCCTGATAGTGATGGGATATGAGGCTGGGTATGGCCTAGGCATGGAAAATTTGAATATATATTATATTTAATTTTAAAATATTCAACAAAACATACCCAAAATTCTCGAACTCCAAATGAGATGTGCCGCTTGTCTCGAGGTCTAATTCGATCGTATGTAGAAGATAGGTTTTTAGACCCGGTTGTTATATTAAATTTTCGATATTAATTTCGATGCTTTTCGATCTCGCATGACCAAATGATTCATCTGATCGCCATGAAATTTGACGTCGTAATATAATTCACTATTATGGATTCAATGAAACTAGTTTCGTCGAAATCTGAGACTGTGACCCGAAAGGCCAATTTCACAGATTTAAATATTTAATTATCGATATTTATTCAATCTATTTATATTTGTAAACAAATTTGCAAATTGAACTTACCAATATTATTTATTGATTAAATGAAATTAAATAAAATTATTAAATCCATTTAATTATACTTTAATTCACAATTCAAATATTTAATTATTCCCTATATTTGAATTATAAATTATTAAATTCCAAAATTCAATTATTTTATATATTTAACATTAATTAAACATTTAAAATCAAATAACCAAAATTTTGAGTCGTTACATTCTCCTCTCTTAAATGAATTTCATCCCCGAAATTCCTAAGGAAGAAAACGTTTACAAACCCTTAAGTTTAAGACTATTAATTAAAATGAGTTATTAAACTTATTTTCAAAACCCAAAAGCTAGAATAGATTCCAAAATTTCTAAGTCTTTTAAATTCATTCACTTATACCAACTATTTCTCTTCTATTCATTTATTCCAAGATATAACTTAGAAAATCAAATTTTAGTTATCCAAAGTTTTATCTAAATTCTTAAGAAATTTTCTAACTCTAAAATTTTCGAAAAATTTCGCCATCATCTCCTTTGCACGGCTCGATGGCGATCAACTACAAATCGCCTCTATGGGCTCCAAACCAATCAAAGAAAATAAAAGCCAAGTGGCCTCCAATATCTGGGGCATAAAATCATGAACCAAACCAAATTTTCTAAGTTTATTACGTATCTTTTACGTTTGAAGTATATTTTGACAAGTAATGTATTATTTTTTATGTAAATGCAGGTGCACAAGAATCGGCTCTCTTGAATACCTATACTTAAAAAATTTAAAAGAAAACTAAGATGATAAAAGCAATGTGATGTAACTCTACATGCAAAAACTAGCATGATATAAATCTACATGCAACCAACAACCATATCACAATCGTATGCGACAAACAAGAGGATATCCTATAATAGATGCTATGCATCCAATCATTTCAAATGATAATTTAGATCTAAATACTCAGGTTTTCCAATTCAAAATTTTATTTCCAAATTTCTTAGACGAGAAAAATCAAAGAGTAAAAGTCAAAATGGCAAGGATGGGATTCCTCCAAATAAATTATGGTGAATTCTTGAATCAAAACAACATGAAGCGTCCAGTGGTATTCCGGTTCCTCCAAAATCATCAACTAGAGTGAATAAATATATTTTCCTTCCCAAAATCTTCAAAAATCTCCTTTTCCAAAATCACCGAGATTTAGGCCATAACGACAACAATCTAGAATCATTTGTCTATAAATTTAAACTTTTATCAACAATGGTATAAAAAATCACATAACAAATCAATTCAATTCAATCAAACGAATAAATTAAATTCCATAGGGGAATAAACTAACACTAGCAGCCAAATCAAATTCCATAAAAGAAAAATTATCACTTAACATTGTTTCAAAATGTCAAATGACTAGCAAACAAATCTTAACTTAGGTTCAAAACTTTCTTAATTGTCCACAAATATAGATAATTATCTAAGTGTACAGTTTTGCTCATTAGCCTTTGGTTATTGCTTAGAATATTATCCAAACTCACTCGAACAAAATGGAAAGTTATACTCTATATTTTATTAGTCTCTTAATTATGATAATTTTTTGTAATTTACTTATATTTTTCACTTAGTGTAACGTCCCGCCTTTTGTACACTTTAAATCGAGGATAAACCACATACGTCAGACTTAAACCATACAGAAGGGCGGATTGTTATGGGGTAAATAAGAAAAAGCAGAAAAAGAAAAAGAACAAAATAGAATCTTGCAGCGGAACGATAAAATATAATAATCAAATATACAGTTCATGAAGCTGTTTTACAAAATATTCGATTATACCTATACAATACATATCAGAGTTACACATACCAGAGAACAATAAATAATGCAGCAGAACAGTATGGATGTAGTGGAATACTATAATAAATAATAATAAATCTTCGTCTTCGTCCTTCAGAATACGGTCTTCCAAATCCTGAAATGCTCAGGCTGACCCGAGCGAATTGAAAAGACAAAACACTCGAGTCAGAACTAAAAGATCTTATGTAAGTTAAATCAGCGGTAAATCATATGAGTGGAACGGCGTTAGAGATTTTTACGGTATTTGACATCTCCTATCCAGTGTCTAACGTGAGTGCAGTTACTTAAGAGATGCTCGGGATTCATATCTCCTAAGGATCCGTTAAACTATTTACCATGTAGTAATATTTCACTATTATAATAATGTCTATAGTAAAATAAACTTACTTTTAAATAGCATTAAGGCTTTACGTTGTCCACCTTAACTCGTAATAGTCCCAGTGGTCCATCCAGTATCATAGTCCCTCCTGATCGGGAAGCCACCAGAGGATACCACACGGGCTACAGGAGAAAACCAAACTCATACAAGGCATGCTAGGGTAGGTGACACGGCACAACAAGGCAATGCCAGGGTAGATATACCAATACGCTTCCGGGCCGGTGGTAATGCAAAGCCACAGCTATCGCCCACCTCGAGCCATACCCTAAAAAAAATCAAAAGTGACCACTGAATCAATCCAAAAGTCAAAGTATAATATCAAAGGGATGTGTCCGATCAAAGGTGCTACCTCATTAGCCCGTCAATCGCTCATGTTTTAGCCACCTTATGCCAACTCATGGGAGTCGGATCCACGTATTTAACTCAAAGGAAACGCCGCCGCCATCCTACTTCATTCTGGAATCCCTACCGCGTACACGGTCGTTAAAGTGGTTTTTGGAGTTGGCAGAGAGTACGACAACTTCCGATCCCGGTCTCTTTAACAAACAAACGTTATTATAACACCGTAGTCATTTCAAAATAATATATACTTCAAAACCAGAATATAATATTCATTTCAAACCATATAAATACAATATCATTCCCATTTTAAACCCAAATCAATATGATATCATTTTAATAAAATCCCAAATCAATATAATATGATTTTAATTTCAAAAATATCCCTTTTCCAAAATCATAGCACTTCCAAAATTATAATATTTCAAAATCAAAATACTTGGAATATAACCTTTCAAAACATAATACTTCGGATTTCATAGCTTCTAAACCATAACTTCCAAAACTTAAATGGTTTGGATATTCAAGCAGTATATAAAATAAAATAGTTTGAATTTAAAATTACTTTATAAAGTAAAATAATTTCCTCGACTTCACAATTTTATTCCCCTTAAATTAAATCTCAATTCATAACTTTCAACCCACTTTCAGTTTCAGTAAACCACTTCAATTTCAATATAGTTCAAACTTTGAGTATTAGACAATTTCAAAACTAAGGTTGGAAATTACGATTCAACAATTCAATGTTTTATTATTTAGTTTTGAAATATTTGCATAATAAATCCATTATCATTTAAATAAAACTCAAATTATAAATAACTAAATATTTCCTTTAATTTATTTATACTTGAAATCTTCGTTTAGTTCACCTTAAACAAAAATCCAGTTAAAAACCATACCTTTAAAATCTCAGTTTTATTTAATTTCAGATCGATTTCACATTTATCTTTCCACCTTATTCTCATTTAAGTTATTATAAATTCTAGAAATAAATTTTTTAAGTAAATACTTAACCATATTATATCTTAATAAAGTCAAACTTTATTATTTAACTTCTTTTACTTTAAACCAATTGTATACATAGCTTAAAACCAAGAATTCAACTATATATAAAACAATAATTTATAAAATATCCAAATAAATATCTCATAAATAATATATTTCTATAAGAATCATAGAAATCAATTTTAAAATATTTTTATATATAGACCATGGTGTCTGTATCAAATTTTCTACTATATGGTCGAGTGACATGGATATTTATCATTTCAATCCGCAATTTAAAATAAAAATTACGGTTATATATCATTTCAAACCACAATCCCGAATGAAATAAAAATTCATACAACTTGCAGTTTATAACAATATAAATACAACATCCATCCATCCAATATCAACCATCAAACATTTTCACAACCATCTTCCAATTCAAACAATAACATCAATATAGAACAGAAAATAAATAACAGGTATTTACTAGCAGTTTATATTCAGTAATGAATTAAATAACAGTTTATATGAAATAATAAATTAAATAACAATTTAAGTCAATAAATTTAATTTAACTGGAATGATGATAAAATATTCCAAACAACCATAGATAAATTTCTAATCACATCATAAATTAATTTAACACACATAAGAAACTTTAGAAGTTGTGAGTGGGTTAAAACACTTTTTGAATTAATCCAAAAATTGGACAGTCTTAGAATTCGTCTAAACAAGCGCCAAAATGTCCAGAATCCCAATACGATCCTAGCGGAAGAAATTGCTCGTGAATCGGACCACGTATGTAGAAGTTATGATGATTAGAACATTGAGTTTTGAAATTAAATTCAATTTAAAATACAATAAAAAAGAGAGGGCATTTACGTAATTATTGCACCATCCCAAATGAACCCGACCTATCTTCCAGAACCCATCACGCGTACGCTATGCGAAATGTCGCTTCCCTCGGTTTCGATCGCGCCGCCGCTCCTTAAGCACCCCATACCCACGTCAGAGCGTCGCCGACCTGCCTCCGCCCACATCCACGCCGTGAATCGCCATCTCCGGCTCGAAATCAAGCAGCAGCTGTGGAATCTCATTAAACCTAATTGAATTTTGTACGACAATCCAGCCATTGAAACAATGAATCGCCTATGCCGATGAGCTGTGCTCGCCACTCTGCACACGACCATACCCTCGATTCAACGACCAGACGAAGTTCATCAACGTGTGATGAACGGCCATGAATGTTTTCGCTGATTTCGAATGCACAGAAACTCCGATCAAAAAACAGATAGTGGATCTGGATTGCTCTCTTCAAGAGCTTTAAATAGATATACAATTTGATATAGTTTGTGGAGTTTGAAATTTTGATTTGAATTTTATATGAAATTGCAATTAGGAATTTAGAGTTTGGGAATTTGTCTGCCATTGAGGAAGAGGAGGAACAGAATGAATTGTATGTACAGACAAATGACAATGATGAACAATTAGGGTTTATAACGAGGTATATATAGACAAGGTTGAAAATAGAATAGATGGATCAGATTGATATATGCGTTGAACGATAAAATGGCCCGAAAAGCCCGTTCTGACTCCGAAACGAAATTGGGTCAACCCATATAGCAAAATAGATGTTTTGAATATTTTAAACTCGATGGAATAGGTTTCAACTCCAAATTCCATCGTATGAAGAAGTTACGACAAAATCAAATTATTTCAAATTGATTTCAATTGATTTCAATTTCATTGATTTCTAGGAGTTTCGAGTCCGTACGATCAAACGACAAGTCCGATCGTTACGAAACTTGAAACCCTACAATAATTCACCATTACGGATCCGATGAAATTAGTTTCGTCGAAATCCGTGTCAGTGGCCAAAATGGCAATTTTTACATTAATTAAATAAATTAATAATTAATTAATTAAATCCAATTTTTAATTTCAATTTTATAATTGAAATTTTTTATCACTTTTATATTTCTTAATCATTTATACTAATTTTAAACAAATTTTAGATGTCACTTAAATGTTGATTCAATCATCAATTTTAGCGTTAAATTACAATTTCGTTAAATTCAGAAATTATAAATTAAATTTTCAATAATTCCATTGAATCTATTTTCATTCTTATTATTCAATTCATCATGGTCAAATGGATAAAATTAACATTGATTCCATGATCTATTACATTATATTCTCAAATTCCATCTTTATTTCAATTAACGTAATAATTAAATATTTAACCTCATTCATTTGCAATTAATCCAATTATTGAATTTTAAGTTTCAATAAGTTAATAAATCTCGATTTTCATTCTTTAAATCAACCAATTGTCATATTATAAATAGAGTTGACATTAATTCCAATTATTTCCTTAATTTATACTAACATAACATTGAATTGAGATTCATTGCAATTTATTACAAATTTTGATTTAATGGGCTAAATAAATGATTAACTTATAATAATTGTTATCATTAACTCTCAATCACATTTTCATAAGTTTATGATTCCCAAACCAATGTTATAATTTCTCACTAAACATTGATTTTATTCAATTACCATTCAGTATACATTAATGCAGTAATAAATTCAATACTCAACTTTCCTTCTTTATTGTGTGTTAACTATATTTTCCACTTATATTGAAATTTTGGCAAATATAACATTTGGATTACTTTGTTTATTGGGATTTCATTCAACTTGTTTATAGTCAACTTATATGACCATCACTGCCTTTAATTTTTATTATTGCTTCATTCGTAAACCAATAACAATACTTATTACCAAATATTACCTTAATTCACACTAACGTAATATTTGATTTCATTTTATTGCAATTGGTTTCAATTAATTGGGATTGCACTAAATTAGTTATTTATCCACTTGCGTTAACATTATTACCTTAATTTACATCCAATTACTGTTAATCAATATATTATTTCACTGGTTCATTCAACACTTACTTTTGTTTACCTATTTTCATTTTTTTCTTATATTAAACTTATAACCAAGTATGACAAATTATATTATTTCAATTAATTGCAACTTCATTTTAAATTGTAAATTATAATTACAATTGCTACATTTATTTTCTAACATTCACTCCAACACAAATTGTAAGATTTTTATTTCTTTCTAAATTTAATTACAAAATCTCATTAATTTAACCAATTTTAATTATTGAAATTTGTGGTTCCCCACTCAAAAATTTTCGTCCCCGAAAAGGAAAAAGAAGGGAAGAGAAAGAATTAAATAAACAATACATCTTATCAAAATATTAACTTTATAAAAAATTTAATTTACAAAATTAATTACTTTAAATAAAATATACCAATTTATAACCATTAAATCTTTTTATACTCAAATTAATAAAGTTTGGAAAACATTTTCAAAATTTTCTAAGTCCAAAATTTACGAAAAATTTCACAGAGTCTCCCTTGTACGAAGAGACTCGGGAGAAAATATAATATCAAATATAACAATATATAATATATAATTTCCAAAAAAAATATCCTAACGCAGGCAACCAATATAATAGCGCTATAAAACCGTAATCCGAAAACGCACCTATTTGTCGGGCAAACGACGCTTAAATTATTAAACCAAAAGCAATCGCAATTGCTTCCATACCCTGTATATAAAAATGAAATATTTAAGTTGTTTTACCCACTAACAAACAATTCAATACAAACAACTGTCAATTGCAACAAAGCATACAACCATCACATAAAATCAACATAAATCAATCATCCATTCATATCAAACAAAACAGATAGTTGTTCGGATTCAAAAACTTTAAATGTTCAGAATGGAGAATAAACTACTAAATGCACCCTTTACTCAACAGTCTTAGATGAAACTAAATAGATTATTCATACATCCAAATAAATTTAAAGTATCCTTCCCAAACAACCATAAACCAAATAAACAACCATTCCAAACAATAAATCAAGTTAATTTTTTTAATTTCATTTCATGACCTTTGTTGTTTGATTTCCTTTTTAATCATATAGCGGTTTATCCTTTTTAGTTTACATTACTTCTTGCAAATTTTCATTTATACAAGTCATGCCAGTTTCTTTTTATTGCATTATATTTATTTATTCATTCATTATTGCATAACTTCATTTATTTACATTCATTTGTTTATGGTATTTATGTTAAATTCAATTTCTTAGCATATCAATTCATCTACTTAAGTTTTAATTACTTTCTTAAAATACTTACTTTCTATCACAAAGTTGTTATAGTAATATTTCAATTATAACATAAGTTTATAACAAGCGCAACATCAAATTCTTATTTATTAAAGAATTTCATTGAATACTTTCATTATTTCAAATTTTTACTTGTATAATGTTCTATTACATTTTCTTATTAAACATTTCAACTTTTAAATCTTTGGTAAGTTATATATATGTTTTTTAAGAAAGAAATTGAAATTTATACAAGTTTATCTCATTTCTTTTAATTAATCTAATGTTCAATAATCATATCCTTTACTTTTTATAAATTACAAATCTCGACTTTCTTGTTATTCCATTTATAATCTAACATTTAATCTCTTATTTTATTTAGAGGTTTCAATTATTAGTTAAATTCCATTTCACTATCCTAATTGAAACTACTAATTAACAGAAACTTAAGAACTAAATAACGGGTTTAATTTCAAATCATTTTAAAATAATAGATAGATGTATACACTTACAATATATATATATATATATATATATATATATATATATATATATCCAATTATATTTAAAACAATTAAAATTTTATATGCGTTTATCCAAAATAAATCTGCAGTAAAGCTACTACAGTGGCCTTCCCACTTTGAAACTCGAAAATGAATGTCGATGATGCGTGCACTCATCACCGAAATTATTTTCCACGGACAGAGAGGGGAGTACATAACTTATTTCTTCCAAAATTTCATTAAAACAACTCTTTCAAATCATTTTGAAATATTTATATTAGAAAATACTTCTAAAATATTATTATTATATTCCCAAAATCATTTGAAAGAAATTTTCAAAACCCTGGAACTTAAGTTCCCAATTCCCAATTTTCATTTACTTTATTTTCAATCTCATTTCAACTATTATTTATAAATTTCATTACCTTACAACCAATATATTGCAACCAAATATATATATAATTTATAAAATTTTATTTTATATATATAGAAAATATAATAGGAAAAATTATTTCATTCACTTATATTCAAAAAAAAAATTGTGTCGGTCTGCCCTATTAAGTGTTTAGAAATCCCTATTGATGTCATAGCATCCTATGCACCAACCAGAATTTATAAATACAAAACGGAATAAATTAACACAATATTAAAACCTATTTATAACACTGACAAATACGCTCTCTCATATATATACACTCAACAACTCATCATAGGGTATTACTACCCTATTAATGAAGAGTCAGACCCCACAAAGCTAAGGTTTATCGCTAAACCAAAGCTGTGATACCAGATGTAACGTCCCGTCCTTTTGTACACTTTAAATCCACGATAAACCACACATGTCAGACTTAAACCAAAAAGAAGGGCGGATTGTTATGGGGTAAATAAGAAAAAGCAGAGAAAGAAAAAGAACCAAATAGAATCGTGCAGCAGAACGATAAAATATAATAATCAAATATACAATTCATGAAGCTGTTTTATAAAATAGTCGATTATACTTATACAATACATATCAGAGTTACACATACTAGTGAACAATAAATAATGCAACGGAACAATATGAATGTAGTGGAATACTACAATAAATAATAATAAATCTTCGTCTTCGTCCTTTAGAATACGGTCTTCCAAATCCTGAAATGCTCAGGCTGACCCAAGCGAATTGAAAAGACAAAACACGAGTCAGAACAAAAAGATCTTATGTAATTTAAATCAACGGTAAATAATATGAGAGGAACGACGTTAGAGATGTTTACAGGATTTGACATCTCCTATCCAGTATCTAACGTGAGTGCAGTAACTTAAGAGATGCTCGGGATTCACATCTCCTAAGGATCCGTTAAACTATTTACTATGTAGTAATATTTCTCTATTATAATAATGTCTATAGTAAAATAAACTTACTTTTAAATAGCTTTAAGGCTTTACATGTTCCACCTTAATACGTAATAGTCCCAGTAGTCCATCCTGTATCATAGTCCCTCTTGATCGGAAAGCCGCCAAAGGATACCACACGGGCTACGGGAGAAAACCAAACTCGTACAAGGCACTCTAGGGTAGGTGACATGGCACAACTAGGCAATGCCAGGGTAGATATACCAATTATACTTCCGGGATCGGCGGTAACGCATAGCCGCAGCTACCGCCCAACTCGAGCCACACCCCCAAAAAACATCAAAAGTGGCCACTAAATCAATCAAAAAGTCAAAGTATAATATCGAAGGGATGTGTCCGATCAAAGGTGATACCTCATTAACCCGTCAATCGCTCGTGTTTCAGCCACCTTATGCCACCACACGGGAGTCGGGTCCACGTATTTACCTCAAAGGAAACGCCGCCACCATCCTACTTCATTCTGGAATCTCTACCACGTACACAGTTGTGAAAGTGATTTTCGGAGTTGGCAGAGAGTATGACAACTTCCAATCTCGGTCTCTTTAACAACCAAATGTTATTATAACACCGCAGTCATTTCAAAATAATTTATACATCAAAACCAGAATATAATATTCATTTCAAATCATATAAATACGATATCATTTCCATTTTAAACCCAAATCAATATGATATCATTTTAATAAAAGACCAAATCAATATAATATCATTTTTATTTCAAATATATCCCTTTTTCGAAATAATAGCACTTTCAAAATTTTAACATTTCGAAATCAAAACACTTGGAATATAACCTTTCAAAACATAATACTTCGAATTTCATAGCTTCTAAACCATTACATCCAAAACATAAATGGTTTGGATATTCAAACAATATATAAAATAAAATAGTTTGAATTTAAAATCACTTTATAAAGTAAAATAATTTCCTCGACTTCACAATTTTATTCCCCTTATATTAAATCTCAATTCATAATTTTCAACTCACTCTCAGTTTCAGTAAACCATTTCAATTTCAATATATTTCAAACTTTGAGTATTAGACAATTTCAAAACTAAGGATGGAAATTACGATTCAACAATTCAATGTTTTATTATTTAGTTTTGAAATATTTGCATAATGAATCCATTATCATTTAAATAAAACTCAAATTATAAATAACTAAATATTTCCTTCAATTTATTATACTTGAAATCTTCGTCTAATTCACCTCAAACCAAAATCAAGTTAAAAACCATCCCTTTAAAATCTCAGTTTTATTTAATTTCAAATCGATTTCATATTTATATTTCCACCTTGTTCTCATTTAAGTTATTATAAATTCCAGAATTTTAAATAAATACTTAACCATATTATATCTTAATAAAGTAAAACTTTATTATTTAACTTCTTTTACTTTAAACCAATTGTATACAAAGCTTAAAACCAGGAATTCAACTATATATAAAATAACAATTTATAAAATATCCCAATCAATATCTCATAAAACCTATATTTCTTTAAAAATCATAGAAATCAATTTTAAAATATTTTTATGTATAGACCACGGCGTCTGTATTAAATTTTCTACCATATGGTCAGGTGATACGGATATTTATCATTTCAATCCGTAATTTAAAATAAAAATACGGTTATATATCATTTCAAACCGCAATACCGAATAAAATAAAAATCCATACAACTTGCAGTTTATAACAATATAAATACAACATCCATCCATCCAATATCAACCATCAACCATTTATCACAATCATCATCCAATTCAAACAATAACATCAATGTAGAACAGATAATAAATAACAAGTATTTACTAGCAGTTTATATTTAGTAATAAATTAAATAACAATTTATACGCAATAATAAATTAAATAATAATTTAATTCAATAAATTTAATTTAACTGGAATGATGATAAAATATGCCAAACAGCCATAGATAAATTTCTAATCAAATCAAAAATTAATTTAACACACATAAGAAACTTTGAAGTTGTGAGTGGGTTAAAACACTCACCTTTTGAATTTAAATTGAATTTAAATCCAATTTAAACCCAAAAATTGGATAGTCTCAGAATTCGTCCAAACCAGCGCCAAAATGTCCGGAATCCCAATATATCCTAGCGGAGGAAATCGCTTGTGAATCGGACCTCGTATGTAGAAGTTATGATGATTAGAACATTGAGTTTTGAAATTAAATTCAATTTAAAATACAATAAAAAGAGAGGGCATTTACATAATTATTGTACCATCCCAAACGAACCCGACCTATCTTCCAGAACCCATCACGCGTACGCTACGCGAACTGCCGCTTCCCCCGGTTTCGATCGCGCCGCCGCTCCTTAAGCACGCCACACCCACGTCAGAGCGTCGACGACCTGCCTCTGCCTACATCCACCCCATGCATCGCCATCTCTGGCTTGAAATCAAGCAGCAACCGCCGAATCTTATTAACCCTAATTGAATTTTGTATGACGATCCAACCGTTGAAACAACGAATCACCTATGCCGATAAGCTGTGCTCGCCACTCTCCACGTGTAACGACCTGCCATTCATCTCCACAGAATGACGCATCATTAATAAGAAAGAAAGGGATAGAAGAGAGAAAGAAAGAGAAGAAGAAGAAACAACACATCAGAATCTAAACAGTGGAACGAATAAATTATATTAATAACATAAAATATTACATAGTATACAACAACTATCAGAGTACACAGATAATACAACACATACTAGACAGTTATAAACACCTGTCAAGTTATTACAACTCAATACAAATCAAAGACAACACAGAGATACCAAACACAGTGGAAACTATATATCTAACGTCGAAGCCTCCTGCTCCATTGCTACTCCACAGTTCATCAAAGCTAACCTGAATCACTTGACTACTCATACATAAAATGAGTACCCAAGAGTTGAATAAAACAGAAAATAAACACTCGGGTCAGACAGGGGTCTGGTATGAGTAAACGGGTTTAAATTTCTTAACTTTAGAAAAACCTTTGAAAAGAAAAGGTATCACGTAAGACTTATCACACATAAACATGGAAAAGTTTTTACCTTACGCTAACCAAAACATTTGATAGGAAATCCAGTGATATTATAATAGTGTCTAGGGTTTTCAAGTAAATAAGAAATCGCCGAAATTGTTGCATCTATTAAATTCCAGCTACTAGCCACAAAAGTGGGTAATGCAAACAAAACCGTAGGGTCTCGTAGGAAGAATGGGTTTCCATCAATGGTAGGGCTACTGGGGTACCGTCCGTCAAGTACGTGGCCTAGATCACCGTACCGAGGAGCCATCCTAACTCCCCTACAACACAAGGCCGGGACCAACCCTTGCTGGACAGTCCCGAACAAGACAACCCCGCAGTTGGCGTACGATTCCAACTGCCCACACAGCCGAAATGAAAGGGACTTCTAGACAGTGGAAAGTCTTGTCCTGAAATGGGCGCTACCCACCTAGCCTTGCTGCAGCTCCTATGTTTTAGCCATTCCTGCGTTGATGAGGCTTGAGGCTGCGATTACCTTTATAGAACACATCTATCTTAGAATGCTCATCGTCCACCTGACGATGTTCTGAAAGCATTCAATCCGTACAAGTTCGTTCCGGGTTCGAACGAAACCGAAGGCACTATCTCATTGCACTCATTTTGGAAGCACCCTCAGAGTCAACAACCATAGCCCTTGCACTCTAAATCACCATCTCCAACCTGTATGTACTATCTCCGTCAAACTCATCACGGAATCACTCACAGAGTTATACTGACGAATAGTTCTTACACCTCGAGTCTTCACTAAGCTCCACTTGGATTCACGACCTAACGTTTAACTGGAATCGATGTGGTTTTCGGATATCCAAATATGGAAACCCGATCCCGGTCTCATCAAAACCAAACGCCATTTTAATGTCTAAGTTGTTTTAAGGGTTTAAACAATTAAACTTATATTCATGATGATATAAACAGATAAATGAATCACATTATCACAATAGATAATTCATAACAACCATTCATCTCACAAAGCAGTATATCACTTACCAGAGATATCCAAATCATCCAGTATCAACCAATCACCCAATATCAGTCATCCAATATAAATCAATCATTCAATATCAATTAATCAATATCAATCAATCGTCCATAAACAGAATTGATTAACTCTTAATCAATTGGATTACTAAATCCTTCTCCATTAATTTATTCCAAATAAATAAATAAATTATCTCTTAATGATCTTCCTTAATTAATCTTCCTTGGTTAATCATCCTTTAATTACTTCCAAGTAATTATACTTAACCATATTCAATAATCCTTTAATTGCTATCATTAATTACATTAATTAATGATCCTTCATTTACTTCCATTAATCAATTATAATTAATTACATTAAACCTCAATTAATTACAATTAATTAATCACGCTTAAATTAATCACTTTATTAATCAACCTTGATTTATTAATTAACTAATGATCCTTATTAATTAATTATTCCTTTTATTAATTAATTTATAATTAATCATCTCATTTATCATAAACTGTAATTAACCATTTGTAATTACTTATCTAAATTAATTAACATCTTATTTAATTATATTAACCCATGATTAATTAATCTAATTAATTAATCTTTATTTACTTCATTAATAAATCTTGAATACTCTCTTAATTAATTACTTAACAAGTAATTAATTCCATCATTAAACAATCCTTAATTCTTTAATTAATTAATTACTCCATAATTAATTAATTTTAAAACTATTATATTAATTAATCCCTTAATTAATATCATCAAGTGATTATCCATCAATCACTTCAACTTTAATTACTCCCATGAGTAATTTCCATTAATTACTTTCATAAGTAATTACCATTTCTTAATTACATTCAATAATTAACCAATAATTACTTAATTAAGTATCCATAATGTTCATAACAAAATAAATTAACGTTATTACCTTCATAAATTAACTATTTGAATTAATCAATTTTTCAATAACTTAAATTCAAATTATTCTATTTGGATTTCAAAATTTTATCAATAACCTTATTTTGAAAATAAGGAATTTAGAAATCAAATTTAAAATTTAAAACACTTTAAATAATTCAAACTTATTCATTTTTAAATAAAATTTGAAACTTTAGTTATTAAACATTAGTTAAAAATTTAACTTAAAACTTTGATTAATATTTAAATTCAAATATTTCCTTTTTAAATTAACATTCAAAATTAAATGAAGTTAATTACTTCAAAAAGAAATCATTTTAAACAAATTTAAAACTTAAAATAAATTCAATTAATACCTTTTAAAGTTGATTTACATTTTTTTTCCAAAATAACAAGTTTAAACTTAGTATGTTGTTTTTCTTATAAACTTGTTTATAATTTAAAACATGACCTAAATTTATTTAAATCTACAGATTTAAATCTGCAAACTTAATCACTACACAGAACAAATCCTACAAAACTCGAGACAATCACCCTAAAAATACGAGACTGCCCTGAAGCAAACTCAGATCCATCAACTTCGGGTCGACACGCGAGAAACACGAGAGCATCTCCGGGTAAAGACCTTCTTCCCCAAAAATCCTAAACTTTCAATTGCACAGCGTACACGCGTGTACGTGTGCAATCCATCCAAATGATTCCGATGCCACCTCCGGCCATTTCCAAGTCGACGGTGACCACGTCGTACCTCACAACCCATCGAAACCCCAAAAACATCGCCAATACAAAATCGAGCATCACAGTGCCAAAAACTGGAAACAACTCAAATGAAAACCAACCAATCGCCGACGAACTAGACGACGGTAGACCCCGCTGATCTACCAAAAGATGCGCCACACTTCGTCGAACAAAACCCACTCCTCGCGAAACCTTCCAATCCACCATGGCCAATATAGAAGCTCTACAGAACACCCTGCTAATAAACTACCACCGAACCCTAAATTAACCCTTCCTGGCCACCACGTCACTTGATAAATAAAGCGACAATTTTTCAACCGGTCCCTGATCCACCCTCCTCCTCAGGGCCAAAGCACATGGCCTAACATCACTTCGTTCGCTGGAATTTGGCGAAAGTACCAAATTCGATCACCACCGAAAATCACAGTGAATACTGACCTAAAAATGATGATTTTTGTTTTGAAATTCCTTATTTTCAATATGGATTCAAGTTATGAGATTAGATTATCAAATTATAACATTTGATTTATCATGCAATTTAGAATTTTCCGCTGCATTTCTTGGTTCTAGGTAAAATTCAAACCTATACTGCTTGAAGCTAATTTTAAACTTTAACTTGAGAATAATCAAACATAAAATGTTTGAATCTCTGATCTTAATAAAGACCAGCTGAGTAAGTTTGGACTTTTGATCAAAATTATAATATACAGAACCAAGAATAGAGGTGATTAAATATACAGACATGCACATTTGCATCTCACATAAATTCAGAGATAATTCATATCTATAAATTCAAAAATATGAATATTGAAGATTTCCACGCAACATCAAGATAAATTTCAAATCATCACACGCACGTAGTAACAACAAGATCAAACTGTTTTTAAAAGAAATTTACTCACATGTTATTCATGCAGAGCAGGTTTTAAGTTTTCTTTCTTTTTAATTTTTCCTGGCCTTGAACACTTTAAATCTGGATAATGCTTTGACTATACCTGCATGTTTGAAATATTTGCATGCTTTCAATTTGTTGTTTAAAATATTGAAATTGCAGTGAACTTTCCATTGAAATGTAGGCGAAATTGTAGATTTCATTTTTCTTTTGAACATGTTTGCACATTTGCAGTTGAACATCACTTTGAATTTGCAAGTGATCAATTTTGCAGTTTTCATTTTGCTTGCAGATTTAGTTTTTCAGGTTTTGATTTAGCATTTGCTTTTGGATTTTAATTTCAGATTTGAGAAAATTCTGGTTTGAGTTAAGAAATGTAAACAAAAAAAAGTGTTTGTGAAAGAAAAACTAGTTTTCTTCTTAAAATATTTATTAAAAATTAAAATGAAATGTTGCCACATGGTTCCAAAACTTACATTTGTCATTAACATATTTTTAAAAGTTTACAAGTGTTGTTAAGATGTCTAATAGGGTTACACATGTTTTTTTAATAAATTTTTACTTAATTTAAATGATAATATAACTTACTTATTTTAATTCTCTTAATAAATAAAATTTTACATATGTAAATATAAATTTACTTTTAAAAGAAATTATTCTAAAAATAATTATAATACGAATATATTTTCTTATACATGTAATTTAAAATCTAGAACTTTTATATATATATATACATTTATAACCATTTAAATTTAAACAATTTAAAGAAAACAAAACAAAACTTTGTTTAAACTATCATATTTAAAATAAACAATTATCTTATATTTGAAAACAATTGAATTAAACTTAAATTAACTTTTGAAAACTATTAATTTTAAAACAAAGCTTTAAATTACGATATTCATATATATATATATATATATATATAAATTATAAATAGATTAAATTTCAAACAACATCAAATTATAACATATACATACATATATATTACAATTTGAAAATTTATCTTTTATTAAAAAAAATATTTTCTATTCACAATATATATCAAATATATATATTATAAATAGAATAAAATTTCATTAGATTTGAAAAATAAATCTTATCCATTTTAAATTGTTAAAAAGATATTAACCAAAATTACCAGATTAAAAATTTATTAACCTTTTAAAAGATAAAATTTACCAAATTAGATTTAAATTATAAAGGAAATTATCAAATCAATTTAATTATTAACACAGATTATTAAATTGATATTGCCCTAAATTCTGGGTCGTTAGAATCCTCCCCCTTAAAAGAATTTCGTCCCCGAAATTTAAAAGCAAAGGTAATTTAATAACCCAGCAAAGATTTCAATTTCAAACCGTAAAGCATTCCTATCAACAGGTAACTAACAACCATAGCAATCAATCAAACAAACAAACCTAACTAATTATCCTGACACAAATCAGAATAAATCTTACTAATACTATCTAGAATTTCCCAAGTATAAAAAAACACCGGGAGACTCGCTCTACAGAAACTAAATAATCTACACCACCAAAATCCAGAGCTCCTCTCATCTCTAGATCCATCAACCTGAATAGAACATCAGACTATACTCAAGTCTAGCACGACTTCCAAATCCAACTGAACTACAGATTCAATAACCAACGATGAATCATACACGTACTCTCTCAGAGATACGTGAAACACAATGAATTCCAGCTATCCAAACTGGCAATTTAACCTTATCCTATCAAAACACAGATCAGAAATCTCAAATGCCTCAGAACTAGCCATCCAATTACTGTTCTCTTAATCAGAGAAATCTTAACAATAATGAAGTCTCCAACATCGAGTTCCAAACTCCTTATCTCATATCTGCATAACTCAACAGACAATCTTGGGCTGCAAATCTTCTTCCTGATTAGCACAACCTATACTGATACTTCCAGAAACAACTAGACCAAAGCAATCCAGTTTCTGGAACCTATCCAATAGAAAATTCTTCCAAGATCCGTCGAAATCCAGAACACAAACTCTACTTCCCAAGCAATAGCAAACTGAACTTGCTTTCTTCCTTGCACAGCTGCTACCTCCCTTCCGCTGCACAACTCTGATTCTGAAATAGATGAGAATACTGTTGATGAACATGAATACAAACTTATCCAATATATCCAGGAAAACTTTGTTCATCAATTCCATAAAATCTGGGCGACCCATCTGACTCGGTCACACAATCTTATAGCAGAAATCCAACTCAAAATCTAGATCTGACTAATCCAATTCCAAAGATTTCTGAGCTGCTACACCAACTCTTCCTTCTCCAAGAACCATCCTACCACCAGGCTAATCACCAGTATCGCTTCTGGAACCAAAAAAATAAGGAACTCAACTCCGGATGCAGACAAACCTCTGATTACATTAGTAGCTCCTACTTCCACATGAGAACCTTCGGTCTGAAACAAAAGATTACCCAAGATAAATTTCCAAATTAATCGCAAGTCACTTTTGCGATTCCACCTAGTTCGGATACCAAATAAACTGTCCTCTCTTTACCAATTAGAACAGCTTTAAGCTTTTCCAAACAAGGTTAACCCTTCAAGAAAACATTCACCAAGAATCATCGGAGAAATGGGCCACACTGCTGCTTTCAAACTCTACTTCGATGATACTGCAAAGCTAAAAGACCTTCTCGTCAGCACACCGAACACTTTAAGTTGCACTGCTACCACAGCTAACCAAAGACTTCTAATCCAAAAGCTCCTCGAAAACCAAAACCATCAACAAACCACACAATGGACCTTCGAGATGGCAGACAACCTCTCAAGAAATTCGGGCTCCAAACCAAGCATCAACATCTCGCTCTCCTTAAGGAATGACAAAAGAGACCATGCTGAAGCGAAGCAACAAATAGACCTTAGTCTCATATTCCAAAACAGCCAACCTCCTTGCTAAAGATCTAGATAACTTCTACACAGACGAATCTTCCCTGCGGCAGGTAAAGACTGCTCCTCAACGACTTCTAAAACGGCTTCAAGAGAAAACAACATCTTCGGAAATATCCATTGGATACTGCATCTCATCACCCAGTTATCAAGATATCATCACTTACTTCTGCACTTCCGACAGATCCAAACTTACACTTCAAAGATAAACTTTGAATCTTTAAAAGATTTCCTTCGGATATCAGATAAATCCTTACTCCAAACTACAAATCTCACTCAAGACAGTATTAGGTCTACAATCTCGACAAATATACTTCCAACCTCAACATATGGACCTCCTTCATCAGTGGTAGTCGTGTTACACACACCACTACTCCATCTACCTCTAAAACTTATGTTGGAAAATCTGAACAGATAACCCAACAAATCAGGTAGATATATATAAATATATATATATATAGTTATATAAAAATTACAAGTACGCTCTCTCAAGAAAGACACCACTCCAGAGCCTAGGTATTCACTCAACCTAATTCTCTGATACCACTGTAACGACCCGCCATTCATCTCCATAGAATGACGCATCATTAATAAGAAAGAAAGGGACAGAAGAGAGAAAGAAAGAGAAGAAGAAGAAACAACACATCAGAATCTAAACAGCGGAACGGATAAATTATATTAATAACATAAAATATTACATAGTATACAACAACTATCAGAGTACACAGATAATACAACACATACTAGACAGTTATAAACACCCGTCTAATTATTACAACTCAATACAAATCAATGACAACACAGAGATACCAAACACAGTGGAAACTATATATCTAACGTCGAAGCCTCCTGCTCCAGTGCTCCTTCATAGTTCATCACTGAATCACTTGACTACTCATACATAATATGAGTATCCAAGAGTTTAATAAAACAAAAAATAAACACTCGAGTCAGACAGAGGTCTGGTGTGAGTAAACGGGTTTAAATTGCTTAACTTTAGAAAAACCTTTGAAAAAAAAGGTATCACGTAAGACTTCCCACACATAAACATGGAAAAGTTTTTACCTTACGCTAACCAAAACATTTGATAGGAAATCCAGTGATATTATAATAGTATCTAGGGTTTTCAAGTAAATAAGAAATAGCCGAAATTGTTACATCTATTAAATTCCAGCTACTAGCCACAAAAGTGGGTAATACAAACAAAGCCGTAGGGTCTCGTAGGAAGAATGGGTTTCCATCAATGGAAGGGCTACTGGGGTACCGCCCGTCACAGTACGTGGCCTAGATCACCGCACCGAGGAGCCACCCTAACTCCCCTGCAACACAAGGCCGGGACAATCCCTTACTGGATAGTCCCGAACAAGACAACACCGCTGTTGGCGCGCGATTCCAACTGCCCACACAGCCGAAATGAAAGGGACTTCTAGATAGGGGAAAATCATGTCCTGAAATGGGCGCTACCCACCTAGCCTTGCAGCACCTTCCCTGTTTTAGCCATTCTCGGGTTGATGAGGCTTGAGGCTGCGATTACCTTTATAGAACACATCTATCTTAGAATGCTCGTCATCCACCTTACGATGTTCTAAAAGCATTCAATCCATACAAGTTCGTTCCGGGTTCGAACGAAACCGAAGGCACTATCTCGTTGCACTCATTTTGGAATCACCCTCAGAATCAACGACCATAGCCCTTGCACTCTAAATCACCATCTCGAACGTGTAAGTACTATCTCCGTCATACTCATCACGGAATCACCCACAGAGTTATATTGGCGAATAGTTCTTACACCTCGAGTCTTCACTAAGCTCCACTTGGATTCACGAACTAACGTTTAATTGGAATCGATGTGGTTTTCGGATATCCAAATATGGAAACACGATCACGGTCTCATCAAAACCAAACGCCATTTTAATGTCTAAGTTGTTTTAAGGCTTTAAACAATTAAACTTATATTCATGATGATATAAACAGATAGATGAATCACATTATCATAATAGATAATTCATAACAACCATTCATCTCACAAAGCAGCATATCACTTACCAGAGATATCCAAATCATCCAATATCAACCAATCACCCAATATCAGTCACCCAATATAAATCAATCATTCAATATCAATTAATCAATATCAATGAATCATCCATAAACAGAATTGATTAACTCTTAATCAATTGAATTACTAAATCCTTCTTCATTAATTTATTCCAAATAAATAAATTAATCATCTCTTAATGATCTTCCTTAATTAATCTTCCTTGATTAATCATCCTTTAATTACTTCCAAGTAATTATACCTAACCATATTCACTAATTAACCTTTAATTACTATCATTAATTACGTTAATTAATGATCCTTCATTTACATCCATTAATCAATTATAATTAATTACATTAAACCTCAATTAATTACAATTAATTAATCACACTTAAATTAATCACTTTATTAATCAACCTTGATTTATTAATTAACAATGATCCTTATTAATTAATTATTCCTTTTATTAATTAATTTATAATTAATCATCTCATTTATCATAAACAGTAATTAACCATTTGTAATTACTCATCTTAATTAATTAACATCTTATTTAATTATATTAACCCTTGATTAATTAATCTAATTAATTAATCTTTAATTACTTCATTAATAAATCTTGATTACTCTCTTAATTAATTACTTAACAAGTAATTAATTCCATCATTAAACAATACTTAATTCTTTAATTAATTAATTACTCCATAATTAATTAATTTTAAAACAATTATATTAATTAATCCCTTAATTAATATCATCAATGATTATCCATTAATCACTTCAACTTTAATTACTCCCATGAGTAATTTCCATTAATTACTTTCATAAGTAATTATCATTTCTTAATTACATTCAATAATTAACCAATAATTACTTCATTAAGTAATTACACTTAATTAATCCAAAATTAAGTGATTATTAAAAATTAAATAATCAATTAACTAATTATTTGAAATTAATTAAATAATTAATTAACTAACTTCTTATATATAAAAATCCTTAATTAATTAAGAAAATCATTTATCTTAATTAATTCTTTACTTATTAACAAATTATATTAATTAAGTATCCATAATGTTCATAACAAAATAAATTAACCTTATTACCTTCATAAATTAACTATTTGAATTAATCAATTTTTTAATAACTTAAAAACAAATTATTCTATTTCGATTTCAAAATTATATCAATAACCTTATTTTAAAAATAAGGAATTTAGAAATCAAATTTAAAATTTAAAACACTTTAAATAATTCAAACTTATTCATTTTTAAATAAAATTTGAAACTTTAGTTATTAAACATTAGTTAAAAATTTAACTTAAAACTTTGATTAATATTTAAATTCAAATATTTCCTTTTTAAATTAACATTCAAAATTAAATGAAGTTAATTACTTCAAAATGAAATCATTTTAAACAAATTTAAAACTTAAAATAAATTCAATTAATACCTTTTAAAGTTGATTTACATTTTTTTTCCAAAATAACAAGTTTAAACTTAGTATGTTGTTTTTCTTATAAACTTGTTTATAATTTAAAACATGACCAAAATTTATTTAAATCTACAGATTTAAATCTGCAAACTTAATCACTACACAGAACAAATCCTACAAAACTCGAGACAATCACCCTAAAAACACGAGACTGCCCCGAAGCAAACTCAGATCCATCAACTTCGGGTCGACACGCGAGAAACACGAGAGCATCTTTGGGTAAAGACCTTCTTCCCTAAAAATCCTAAACTTCCAATTGCACAGCGTACACGCGTGTACGTGCGCAATCCATCCAAATGATTTCGATGCCACCTACGGCCATTT
This sequence comes from Allium cepa, assembly GCA_030765085.1. Classification (NCBI taxonomy): domain Eukaryota; kingdom Viridiplantae; phylum Streptophyta; class Magnoliopsida; order Asparagales; family Amaryllidaceae; genus Allium; species Allium cepa. Next base: position 415,449,605 of record CM060937.1, read on the forward strand.
CCAAGTCGACGGCGACCACGTCGTACCTCACGACCCATCGAAACTCCAAAAACATCCCCAATACAAAATCGAGCATCACAGTGCCAAAAACTGGAAACAACTCGAACGAAAACCAACCATTGCCGACGAACTTGACGACGATTGACCCCGCTGATCTACCAGAAGATGCGCCACACTTTGCCGAACAAAACCCACTCCTCACGAAACCTTCCTATCCACCATGGCCAACACAGAAGCTCTGCAGAACACCCTGCTAATAAAGTACCACCGAACCCTAAATTAACCCTTCCTGGCCACCACGTCACTTGATAAATCAAGCGACATTTTTTCCACTAATCCCTGATCCACCCTCCTCCTCAGGGCCAAAGCACATGGCCTTACATCACTTCGTTCGTCGGAATTTGGCGTCGATTACTACATAAAATCACAATGAATACTGTCCTAAAAATTATGATTTTTGTTTTAAAATTCCTTATTTTCAATATGGATTCAAGTTATGAGATTAGATTATCAATTTATAACATTTGATTTATCACGCATTTTAGAATTTTCCACTGCATTTCTTGGTTCTAGGTAAAATTCAAACCTATACTGCTTGAAGCTAATTTTAAACTTTAACTTGAGAATAATCAAACATAAAATGTTTGAATCACTGATCTTAATAAAGACCAGTTGAGTAAGTTTGGATTTTTGATCAAAATTATAACATACAGAACCAAGAACAGAGGTTATTAAATATACAGACATGCACACTTGCATCTCACATAAATTCAGAGATAATTCATATCTATAAATTCAAAAATATGAATACTGAAGATTTCCATGCAACATCAAGATAAATTTCAAATCATCACATGCATGTAGTAACAACCAGATCAAACTATTTTTAAAAGAAATTTACTCACATGTTATTCATGCAGAGCAGGTTTTAAGTTTTCTTTCTTTTTAATTTTTCCTGGCCTTGAACACTTTAAATCTGGATAATGCTTTAACTATACCTGCATGTTTGAAATCTTTGCATGCTTACAATTTGTTGTTTAAAATGTTGAAATTGCAATTGAACTTTCCATTGAAATGCAGGTGAAATTGCAGATTTCATGTTGTTAAGATGTCTAATAGGGTTACACATGTTTTTTTTGTAATTTTTAGTAAATTTTTACTTAATTTAAATGATAATATAACTTACTTATTTTAATTCTCTTAATAAATATAATTTTACATATGTAAATATAAATTTACTTTTAAAAGAAATTATTCTAAAACTAATTATAATACAAATATATTTTCTTATACATGTAATTTAAAATCTAGAACTTTTATATATATACATTTATAACCATTTAAATTTAAACAATCTAAAGAAAACAAAACAAAACTTTGTTTAAGCTATCATATTCAAAATAAACAATTATCTTATATTTGAAAACAATTGAATTAAACTTAAATTAACTTTTGAAAAATATTAATTTTAAAACAAAGCTTTAAATTACAATATTCATATATATATATATATATATATAAATTATAAATAGATTAAATTTCTAAAAACATCAAATTATAACATATGCATACATATATATTACAGTTTGAAAATTTATCTTTTATTAAAACAAAAGATTTTCTATTCACAATATATATCAAATATATATATTATAAATAGAATAAAATTTCATTAGCTTTGAAAAATAAATCTTATCCATTTTAAATTGTTAAAAAGATATTGACCAAAATTACCAGATTAAAAATTTAATAACCTTTTAAAAGATAAAATCTACCAAATTAGATTAAAATTATAAAGGAAATTAACAAATCAATTTAATTATTAATACAGATTATTAAATTGATATTGCCCAAAATTCCGGGTCGTTACACCACGCGACCATACCCTCGAATCAACAGTCAGACGAAGTTCATCAACGTGTGATGAACGTCCGTGACCGTTTCCACTGATTCCGGATGCACAGAAACTCCGATTGAAAAAATGACAGTGGATCTGGATTGCGCCCTTCAAGAGCTTCAAATCGATATAAAATTTGGTATAGTTTGTGGAGTTTGAAATTTTGATTTGAATTTGATATGAAATTGCAATTAGGAATTGTTCTGCCATTGAGGAAGAGGAGGAACATAATGAATTGTACGTACAAAAAAATGATAGTGAGGAACAATTAAGGTTTATAACGAGGTATATATAGACAAGGCTGAAAATAGAATAGATGGATCAGATTGATATACGCGCTGAACGATAAAATGGCCCGGAAAGCCCGTTCTGACTCCGGAACGAAATTGGGTCAACCCATATACCAAAATAGATGTTTTTGAATGTTTTAAACTCGATGGAACATGTTTCAAGTCCAAATCTCATCGTATGAAGAAGTTATGACAAAATCAAATTATTTCAAATTGATTTCAATCTCATTGATTTCTAGGCGTTTCGAGTCCGTACGATCAAACGACAAGTCCAATCGTTATGAAACTTGAAGCCTTACAATAATTCACCATTACGGATCCGATGAAACTGGTTTTGTCAAAATCCGAATCATTGGCCAAAATGGCTATTTTTATATTAATTAAGTAAATTAATAATTAATTAATTAAATCCAATTTTTAATTTCAATTTTATAATTGTAATTTTTTATCACTTTTATATTTCTTAATCATTTATACTAATTTTAAACAAATTTTAGATGTCATTAAATGTGATTCAATCATCAATTTCAGCGTTAAATTACAATTTCGTTAAATTCCGAAATTATAAATTAAATTTTCAATAATTCCATTGAATCTAATTTTCATTCTCGTTATTCAATTCATCATGGTCAAATGGATAAAATTAACATTGGGTACATGATCTATTACATTATATCTCAAATTTCATCTTGATTTCAATTATCGTAATAATTAAATATTTAATTTCATTCATTTGCAATTAATCCAATTAATTTTAAATTTCAATAAGTTAATAAATCTCGATTTTCACTCTTTAAATCAACAAATTGTCATATTATAAATAAAATTGACATTATTTCCAATTATTTCCTTAATTTATACTAACATAACATTGAATTGGGATTCATTGCAATTTATTACAAATTTTGATTTAATGGACTAAATAAATGATTAACTTATAATAATTGTTATCATTAACTCTCAATCACATTTTCATAAGTTTATGATTCCCAAACCAATGTTATAACCTCTTACTAAACATTGATTTTATTCAATTACCATTCAATATATATTAATTCATTAATAAATTCAATACTCAACTTTCCATCTTTATTGTGTGTTAACTATGTTTTCTACTTATATTGAAATTTTGCCAAATATAACATTTGGATTACTTTCTTTATTGGGATTTCATTCAACTTGTTTATAGTCAACTTATTTTACCATCACTACCTTTAATTTTTATTATTGCTTCATTCATAAACCATTGACTATACATTATTACCAAATATTACCTTAATTCACACTAACGTAATATTTGATTTCATTTTTGTTGCATTTGGTTTCAATTAATTGGAATTGCACTGATTTAGTTACTTATCCACTTGTATTAACATTACTACCTTAATTTACATCCAATTACCATTCATCTATATATTATTTCATTGGTTTATTCAATACTTACTTTTGTTTACCTATTTTCCATTTGTTTTCTTATATTAAACTTATAACTAAGTATGACAAATTACAATATTTCAACTAATTGCAACTTCATTTTAAATTGTAAATTTTAATTACAATTGCTACCTTTATTTTCTAACATTCACTCCAACATAAATTATAAGATTTTTATTTCTTTCTAAATTTAATTACAAAATTTCATTAATTTAACCAATTTTAACTATTGAAATTTACGGGTCGTTACACTTAGTATTTTGTTCAATACTAAAATTATTTATGAGTTATCTCATAATTTTCTCACCCAAGTTTTATTTCAAAGTTATTTCTTTATAAAACATCAAATCATAACTTGTTCCACTTTATAATACTTTTTTATATCTTGAGAATACACACAAATTTATTTTACTTTTTTTAAAGATCTAGAGGGAGATCAAATCAAATTATGTTTTCTTAAAATCGAGTCAACATATTAACCTGGGTTGACCCAATCAACAGGTAGTCCATACTACTTTGATGTTTTAAACAATCATGTGGTTTTATTAAAAACAATATTTATCAAAACCTTCTTATTTAACTTAACCCTATTTAAACCTGTGTTAAATTATCCCTTATCTTATCTCATATCTTCTCTAAGGGAAAAACCTTATTTATCAAAAAATCTCTTATTAGAAATACTTTTTATTGTTAAGCTGGTTTACTTTTAGGGAACTCAAAAGTTAGTTATCTGGTTTTAATTTCAAAACTTATCTTAGGAAGCATACTACATATGTTTTTATATATAATAACTTCAAACAGTCTTATTTGTTAAAACTCACTTTGGGTTTATTTGGATTTGAACTCATTTGATCGCGCAATGATAAAGAGAATAATTTACTCAGTATTTCACATGTTTGCCTAAGCAAACATCTGATCGTCACTTAGAAGATTATTCGGATTATCACAGAACTAATCGAAACCATTTCATCCTAATTATCCCAAAAAAATGCATTCCATTTCAAATTTTACTTCACAAAGTATTTTTACTTTTAAATACTTTCCTAAGTGCTACTATTTCATTTCTCAAAAATTCCTTCAAAATTATCTTCAAAAATTTCTAGGATGCAGATTCAAAAATTCTTTTTAAACACATTTTACAAACTAAATTTCAATAGAACTTTCTTTATATAAAAATCATTTCATATTACAATAATCCTTCTTTATTATAATACAATTATCTCGAATATTTGTTCTCTAAATATCTTATCCTACTCTTTCGATTATATTAACAACTTTTATAAAGTCTAATTCCTAACCCACCATTATTGAATGGCGAATTCCCAAGCTAGCATTACCTTTATAGTCAAATTGTGAAAATTAATTCACAAAGGGTTCATTTAAATGAAAGCTATAAATGCTACTAATTAGACCGAGCACAATTTAACAATTAACCAACAACAGTCAATGCTTATTATTTAAATTAAGTGTAACTAAACAAACAATAGTGATAATAAACAAATATTATCACATTTAAACCAACACACTATATAACTTTACAGAGTTTTGAAAACTATTCCTTTATAGATAACAGATATTTTCCTAGGAAAAATATTAAATTTGCCAAAAATTTCAAAAATTTCAATACCATGTCCGTTGTCCTTGGTCAAGTGTTTAGAAACTTCTATCGATACCGTGGGGTCCCACATCTCGATCAGAATTCATACGAACTCATTACATCAATTAATATAATACAATTTTATAACATTAACAAATACGCTTTCGAATACATAATACTCTTAACTCATTCTAGGGTGTCGCTTACCCTATCTCTAATGAGCCAAACTCTACAAAAGCCAAGGTTCTCGCTTAACTCACGCTCTGATACCACTTGTAGCAATCTAGGCTTTTCAATCATTGATAGTGGGTACACCCCCACGGTAGCTTATAATGATACCTCTCATTTGATTTCATGGCTAGCCTTTGGACTAACAATGAACCAACCCACAGGACATGTAGGGTAAGAGTCATCCGTTCACTACCTAACAAGAAGTGAGAACACCCTATCGTGTAGTACCTCTGTGCCTAACCAAGTGAGATCACTCAAATAATGAGGTACATATATAAATGTTCACGAGACCACGCCGCTAATGCGGAATGAATTTTTAACACACAAGAATAACATCCATACATGCAAGAGCAGAAATAAATATAAAAAACAAATCCAAATATGAATGAGTATAATTAATATTAAACCAGATATGAAAGAATGGAAATGAACTGAGTAAAATCCAAACAAGAGAGAATGGAATAAATAACGTAACCGTTCAACTTGATAGAATGGACAGAATAAGGTAACTATCCAACTTTGACAGAATGGACTAAATCAATATTTTAATGTTGTGATGAGGAGTTGGCTCTGCTTGTGGCAATTTAAAGCTAAAATAGATTCGCGATTTTCGAATCAAACAAGGAAATGAAATTTTCCAACAAATGACAAGGAGGGTGCATCCCCCTTAAAAGAAGTATACCTCTAGCAATATACTTAAAAACACGGGGAACACCAAGTCGGACCCCGCCAGACCTTGCCGAGAATCCAAATATTTCACATCTAAAACTCTTGACCATTTTTCACGTGACGGTACACAAAAATCTAGATGAGATGTGAAAATATCCTAATGGGAGCAACCCCACATAACTTGGCCCCCAAAAACCACATGCTTTGGTTTAGTATAACGACCCAGTATTTCATGCCATTTGCATCCACACATGCTGGATTTGAATTGCTCAAAATATCAGATTATTAATTTATATTTGGCAAAACTCAACATACATAGTAAATAAATAAATTAAAGAATCATAGACACAGAGTAATATAAAAATAAGCAGCGGAAACAAATGAATAGTAGTTCATGAAGCTACTACATATATAACAGAGTTAAAACAAGATACAACAGAAGTCGAATACATAGAAGTCACAATACAGTAGTCAAATAACAAAATCTGAATATAACAATGGAGTTAACTAAATAACTTAAAGCTGAATAGATATAGATGGATCTTCAAGCGAAGTTCCAACTCCAAAGGTAAGTCTCAAATGCTACGACACTCAGTCTTACCTAAGCATAAAGTAAAACACAAAACACGAGTCAGGATTAACATTCTTATATTAATAAACCCAACTAAAGTGAAATATCAACTGAAATACAAGTAACTCAAAGGATGTTTGGGATAACCATCCTCTAAGGATCCGTGGAACTATCTACTACGTTGTACAATACGCTATTATAATATGTCTATAGTAGAGTAAACTATTAAAATAGCGTTAAGGCGTTACCCATATCCCCCTCAATACATTTTATATATTCCCATAGTCTATACAGTACCGTAATCTCCCCCGTACTGGGTGTTGTCAAAGGAAACTCCATATGCATGGTACAAAACAAACTCGTAATGGGCTCGATATTGTAGGTAACACGGCATAACTAGTCAACGCCAAGGTAGATATACCAATTACACTTCTAGGCTGGTGGTAACGCATAGCCGTAGCTACCGCCCACCTCGATCCACACTCCCAAGTAATCCAAGGGTGCACTGAATCAATCACTAAGTAAAAGAATGGTATAGAAGAAGTGTGTCTAAGCGGAGAAGCTACTTCACTTGGCCCGTCAATTGCTCCTATTTTAATCACCTCAAGCTAACTTACCGGAGTCAGGTCCACGTATATACCTCATATAGGATCGTTGACGCCATCCTACTTCATTCTGGAATCTCCACCGCGTACACAGTTGTTAAAGTAGTTTTCAGTATTGGCATAGAGTATGAAAATAACCGATCCCAGTCTCTTTAACAAACAAATGTTATTATAACACCGCGGTCATTTCAAAATATCATACTTCAAAACCAAAATATCATATACACTTCAAAACCATATCAATACGATATCATTTCTCACTTAAAATAATATTCATTTCCAAAATCATAACACTTTCCAAAATTATAACTCTTTCGACATTATAATATTTTGAAGTTATAACACTTTGGAAATCATAACATTTTGAAAATATAATACTTTGAAGTTCATAACACTTTCCTCTTAAATAGTTTAGATATTAATAACAGTATATATATTAAAATAGTTATAAATAAAATAGTTAATATAATAAAATAATATATATATAGAATAGTTATAAATTAAAAAAATTATATTAAAATAATTAGTATATTAAAAATAGTTTTTATATTAAAAATAGTTTGTATAAAAATAATTTTATGTTAAAACAATTTATAAAGTAATATATATATATATATATGTATATATATATATATTAAAATACTTAAGATGGTAAAATAGTTTCCTCATGTTCACAATTCGATTCAAATCATTCGAATTCAAAAATCCAATTAAATTAAATCTTAGTTCGCAAATTTCAATTTAATTCAACATCTCATTAAACCATTTTACATCGATTTCAAATATAGATTTGAACCATAAATCAAACCATTTCAATTACAACAGATTTCAAAACTTTAAATATTCAAACGCTTACAAAACTAAATTTGAAATTTCATGTATCTCAAATCCAACTCTACTATTATTGTAACATCACGCTAATTTCAGCCATTTGCATCCGCATATGCCGGATTTGAATCGCTTAAAATGCAACGACCCATAAATTTCAATAATTAAGTTTGGTTATTTAATTAAAATTGAGTAATTAAATTTAGAAGAAAACAAAAATTTTATAATTTATATTGAAGCAAACGTTAAAATGTTAATGTAGCTATGGTAAATTAAATAAGACTTTGTGATTTAATAATTGGAAAAATAAATTCGCGTAACCTATTAATGAAATAATAAGTAAATTAAAATGTAACAATGCTAATTATGGTTAATAATTAATAAGATGAATGAAATGACAATTAATGAATTTATTTAAATTTGTAAAGTTATAATGGAATTATTGTATTTATGTGTGAATGTAAATTTGAAATAGAAACATAGATTTATTATAAGGTATTAATTGATGTAATAGAAAGCATGAGACCAAATAGGTAAATTCATTAAGGATATTAATTGCAATTGGGGGTAACCTAATAAATAAATTAATTTAGCGAAACCCTAATTAATTGAAATAACTGTAAGGTCATAATTTGGTGTATTCAGTAAATTTGGAAAATAAATTTTAGTAAATGTAATAAAGTATTTGGAATGTATATTGTTTCCATAGGATAATATAAAGAATTGAAACCTTGCGACCTATGTTTGGAATAATGACCTAAATAAGTGAAATAGTGTTAATGTAAGTAAATTGGTAACAAATTAAATGGATTCCCATGATTATTGGAAATTTTATATGTTACAACTTGGTTATGAATTCAATATAAGGTAAGTGAGTGGAAATATTATAATTTGTCTATAAACGTAATAATGTAGTGTTAATGGTAATTAATTAGTGTTAAATATGGAATTATAACCTGGGTTGCTCAGTAATAAACTTATAAATGAAAGAAAAGTAAATAGGTGACCATTTATATATGTTAATTATTCATTTAGTATGTTAAATAAAAATTTGGAAATCAGATTTCAGTTAAGGGAAATTAAGTAGTACGTTAATTGGAAATAAATTTTAATAATTATTACATTAATGTGAAATGTAATACAAATGGTTAGGGGTTGTTAAATTTGGTAAACTAAGGTAATTATTAATAAATTGAATGAATTTCAATTCAATGGAAATAATGTAAATATATACTTAGCTACAAATTGAATATATGAAAACAAATGTAAGCATTGAATTAAATTAATGAATTTAAATTATAATAAATGGTCATTGAATATAATCAATGTTCCGTAAGTAATTATAATATTGGTTTGAAGGAAACAAATTTAAAGGTAATGAATGAAAAGAACACAAGGTAACTAAGTATATAGAATAGTAATGAACTTAATAAAGGTTTTGGATTGAAACAAATAACCCCATTGAAATCCAAATTATATTAAGTGTAATTTTTGTAGCAATTGAAATTAAAAGGTATGCAATTCGAAATAAAGATAATATGAGAAAAAATAATAATGTAATAGTTTAAATCCAATATTTAAGTCATCTATTTAACAATAATGAATGGAATAATCATTGATGGGTTTAATTAAATAGAATTTAGGAAATTTAATTTATAATTGTTGACTGTAAGGAAATTGAGGAATTTATCAATTTTAAATCAACAGTTAAATTTTTTTAAATTAGTATAAATGTTTAGGAAAATTTAAAATGACAAGAATTGTCGATTATAGGATTGAAATTTGATGGTTGATTTAATTAATTTTTAATTTTTTTAATTAATATAATAATAGCCATTTTGGCCACTGATTTGGATTTCGACGAAACCAGTTTCATCGGATTCGTGTCGGTGAATTATTCTAGGGCTTCGAGTTTCATACCGATCGGACTTGTCGTTTGATCGTACGAACGCGAAACACCTTGAAATCGAATTAATTGAAATCAGTTGAAATCAATTTGAAAAATATTGATTTTAGCATAACTTATTCATACGATGCAATTTGAACCTGAAACCTTTTCCATTGCGTTTAAAATATTTAAAAACATCTATTTGATATATGGGTTGACCCAATTACATTCCGGAGTCGAAATGGGTTTTTTGGCCACTTTGTCGTTAGCGCGAATATTCAACCCGATCCATCTATTCTATTTCAATTTTCCTATATATATATATATCCTGCCATAATCTCTAGCAACCTTTATTCCTCATTTCTATACGTACAGAAACTTTTGTGCTCCTCTTCCTCAATGGCTGTAAGCCCCAATTTATCCAATTCAATTTCAATTCAAAAATCAACTTCAAAATTTCAAACTCCTCGGAAAAATTTGAAAAAATATATATATTGAAGCTCTCAATGAGCGTAATCTTCTGGTGCTATTCGTTTTTCGAATCGATTCACTGTTTACCCAGAAATCGTGAATCACTTCCGGCCGTTCGTAGCTAGGGCTTCTTATTGGACGGCGGATCGTCGACGACTGCTCGATCGGGGGGATCATATTGTAGAGGGTGTCGAGAGGCTTCGATCTATGTGGTTGCTTCGTGCTATAGGGGTCGAAAATCGCCAAAAATTGAGAATAATGTTGCGGTGGTGGCTGTCCACTGGGCAGAGGCAGAGCACACCACGTGGGCCCAACGGGGACGTCCGGTGATGGGCGACTTGGAGGAGGAGTTCGATAGGACGGCGCGGCATGTGGCGGTCGGCGATTTGGACTTTTACGGTGGCGGCGTGGGTTAGGGTAACGTGAATAATTTTCACGTGAAGGGTTGTGTACAGGGTGGCATGATGACATGTTCTGAGTGTTTTGTTATTAATTTAATTTTAATTTCTGTATTCAATTCTTCTAATTACCATAACTTTTGTGTACGAAATCGAATTTAGGTGCTGTTTTCTCCGCTAGGTTCGTATTGGAGTTTCAGATACTTTGGCGTTAGTTTGGACGAATTCTGAGACCATTCAATTTTTGGTTTTAAATTGGATTCAAATTCAATTTAAATTCAAATGGTGAGTGTTTTAACCCACTCACAACTTCTAAGATTTTTTATGTTTGTTAAATGAAATTTTGATGTGATTTAAAATTTATCTATGACGGTTTGGGCATATATTTAATCATCATCTCTGTTAGATTGCATTTATTTAACTTAAATTGTTGTTTTTTATTTATTACATATAAAGTACCAGTTAAATTGTTTTTTTATTTATATGTTGCATATGAATTGCCAGTTAAACAGTTATTAATTTATTTTTGAATATAACTGCTAGTTGATACATGTTAAGTATTATCTCTTATATATTGATGCTATTGGTTGAATTGGATAATGGTTGTTATAAATGGTTGATGAGTGATATTGGATGAATAGATGTAGCATTTTAACTGCAAGTTGTTATGGATTTTTATTGCATTCGGAATTGCGGTTTGAAATGATATATAACTGTATTTTTATTTTTTAAATTTTGGATTGAAATGATGAATATCTATATCACTTGACCATAGGTTAGAAAATTTTATAAAGACAGCATGGTCTATATATATATAAAATATATTTTGAAATGATTTCTATGAGTCTGGAAAGAAAATACGGTTTACTAAATATTAAATTTTGATATTCTATAAATATTATTTTATATACATATAGTTAAATTCTTGAATTTAAGCTATGTATAATTTTATTTAAAGTATAAAAGAAGTTTAATAATAAAAGTTAAATTTTACTAAGATATAATAAGATTAAGTATTTATTTAAATTTATTTATAGAGTTATAATGGCTTAAATTAAGTTGAGTTTGGAAGATAAATATGAATTTGATTGAATTAAAGTATTTAAGAATTATCCTCGAATAAAATTGATTTGAAATTTAAATAAATTCGAGACTTTAAAAGGTATGATTTTTATAACTTGATTTTGGTCTAGAGGACTTAAATGAATATCAAGCCGATTTAAATGAATATTATCAAGTTAATTAAATTGAAAGAATATCCTTTTATTTGAAGTTAAAAGTTTTATTTAAATGATATTGGATTTATTAGGTAAACATTTGTAACATCCCGCCTTTTCGCACACTTTAAACCGACACACGTGCCAGTTCAAACCATACGGAAGGGCGGATTGTTATGGGGTAAATAAGAAAAAAACAGAGAAGAAATAAAAACAAAACAGAATCTCACAGCGGAAGGATAAAATATAATAATCAATATACAGTTCATGATAACTGTTTACAAAACAGTTAATTTTACTTATACAATGAATATCAGAGTTACACATACCAATACAATCAATGCAGCGGAAATTTAAAGTGTGGTGCAATACTATAAATAAAATAATAAGACTCCTTCGTCTTCGTCCTCCAAAGCTAAAGTCTTCGATCCTGAAACGCTCGGACTGACCCGAGCGAATTTGAAAAGACAAAAACACTCGAGTCATACTAAAAGATCTTATGTGAGTTAAATTAACAGAAATAAATATGAGTACAGTAACTCAAGAGATGTTCAGGATTTACATCTCCTAAGGATCCGTTAAACTATTTACTATGTAGTATATTGCGCTATTATAATAGTGTCTATTTGTAAAGTAAACTTACTTTTTAATAGCGTTAAGGGGTTACCCATATAGCCCTTAACACAAATAATGCCAATAGTCTATACAGTACCGTAATACCTCCTGATCGGGAAGCTACCAGAGGATACTCCATAGGTACGACACAAATAGAAACTCGTAGTAAAGGCTCGGTATGGTAGGTGACACGGCACAACTAGGCAATGCCAGGGTAGATATACCAATTGCTATCCAGGCTGGTGGAAGCGCGTAGCCGCAGTTACCGCCCACCTCGGACTAACTCCCCAAAATCAAAGTATAGAAGTGGCCACTGAATCAATCCAAAATCAAAGTATAATATCGAAGAGGAGGGTCCGATCAGAGGAATGACCTCATTGGCCTGAGAATCGCTCCTGTTTTAGCCACCTTATGCCAACTCACGGGAGTCGGGTCCACGTATTTACCTTACAGGAAACGTCGCCACCACCTACTTCATTCTGGAATCTCCACCGCGTACACGGTTAGTCAAAGTGGTTTTCGGTATCGACAGAGAGTATGTCCATATCCGATCCCGGTCTCTTTGCCAACCCGTCGTTATTATAACACCGCAGTCATTTAAAAATAGGTTATACTTTAAAAATCAGAATAAACATTCCATTTCATAACCATGAACATGATATCATTTCAAAACCCAAAACCATATTTTATCACTTGTCCCAAATATAATTCTTTTCCAAAATCATAATGCTTTAACTTCATAACGTCTGAAAATCAAATATTTCAAAGCATAATATTTTGAAAATCATAATTTAAAACCATAACTTATTAAAACTTGAATGGTTTGGACATTCAACGGTATATGAATTAAACGGTTTAACTTAAATGTTACTTTGTAAAGAAAATAGTTCTCATGACTTTACAAATACATCTCTTTATTAAAGTCTAAACCAAAATTTGTATTATCTCTCTCAAGTTCCAAAACCACTTCAATTTATATATATATATATATATATATATATATATATATATATATATATATACGTATATCCATTTTGAGTAACAATATTTCAAACTAAAATTGGATTTTATTCTTTCAACAGATCAATTGTTCTATTAATTAGTCTTGAATATTCACATAAAATCCATAAATAATAAGACTTCAATTTCTAGTAATAAAATGTATATATTTTCCCAATTCAAATTATACTAGAATATTCATTTCAATTTATTTTGGGAAAAATCCAATTATAAATATCATACCCTAAAATTTCCAAACTTAACATTTAAACATATGATATAAATTATTAAACTCCATTTTCTTAATTTTCTTCCATTTTTAATAAAGATTTTTATACACCTTTAATTTCAAAATTTTCAACTTCATATGTATATATATATATGGAAGAAAAATATTTATACAATATAAAATTCAAGATTATTATAAACCGTATTCCATCCAAACCATAGAAATCACATTAAAATAGTTATATATAGACCGCGGTGCCTGTATAAAATTTTCTATCCTATGGTCAAGTGATACGGATATTTATCATTTCAATCCGCAATTTAAAAGATATAAAATTTTGCGGTTGTATATCATTTCAAACCACAATCCCGAATGAAAGGAAATATGCATGAAAATTTGCAATTTTATGAAATACAATAAAACATCCATCAACATCACCCATCATCCAATCACAATCATCAAGCAATATCAATCAATAACAATTTATATTGGATAATATATAACAGGTAATAACTGGCAATTTTATTCAGATTAAATTTAACAACTATTAATCTAACAGTTTATATTCAGTAATAATCTATATAACTGTTAACTAGCAGTTTATAGGCAAACAAATAAATTCTAACTATCAATTAATACGCAATAAATAAATTTAATTAACAGTTAAATTTAATAAATGCAATTCAACAAATATGAGGGAAATAAACATGCCAAATACTCATAAATAAATTTCTATCCATTTCTAAAATTAATTTAACAAACATAAAAACTTTTAGAAGTTGTGAGTGGGTTAAAACACTCACCTTTTGAATTTAAATCGAATTTAAATTCGATTTAAACCCAAAAATTCGCCCGTCTCGGAATTCGTCCAAACCAGCGTCATCAAGTCTGGAATTAAATTACGATCCTAACAAAAGAAATTTCGTGTGAATCCGACTTCGTATGAGAAAGTTATGGCAAAAATTGGTGATTGAATTCAAAAATTGGAAATAAACAATGACACACATTTAAAACTTGCCACGTCAGAACATCTTTTCCCATCTTCCTTCACGCGCAGAAGCAACTACAGGAACCACGCACGCCAGTTGACCGTGAACTTTGACCTTGCCTCGAGCCTCCACGGCGCCACCGTAGGCCATGCCACACCCACCGTAGGGCTTCCCTCGCCAGGCCGCACGTGACGCCCACCACCAGGTCGCCCAGACCTATCACCGGCCGCCACTACATATTAGGGTTTCGAACCCTAATTCGAAACTTCCACCACATCTAGCCGTTGATCCTCCGCAAAAATTATATGGATGCACTCCCCATCGTCCATACTACAATACCCAGAAACCGTTTGACGATCTGACGAAGTTTGTTACGGCGCTGATGAATGGCCACGAACTGTTTGAATTTATTCTGAGCAAACGGTAACTCCAACTGAAAAATGAATTTCACCATGGGATTACGTGTTTCGAGAAGATCGACATATATTTTTGTGGAATTTTTCTGGAGATTTTGAATTTTCATTTTGTTTTTGAACTGACTGGATCTAGGGTTAGCCCCCATTGAAGAAGAAGAGAAGCTTGAAGAAAATACGCGCAGATAAATGAAATTAGGCGGAGGCTAGGGCTGAATAGCTGGGTTTATATAGAGGGGTTTGAAATAGGGTAGATAGACCGTAGAATGAACGTGCGTAGCAAACTATGGCCCAAAAAGCCCGCTATGACTCCGGAACGAAATTTCGTAAATCTATACATCCAAATAGGTAATTAAAATATTCTGAGCGCGATGGAAAAAGTTTCACGTCCAAATTTGATCGTATGAAGAAGTTATGCTGAAAACAAAATTTCCAAATTGATTTCGAATTGATTTTATTAAAATTGATTTCAAGGCGTTTCACGCCCGTACGATCGAACGACAAGTCCGATCGATACGAAACTTGAAACCCTATAATAATTCACCGATACGGATCCGATGAAACTGGTTTCGTCGAAATCCGAGTCCGTGGCCAAAATGGCTATTTTTAATATTCATTAAATAAATTAAATAAATTATAAAAATCCAAATTTTATATTAAATTCTAAAATTGGCCAAATTTTATTTCTTATATGATTCGTAATCAATTGAAAAGATTTAACAGGCTTAGCTGTGAATTAAAAGTTGACAGTATATTAATTACAATGTTAATTTCTACACTTTCTTATATTTAAGAATTTTATAAATTGTATTCTCAAAACCCATACTTTAGATTTTTAAATCTTTGTATTCTCAACTTTCACCTAAAATAAAGATGCCATAAACATTAGTTCCTGATTCACATCATTATTCTTTAAGTCTAATTTGAATCTCAATAACGTAGTATTTAACGTTAGAATCCATTTTATTATGCATAAATTCCAAATTTTACTGACCCAAATTTTCTTCTTTTCATTCCATATCAATTGTCAATCCTATAAGAAAAATTAACATTAGGTTCATACTTATTACAAATAACTCCAATTTCTTCCAAATAATAATTACATAACTATTAAATATTAAATCCATTTAATTGCAATAAATTCAATTGATTGCAATTAATTTTAAAATAAATTTGGATCTTTATTTGGTTATACAAAAAAAGTCCGTTATCACTTACCTAACAAAGTTATTATTACTTAAGATCTCATTGCATCCACATTTTCACATTTTCATTTCCTGGTTTCTTTACTTTATTCTACATAAATTATTATAAATGGGATTTTTCTTGGTTACATCTTATTTGTATTTAACATTACTCATTCACCAATTCATTTCACTTTAACTGCGGTAAATTGGCGGATAAATTGAATTTGATTCATAAAATTTAAATTAACAAGCAACAAGAATAGGTAACACACAATAGTCGTTACGCTAAATTCTAGTCACCTAAATAAGCTTTTATTACTTTACAAAATGGAATAACTTTTAAACTCATAAATGTAATACCAAAACCGTTATAAATCCAATAAATTTCCAAATCGAAGTTTGTACACATTTTACACAACTATTATGATTTCTCACAGAACGTTGAATTTATTAAATGACCATTTATTTAAAATTTAATTCCCTTAATTGAATCAAATGCTTATAATTTTTACATTCTTACCATTCCTTCCCATTATAAATTCATTAACGGATTTACAAATCTCTATCTTCCAAATATTAAATAACCAAACTGATTACAACCACTGTTCTTATCAAATTTTCATAAATTTGTTCAAATCTATACTCTTTTTCCATATAAATAAATTTTATGTTACTACTAGATTTTTTTATCCACTACAGCCATTAAATTTTTACTATCTACACTTATTACATCTTTGTATTAATGAATCCCATTCAAGTTAATATTTATATTAATATTCACAAATTCAACATTTATATGTTTCTTAAAATTAACCTTCAACCAAATGTGCCAATTTACATTTCATTTCTATTCAATATATATTCATTTTATTCCGTTCATTCGGGTACTGCATTGAAATATATTTATTTTCTAATACTATCGTTATTATCATCAAATTATGATTGGATTCCAAGTTTTTATTCAATACCTTGAACAATAACTTACATATTAACCAAATCCTTCTTCTACTTAATTCAAATTGGATTATGTTCCAATTCCTATAACCTAGGTCTTGAGTCACCATTTACATAATTAAATTTATCGTTTATTTCAATCTTCGTTTATAATTTAAAGTTCTACTAAACTAAATTACAAAACTTATGAACTTTAACAAATTTAATCCACCAATTAAATTTTTCTGATGTTTATATATTGCAATTCAATTCAGTTATTATTTCATTAATACCATTTTAATCAACTAATTATGACTTATAACCACAACACAAATCTTCGTTATTCTACCTATTGCCATATAACATTTCAATTGTTAAATCTTTAATCTCAGTTACTATATCCAACTCCTACATTTATTATAAATTAGATTAAAAATTATATTAAGTTAATCCATTTAATATTATCAAATTTAACGGGTCGTTACAATCTCCCCCACTCAAAACTTTTCGTCCCCGAAAAGGAAAAAGAAGGGAGAAGGAAGAGTAAAACAGTACATCTTATTTCAAACATTAACTTATTGAAAATATTACTAAATTAATTCCCTTATATAAAATATACCGGTTTTATAATCATTATATTCTTTTGTACTTAAATTATTAAAGTTGGGAAAATATTCTCACAAAATTCTAAGTCCAAAATTTTCGGAAAATTTTGGCAGAGTCTCCTTTGTACGGTGAGGCTCGGGAGAAAATATAATATCAAAATATACAATATATTACATATATTATCAAAATATTATATCCCAACACGGGAAAAATAGCGCTTTAAACGTAATCCGAAAACGTACCTATTTGTTGGGCGATATACGCTTATTATTTTGGAACCAAAAGCAGTAGCAGTTGCTTCCATCACCTGTATTCACTTATATAATCTAAAAGGTTAAATATTTATATTAAAGTGAACTATTCAAGTGGATTTAATCATTAATCAACCAAACAATTCAACAACCATCAACCTTACAAACAACATACATACACAAACAAAGCAACCATTTAATCCATCAAACAAATAGTTGTTTGGGTTCAAACTTGAAATTTGTATGAAATGAAATTAACTATCAAGTGCATCCTTTACTCAACAGTCTTAGATGGAACAAAGATAGATTATTTATTCATCCAACAATTTCAAATTCCTTACCCAACAAACATAAATCAAACAATAACAATTCAAACCAATAACCAAATTACTTATTATACATTTATCTCATGCTTCAATGGTTTGATTTTCTTTCTTTCATTTATGGAGTGATTTCTTTATTTCTTACAAATTTTCATTTTCCATTTATCACAAAATTCATTATATTTGTATTCCAATTTATTTACTAAAGTTTCTATCATCTATTTATACTACTTACCTTTACTTATAGTAAAATTTCCAATTTAACTTAAGTCTATACAATTAATTCTCATTAATAATAGCAAATTAATAGAATACCTTTATTACCTTACTCTTCACTTGTAAGATTTCTCCTTTCATTTTCTAAATAACATTGCAACTTTTATTATATGGTAAGTTATGTATGTTTTAAGAATGTAAGTGAAAATTTACAAGTTTCTTCTCCATTCCTTTAATTAATATATATTTGTTTTATAAATTACAATTTCGACTTACCTTTAATCTCATTCATTTATTTAATATTGAAGTTTCCATTATATTTAATTACAGTAACCCTCTACTTACACTTAATTTATTAACCTTATAACTTGCATTCCTATAAGTGAAAGATTTTACTCATTCATTAACTATGGATTGCAGTCATTTATATTTTTCCTACTTTCCATTATATTAGAATAGGGGAAATTAAGGCGTACATAAGTTAATAACCCTACAATCAAACTTTATAAATTAAGGAATTTCATTTTTTTTTTCTTTACTTTCTTAAGGTTAAAATCACCTATTAATAATACAACCTTTAATTTTAGTAAAATTCCAATCATCACTTAAGTTAATACCATTAAATTCTTATTTATAACAGTAATTTATTGAATACTTCATTATTTCCAAAAATTCTACTTGCATAATATTCTATTCCACTCTTAATTTACATTTCAACTTTTTATACTTGGTAAGTTATTTATGTTAAAGAAAAAGCAAAAGAACTTATGCAAGTTTAATCTCAATTCTCTTAATTCATTTATTGTTCAATAGATCTTTACCATTATTTATAATTTAAATTTTTAACTTCCTTTATACTTAGCATTAATTCTCTTACTTATTAGAGGGTTTCAATCCATTTATTACTTACTTTTTTTTTCCACTAAAATTTAACAATTAATTAATGGAAAATTTTAGAATTAAATTCCGGGTCAGATTTCAATTATTTTGAAATAATAGATAATTAGTTTCCTACAACTTAATATCTGAATTATATTTAAAACAAACAAATTCAGATATTTCCAACATAAATCTGCAGTAGAATTTACTACAGTGGCCTTTCCCTTCGAAACTCGAAAATGAAAGTCGATGATGCGGCCGTCATCACCGAAATTATTTTCCAGCGACAGAGAGGAAAGTACAAACTTATTTTCTTCAAAATCCTCTTTAAACCAATTCTTTCGAATTATACTAAATATTTATATAAGAAAATATTTATAAACCAAATCATTATATTTCATAAATCCTTTGAAAGAAGATTTTTAAAAATCCCGGACTTAAGTTCTAAAATCTCAAATTTGATTTATTAAAATTTCAACTTAGCTTTAATTCATTACAAATATTTTTATTACCTAACACCCAACTATAGCAACCAAAATATATCTTTATAAAAATATTTTTATATATAGAAAATATAATAGGCAAAATTATTTCATTCACCTATATTAAAACAAATATTATGTCGGTCTGTCCTATTAAGTGTTTAGAAATCCCTATTGATGACATAGCGTCCCATGCATCAATCAGAATTTATAAATACAAAGTGGAACAGATTAACACAATATCAAAATCTTTTTATGAAACTAACAAATACGCTCTCTCATATATATACTCTCAGCGACTCCCATAGGGTATTATTACCCTATTAACAAAGAGTCAAACCCCACAAAGCCAAGGTTTATCGCTAAACCAAAGCTCTGATACCAACTGTAACATCCCGCCTTTTCACACACTTTAAACCGACACACGTGCCAGTTAAAACCATACGGAAGGGCGGATTGTTATGGGGTAAATAAGAAAAAAACATAGAAGAAATAAAAACAAAACAGAATCTCACAGCGGAAGGATAAAATATAATAATCAATATACAGTTCATGATAACTGTTTACAAAACAGTTAATTTTACTTATATAATGAATATCAGAGTTACACATACCAATACAATCAATGCAGCGGATATTTAAAGTGTGGTGCAATACTATAAATAAAATAATACGACTCCTTCATCTTCGTCCTCCAAAGCTAAAGTCTTCGATCCTGAAACGCTCGGACTGACCCGAGCGAATTTGAAAAGACAAAAACACTCGAGTCGGACTAAAAGATCTTATGTGAGTTAAATTAACAGAAATAAATATGAGTACAGTAACTCAAGAGATGTTCGGGATTTACATCTCCTAAGGATCCGTTAAACTATTTACTATGTAGTATATTGCGCTATTATAATAGTGTCTATTTGTAAAGTAAACTTACTTTTTAATAGCGTTAAGGGGTTACCCATATAGCCCTTAACACAAATAATGCCAATAGTCTATACAGTACTGTAATACCTCCTGATCGGGAAGCTACCAGAGGATACTCCATAGGTACGACACAAATAGAAACTCGTAGTAAAGGCTCGGTATGGTAGGTGACACGGCACAACTAGGCAATGCCAGGGTAGATATACCAATTGCTATCCAGGCTGGTGGAAACGCGTAGCCGCAGTTACCGCCCACCTCGGACTAACTTCCCAAAATCAAAGTATAGAAGTGGCCACTGAATCAATCCAAAATCAAAGTATAATATCAAAGAGGAGGGTCTGATCAGAGGAATGACCTCATTGGCCTGAGAATCGCTCCTGTTTTAGCCACCTTATGCCAACTCACGGGAGTCGGGTCCACGTATTTACCTTACAGGAAACGTCGCCACCACCTACTTCATTCTGGAATCTCCACCGCGTACACGGTTAGTCAAAGTGGTTTTCGGTATCGACAGAGAGTATGTCCATATCCGATCCCGGTCTCTTTGCCAACCCATCGTTATTATAACACCGCGGTCATTTAAAAATAGGTTATACTTTAAAAATCAGAATAAACATTCCATTTCATAACCATGAACACGATATCATTTCAAAACCCAAAACCATATTTTATCACTTATCCCAAATATAATTCTTTTCCAAAATCATAATGCTTTAACTTCATAACGTCTGAAAATCAAATATTTTCAAAGCATAATATTTTGAAAATCATAATTTAAAACCATAACTTAAAAAAACTTGAATGGTTTGGACATTCAACGGTATATGAATTAAATGGTTTAACTTAAATGTTACTTTGTAAAGAAAATAGTTCTCATGACTTTACAAATACATCTCTTTATTAAAGTCTAAACCAAAAATTGTATTATCTCTCTCAAGTTCCAAAACCACTTCAATTTATATATATATATATATATATATATATATATATATACGTATATCCATTTTGAGTAACAATATTTCAAACTAAAATTGGATTTTATTCTTTCAACAGATCAATTGTTCTATTAATTAGTCTTGAATATTCACATAAAATCCATAAATAATAAGACTTCAATTTCTAGTAATAAAATGTATATATTTTCCCAATTCAAATTATACTAGAATATTCATTTCAATTTATTTTGGGAAAAATCCAATTATAAATATCATACCCTAAAATTTCCAAACTTAACATTTAAACGTATGATATAAATTATTAAACTCCATTTTCTTAATTTTCTTCCATTTTTAATAAAGATTTTTATACACCTTTAATTTCAAAATTTTGAACTTCATATGTATATATATATGGAAGAAAAATATTTATACAATATAAAATTCAAGATTATTATAAACCGTATTCCATCCAAACCATAGAAATCACATTAAAATAGTTATATATAGACCGCGGTGCCTGTATAAAATTTTCTATCCTATGGTCAAGTGATACGGATATTTATCATTTCAATCCGCAATTTAAAAGATATAAAATTTTGCGGTTGTATATCATTTCAAACCACAATCCCGAATGAAAGGAAATATGCATGAAAATTTGCAATTTTATGAAATGCAATAAAACATCCATCAACATCACCCATCATCCAATCACAATCATCAAGCAATATCAATCAATAACAATTTATATTGGATAATATATAACAGGTAATAACTGGCAATTTTATTCAGATTAAATTTAACAACTATTAATCTAACAGTTTATATTCAGTAATAATCTATATAACTGTTAACTAGAAGTTTATAGGCAAATAAATAAATTCTAACTATCAATTAATACGCAATAAATAAATTTAATTAACAGTTAAATTTAATAAATGCAATTCAACAAATATGAGGGAAATAAACATGCCAAATACTCATAAATAAATTTCTATCCATTTCTAAAATTAATTTAACAAACATAAAAACTTTTAGAAGTTGTGAGTGGGTTAAAACACTCACATTTTGAATTTAAATCGAATTTAAATTCGATTTAAACCCAAAAATTCGCCCGTCTCGGAATTCGTCCAAACCAGCGTCATCAAGTTCGGAATTAAATTACGATCCTAACAAAAGAAATTTCGTGTGAATCCGACTTCGTATGAGAAAGTTATGGCAAAAATTGGTGATTGAATTCAAAAATTGGAAATAAACAAATGACACACATTTAAAACTTGCCATGTCAGAACATCTTTTCCCATCTTCCTTCACGCGCAGAAGCAACTACAGGAACCACGCACGCCAGTTGACCGTGAACTTTGACCTTGCCTCGAGCCTCCACCGCGCCACCGTAGGCCATGCCACACCCACCGTAGGGCTTCCCTCGCCAGGCCGCACGTGACGCCCACCACCAGGTCGCCCAGACCTATCACCGGCCGCCACTACATATTAGGGTTTCGAACCCTAATTCGAAACTTCCACCACATCTAGCCGTTGATCCTCCGCAAAAATTATATGGATGCACTCCCCATCGTCCATACTACAATACCTAGAAACTGTTTGACGATCTGACGAAGTTTGTTACGGCGCTGATGAATGGCCACGAACTGTTTGAATTTATTCTTAGCAAATGGTAACTCCAACTGAAAAACGAATTTCACCATGGGATTACGTGTTTCGAGAAGATCGACATATATTTTTGTGGAATTTTTCTGGAGATTTTGAATTTTCATTTTGTTTTTGAACTGACTGGATCTAGGGTTAGCCCCCATTGAAGAAGAAGAGAAGCTTGAAGAAAATACGCACAGATAAATGAAATTAGGCGGAGGCTAGGGCTGAATAGCTGGGTTTATATAGAGGGGTTTGAAATAGGGTAGATAGGCCGTAGAATGAACGTGCGTAGCAAACTATGGCCCAAAAAGCCCGCTATGACTCCGGAACGAAATTTCGTAAATCTATACATCCAAATAGGTAATTAAAATATTCTGAGCGCGATGGAAAAAGTTTCACGTCCAAATTTGATCGTATGAAGAAGTTATGCTGAAAACAAAATTTCCAAATTGATTTCGAATTGATTTTATTAAAATTGATTTCAAGGCGTTTCACGCCCGTACGATCAAACGACAAGTCCGATCGATACGAAACTTGAAACCCTATAATAATTCACCGATACGGATCCGATGAAACTGGTTTCGTCGAAATCCGAGTCCGTGGCCAAAATGGCTATTTTTAATATTCATTAAACAAATTAAATAAATTATAAAAATCCAAATTTTATATTAAATTCTAAAATTGGCCAAATTTTATTTCTTATATGATTCGTAATCAATTGAAAAGATTTAACAGGCTTAGCTGTGAATTAAAAGTTGACAGTATATTAATTACAATGTTAATTTCTACACATTCTTATATTTAAGAATTTTATAAATTATATTCTCAAAACCCATACTTTAGATTTTTAAATCTTTGTATTCTCAACTTTCACCTAAAATAAAGATGCCATAAACATTAGTTCCTGATTCACATCATTATTCTTTAAGTCTAATTTAAATCTCAATAACGTAGTATTTAACGTTAGAATCCATTTTATTATGCATAAATTTCAAATTTTACTGACCCAAATTTTCTTCTTTTCATTCCATATCAATTGTCAATCCTATAAGAAAAATTAACATTAGGTTCATACTTATTACAAATAACTCCAATTTCTTCCAAATAATAATTACATAACTATTAAATATTAAATCCATTTAATTGCAATAAATTCAATTGATTGCAATTAATTTCCAAATAAATTTGGATCTTTATTTGGTTATACAAAAAAAATCCGTTATCACTTACCTAACAAAGTTATTATTACTTAAGATCTCATTGCATCCACATTTTCACATTTTCATTTCCTGGTTTCTTTACTTTATTCTACATAAATTATTATAAATGGGATTTTTCTTGGTTACATCTTATTTGTATTTAACATTACTCATTCACCAATTCATTTCACTTTAACTGCGGTAAATTGGCGGATAAATTGAATTTGATTCCCAAAATTTAAATTAACAAGCAACAAGAATAGGTAACACACAATAGTCGTTACGCTAAATTCTAGTCACCTAAATAAGCTTTTATTACTTTACAAAATGGAATAACTTTTAAACTCATAAATGTAATACCAAAACCGTTATAAATCCAATAAATTTCCAAATCGAAGTTTGTACACATTTTACACAACTATTATGATTTCTCACAGAACGTTGAATTTATTAAATGACCATTTATTTAAAATTTAATTCCCTTAATTGAATCAAATGCTTATAATTTTTACATTCTTACCATTCCTTCCCATTATAAATCCATTAACGGATTTACAAATCTCTATCTTCCAAATATTAAATAACCAAACTGATTACAACCACTGTTCTTATCAAATTTTCATAAATTTGTTCAAATCTATACTCTTTTTCCATATAAATAAATTTTATGTTACTACTAGATTTTTTTATCCACTACAGCCATTAAATTTTTACTATCTACACTTATTACATCTTTGTATTAATGAATCCCATTCAAGTTAATATTTATATTAATATTCACAAATTCAACATTTATATGTTTCTTAAAATTAACCTTCAACCAAATGTGCCAATTTACATTTCATTTCTATTCAATATATATTCATTTTATTCCGTTCATTCGGGTACTGCATTGAAATATATTTATTCTCTAATACTATCGTTATTATCATTAAATTATGATTGGATTCCAAGTTTTTATTCAATACCTTGAACAATAACTTACATATTAACCAAATCCTTCTTCTACTTAATTCAAATTGGATTATGTTCCAATTCCTATAACCTAGGTCTTGAGTCACCATTTACATAATTAAATTTATCGTTTATTTCAATCTTCGTTTATAATTTAAAGTTCTACTAAACTAAATTACAAAACTTATGAACTTTAACAAATTTAATCCACCAATTAAATTTTTCTGATGTTTATATATTGCAATTCAATTCAGTTATTATTTCATTAATACCATTTTAATCAACTAATTATGACTTATAACCACAACACAAATCTTCGTTATTCTACCTATTGCCATATAACATTTCAATTGTTAAATCTTTAATCTCAGTTACTATATCCAACTCCTACATTTATTATAAATTAGATTAAAAATTATATTAAGTTAATCCATTTAATATTATCAAATTTAACGGGTCGTTACAACATTTCAAATCTAAATAATATTAATTTAATTGGATATATTTGGAATCATAAAAATTCAGTTTTGAAATATTGAACATTTAAGCTTTGAAATATATGAAGATTGAAATGGTGTATTTGGAGACTCAAATCGGTATTTGGAAATTTATTGGTGAATTTAAAGAAGCTGTTTTATTATATAAAGTAGTTTAATATTTAAACCATTTAAGTATTAAAAGTTATATTGCAAAGCTATGGGGTTCAAGGTATATAGATTTGATAGTACTATGATTTTGGAAAGAGATATTTGAAATAAAAATGATATCATATTGATTTGGGTTTTTAAAAAAAGAAATGATATCGTATTTATATGGTTTTGAAATGGATATTATATTCTGGTTTTAAAGTATAAACTATTTTGAAAAGACCGCGGTGTTATAATAACGTTTGGTTGTTGAAGAGACCGGGATCGGAAGTTGTCATACTCTCTGCCAACTCCGAAAACCACTTTAACAACCGTGTACGCGGTGGAGATTCCAGAATGAAGTAGGATGGCGGCGGCGTTTCTGTGATATCCCGGAATTTCGAGGAATCTAAAATGTGATAATCATCTTAATAAATTAATTAAAATAGATAAAAACTGTTATTTTCAAATATAAATAACCAAAATAATTAATAACATGATGATTTTAATTATAGTTATAAATGGATTCTTAATAAAATAATTATTTGCAAATTTAATTGGTAATGTTTTAAAAATAGTTTTTTAAATAAAGTTATTATTTTCAAATTAAATTAGTGTTTGTCTAAAGTTAGTGTAAATTTGAATTGATATTAAATTTGATTACAAATTAAATTTGAATTTAGATTTAAATTTGAATTTAAATGAATATTTATATCTTAAAAGTATTTTGATTTAAAATAATATATGAATGAGTTTTATTTAAAATAAGATTTATTTCCTTAAAAAGAAAATATTAAGAAAGGGTTATAAAATTGTAAAATAAATACAAAAGGTTTATTTTAACATTTTAAAATGGATTAAAAATATTTTATATGATTTTATTTAAATTATAATTGGTTTATACTTTATTTCTTTTAAAGATTTTATTTTTATAAAATTTAGAAAGCATTTATTTATTTAGAAATGTATTTACTAATTTAGAAAATTTATATAAAAGCTTTTAAAATCACTTAAAGATAAATAAAAATGAAATATTACAAGTGTAGGTTAACAAAGCTTATTAAATACACATGTAAGCTAAGTAATTATGAATGATGACAAGTGTTAGTAATTGAAACAAGTGGAAAATTTATTTTTATTTTTCTTTAAATTCCAAATAAATCCTAAATCACATTATTTAAAACTAACTCTTCTTTTCCCATCTCCTTTCTTATTTCATTTCTAAGAGAACTTAACCATGTTCTATCTTCACAACCAAAATTTCTTTTGCATCAAACCTGAAATCTATTTTCCCAAACCAGAAATTCTGTTGCATTAAACCCTGAAACCAGATCAAACCTGAAATATTTCCAAAGCTTTGTAATCTTTTCAAAACCTGTAATCACCAGAGCAAGTCTTAAAAGCTTCAACCCAAAGTCTGAATCTTTCCAAAGGCCTGTAAATCAAGCCTGTAGCAGATTGCCAAAGCAACTCAACCTTGTTGCCAGTTTCAAATCTGAATTTTGCAAGGCAATTCAAAGCTTTCAATCTTAAAATCCAAGCAGTAGCTAAAGCATGCAGTTTTAAAAAAAAAGAAATCATCAAAAGCATCAGCAAATTCAAGTTTTTCCAGTTTCAAACTGTCAAGCTTCAAACTGTTTTCTACTACAACATTCAAAGCTTCCAGCCTCTGTTTTTCTTAATCTGTGAGTAAACCTTTTAAAATTTAAAACTAAGTAAGTAAATATTTGTGACGAACGCCCATGACTCCCACACTAAAACAGGGAAATGGTGCGCTGAAAGGTGTGCCAGGCGGCCATGGACGATAGTCAGGGTAAGGTAAAACAAAAGAACTCTATCGTATTACTCACAGCGCATGGACAAAATACAATAGAAAATATACATAGTGAAGCTCCATATAACAGAATATCATCATATAAACTCTAATAGTTTGATACAACAATCAACAAAGTCAATACATCAAGCCTCACTACATATCACTTAGAGAATATACGAACAGCGGAACACCCAGTACATATAGTAAGAAAACAATATGCAAAAGCCTCCAGCTCGTCTTCGTCATCAACAGCGTTGACCACTAAGAACAGCACCTGTCACCTGCTACCTAGTCTGCCCATCCCAACATGGATGAACAGCCCAAGGTAATAAGAGTTAAACATAAAACCTTGAGTCAGACAAAAGTCTTAGTGAGCAGTAAATCAACTATCAAACATACCAACAGAGCATAAAGGGTAAAAGGAATAGGAACCCAACCATCCCACTCCACCTCTTTCTACAGTGATAGCCCCAGACACACTAAGCAGAAGTAAACATAGCAATTCAGACATTCAAAGCAAAGTAATTATCACTCGAGTCAAGGTCGGTGTTTTCCAAGTACAAACCCCAAGGCCTAAACCAAGATCAGATAAGCACCCTGAAAACATCGCTCTTGACCCAAGCGACGATACAGCCAAACATCCAAACATCCATGACCCTGGCTATCACTGTTATCATTGCCTTGATTTCATCGTTAATTGAATGACCATCTCATTATCTATTCCATCCGTCAAGGGCTAATGGTAACCCCGGTTCTAGACATAACTCCGCACGTCGTCGCAGCCCGTGTCTAGAACTATCGAATCTGCCCAGAGTACTAGCATGTCGTCGCAGCCCGTGCCTGGAACGTCGTCGCAGCCCGTCCCAACGTACTCTTGCTTGAGCATGCTAGAACCTTCAGTAACGATGAAATCTCAGCCTCCTAGTCATCCTCCTCGACGACTATTCTCATTCTAGCTCAAGCGCCTCTCGAGCCAACCATTATCCACAAACCCGGACCGCATCACCGAGTTATCAACATGCTTGGGATGATCCCGTCTGGATTAAACCAAGGCTTTCTCACATCATGCTTTGCTTCATCGCATCATAGCAAAGTCCCATCTCAACATCATGGTTTGCCTCATCGCATCATGGCAAAGTCCCATCTCAACATCATCATCAAATCTATCCATATGAGCTTCAACATCCGCTTCATATGCCACAAGCAGCTTTCCTTATTCAAGAGCCTTTTCACTTAGCTTTTGAATCATCTTCGACTAACTTGTCCAAATCAAGTTATCAATCAACTAATCAATCAAATCAAACATTAATCCAAGTAATCAATCATTCAAACAAGATCTAAATAAACAATTACAACAATAATGGCAATTTCGTAAATAAAGAGTCCAAATCTAACATGCATTCTAACAAGCATGAATTATGAACAATATCTCTACAACTTGATGAATGAACTTGCATAAGTGAACATGTAGTAAAATGGATATCAAAACTTCTTAGATGATGGATCTACATGTAGACATAGGGAAAATGCATGAAATCACTATCTTTAACACATAAACAAGCCACCGATCCAATATACTCCCTTGGGTCCGTGTGAGAGATAACTACCACTCACCGAATCACCTAAACACCTCAAAAGATAACAACTCCAGATCTGGACAGCGAAGAACTAAGCTTGATCCGGAAAAATCTCGCTTCAATCGATGAAATCTCTCTTTGAAGAATGTAGATCTTCAACTTTGGATCTTGGATCTTCAACCTTGATCTTCAATCTTGGATGGATGTAAGAACTAGATTAGAGTGGAGAAAAGAAGTGAAGAAATGTTGTAGTCGAGCTCTCAAAATGGCAGCACTTCGTCGCTTCAAAATCCGGTGCCAAAAAGTGAAGATATGGACGTGTATTTATAGGCTGAAAATTAGGTCGTTCGCCCCTAGGTCGTTGCCGATCTAACGACCTAAAACCTACGACCTACGACCTAACCAACATACCCGCCCCAACGACTCACCCTAGGCGCGAATTAACAAACATGCGACATACGACTTATCGAATGCCGCGACCTACCCAAACCCAGGCCATACGACTTAACTATATGACAACCTAAAAACACGCACGACTCAAGCCTTAGGTCATTCACGACCTAACTACAACACACGAACATACGCGACTTAAAACACAGGCCAACCTAAAAACCTCACGACCTACGACTCAACAGGTCCTGCGACCTACGACCTAACTCCAACACAGGCTAACCACTGGGTCGCTATCCCGTTAAGTCGTTACAAACGACTCACGACCTAAACCCTTAAGCCTCTAACTATCTTAGGTCGCCAACATCCTATAAGTCGTAACTCGCTAACCCACTCCAACTAATAACTCATTAACGACCTACTCCCTAACTCGTTAACTAGTTCTAACATACTAACTCGCTAACTACTAGCTCTTCCCAGTCCCTAAGTCGTTTAACCGACCCATCTACTAACCAGCGACCTAAGCCATTACGCGACCTAACATAAATCGCTTACGCCTTAAGCCTTAACACCTACACGCGACCTAACTCTCTTAGGTTGTTAACTATATTTTAGGTCGTCCAAATTCTTAAGTCGTCTATTCCTTAGGTCGGTCAATCCCCTAAGTCGCTGGCTTCCCTAACTCGTTAGCTACCTTAAGTTGCTCACCACCATGTTGTTAACTCGTTCTAACACTAACACGCTAACTCGTCCAAACTTATAGATCATCCATTCCTTAACTCGTCCACGACCTAACTTTCATACGACCCAAGCTACCCACGACTTAAGCACCACACGAGTTAACTTAACACGACTTAAACTTTGGTCGACTCATACTCTAAACGACTTAACAACATCAACGATCTAATGCAACTATTTTACAATT
This sequence comes from Allium cepa, assembly GCA_030765085.1. Classification (NCBI taxonomy): domain Eukaryota; kingdom Viridiplantae; phylum Streptophyta; class Magnoliopsida; order Asparagales; family Amaryllidaceae; genus Allium; species Allium cepa. Next base: position 415,480,816 of record CM060937.1, read on the forward strand.
TATCGACACGTAAAATACGGGTCGTTACATTCTCTCCCCCTTGGGAATTTCGCCCTCGAAATTCTAAACAAACAAGAGCAACCAAAGTTATTCAGCATGCCTACCATCCATAGCAATCAACAAACCATGCATCCAATTACTAGCCTAGCATGCAGAATTCTAAGATTAGAATCAACTTACAAATTCATGAGACGTCACGACACCTTAGGGCCATACCTCGAAGAGTTCAGAATGAGCTGCCTTCATCCTCTCTTCCTCCTCCCATGTACAGTCGTTAACATCATCACTCCATTGTACTTTGAGCAACGTAATCGTCTTCCTCCTAAGCTGTTTCGTGTCGGTTTCAACAACACGAAGCGGCCTACGAGGTCTCGTAACAACTGGGTCAACCTCTAAATCTTCATAGCTATCAGCAGAAACCACTGTATTCGAGTCGTGCACATACTTCCGTAGATACGATACATGAAAAACGTTGCGCACGCCCAACATCTTCTCTGGTAATTCCAACTTATAAGCGAGCTTTCCAATTCGCTCGATGATCGGGAATGGTCCAACAAATCTCGGAGTCAATTTCCCTTTCTTCCCGAATCGAATAACATTCTTCAGTGGAGAAATTTTCACAAAAACCATATCTCCTACGTCGAATTCCAAATCTTTTCGACGCTTATCGGCATAACTTTTCTAACGATCTTGGCCTGCCTTCATTCGTTGCCGAATGATCTCTATGCAATCCGAAGTCTGTCAAATCATCTCTGGCCCAAGTATTAGCTTTTCTCCAGTTTCCAACCAACATGTCGGAGAGTTACACGGTTTTCCATACAATGCTTCATATGGTGCCATACCAATACTTGACTGGTAGCTGTTATTATACGCAAATTCCACCAAATGAAGGTAATCTTCCCATGATCCTCCGAAATCCAAAACACATGCTCTCAGGAGATCTTCCAAAACTCGGTTGACTCTCTCGGACTGACCATCTGTTTGGGGATGATAAGATGTACTCAAACACAACTCGGTTCCCAAAACTTCCTGGAAGCTCTTCCAGAATCCACTAGTGAACAAAGGGTCTCGATCGCTCACTATACTCTTCGGAATACCATGGAATCGAACTATCCACTTAACATACAACTCAGCCAATTTCGATGCAGTCCTAGTAGATCGAACAGGAATGAATCTTGCACTCTTAATCAAACGATCTATGATGACCCAAATCCCTTCATTTCCTGCCCTGGTTCTAGGTAGACCATCGATAAAATCCATCGATATTTGCTCCCACTTCCATGTAGGAACTTCTAACGGCTGAAGCAATCCACTTGGCTTCTTTTGCACGGCTTTTACCAACTGGCAGTTCATACATTTGGAAATAAAATTTCCAACATCCTTCTTCATACCTTCCCAATAATAGGTTCTCTTCATATCCCGATACATCTTATTTCCACCTGGATGAATTGTCAACTTCGAGTGGTGACATTCCTTAAGAACTTCATCTCTCAATTCATCTATATCGGGAACAACCAGTCGTCCTTGTTTCCGAAGCCAACCCTCTCGATCGACTTCAAATCCCTTATCCTTTTCGGGATTCAATCCAGATTCCAAATCGCGGATAATCTTGACAAGCTTATCATCTCGCTTTTGGCTCTCGCCAATTCTTTCCACAAGAGTAGGTCTTATTGATAAGTTTTCCAACATCTCAGGTTCCAATTCACATCTGGGCCTGAAATCAAATCCAGCTAAAATCTCAAGGCTCTTCCATTCTGAAAACATGGCTCCCAATCCTGCATGTCTTCGACTTAACGCATCTGCCACTGCGTTACCTTTTCCCGGAGTATAAGCTATACCAAAATCATATGATGCTAAAAACTCTAGCCATCGCTGCTGTCGAAGATTCAAATCCTTTTGGGAGAACAGATACTTCAACGACTTATGATTTGTAAACAACTCAAATCGAACTCCCAATAGGTAATGTCTCCACATCTTCAAAGCAAACACAATCGCCGCTAACTCCAAATCATGCGTCGGATAATTCCTTTCATGCGGCTTCAGTTGTCGACTTGCATACGCAACAACTTTATCCTTCTGCATTAGCACTGCTCCACGTCCAGTACCACATGCATCAGTGTAAACTACCATCTCATCATTCCCACTTGGAATAGTCAAAACAGGAGCACTTGTCAATTGCTCTTTCAGGATTCCGAAAGCTTGCTCACACTTAGCATCCCATCTGAACACTTGGTTCTTTTTCGTCAATCCTGTTAACGGTGCAGCTATCTTGGAAAAGTCTTTGATAAACCGACGATAATATCCTGCTAATCTAAGAAAACTTCTCACGTCAGATGCATTCTTAGGTCTAACCCAATCCTGGATCGCTGCCACTTTCGCGGGATCAACCGCTATTCAATTTCCAGAAATAACATGGCCTAAGAACCTCACTTCACTCTTACAGAAGTGACACTTCGAAAACTTAGCCCTCAACTGATGTTTCCGCAAGATTTCCAAAACAATCCTCAAGTGTGTCTTGTGCTCTTCTTCAGTCCTGGAATAGACCAAGATATCATCCACGAACACAAGTACAAACTTGTCCAACTGATCTCTGAACACTCTATTCATAAGATCCACAAAATATGCTGGTGCATTGGTCAATCCAAACGGCATTACCAGCCACTCATAAAAACCGGATGGTGTCCTGAAAGCAGTCTTCGGCACACTATCCTTCGCCACTCTTAACTGGTGAAATCCCGTTGCCAAATCCATCTGAGAAAACACCTTAGCTTCGTGAAGCTGGTCAAACAAGTCATCTATTCTCGGCAATGGATACTTGTTCTTCTTAGTCACTTTATTCAGCTCACGATAGTCGACACACAACCTCAACGATCCATTCGCTTTGGTTGCGAACACAACTGGTGCACCCCATTCGGACACACTACGCCGAATGAATCCTTTCTGCAAAAGGTCATCAACTTGCACCTTCAACTCTTGCTGTTCCCTAGGCGCCATTCGCCTAAGAGGCATCACAACAGGTCTGGCTCCCTCAACTAGATCGATACGAAACTCGATCTCCCTATGTGGTGGTAACCCTTTGACCTCGTCAAAGACATCCTCAAATCCATTCACAATAGGCACCGATGATAGTCCATCCCGTGGAACAACCAGCGAATACATGAAGCTCATGAAGACGCCTTCTTCATGCTTACATCGTATCACAACCTTTCGCCCCTCCACATTCTCGACTGTCACCTCCAGCCTCTCACAATCAATCCTTGCCGCATACTTCCTAAGCCAGTCCATACCCAAAATAATTCCGAACCCCGCAAAGTTCAGAACAAAACAATCACAAACAAAAGAGCAATCATGACTCGATACAACTAGACCACGGCATATCATACACGAACAAGACGAACCCCCAACTGGATTAGTCACAACCAATGGCCTATCAACAATATCCGGTTCCAAACCCAAACGGCATACAAGTTCACTACAAACAAAAGAATGCGACGCTCCAGTATCAAACAACACCCTAACTGGAACACCACAAATGGAAAAAATACCTTGAACCACCACACTCTTTCCTTCCTCTTCAGCAGTAGGAGCTTTCAAAGATGATGGAACAGCTCCCAAAGCATAAGCTTGCACAATCTGCTTGTCCTTTCTCGGTTCTGGACAATTCCTCCTGAAATGCCCCGGCTTGTCACAGTTGTGGCACTTTGCCGGCGCCTTCTGATTCTTACAATCCCTGGAGAGATGGCCCTTCTGCTGGCAATTGTAGCAGGTCACTTCACTCCTCGGCTTCTTCTGGCCGTCCTTACCCTTCTGTTGTTGCTGCTTCCTCTTCTTGTTTCCACCCTGTTGTGGTTTGGACTCTTCCTTGGTCACAGCAACAACAGATCCTTCTTTGGGAAACAAACTCTCGTGCCTGAGAGCTTTCTCCACAAGCTTCTCAAACGGATCATCCAGATGATCCACCAATTGCCTCCCAAGATAACTATCCAAGCCTGTCACAAACTTCTCGTTCTTCTGGTAGGGAGATTCAATATACGATCTGGCATACTTGGACAAAGCTTCAAACTCAGAAACATACTCAAGAACTGATCTTCCACTTTGTTTGAGCTCCATAAACTTCTTGAACAAAACAGATTTCTGAGCTGTGGAAATGAACTTAGCTTCAAATCTGACATGGAATTGCTCCCAAGTGATCTCTTCTTCTGGAGTATCAATGGTGATAGAGTTCCACCAATCAGAAGCTCTTCCTTGAAGCTGTCTTGATGCAAGCTTCCTCTTAGTTGCATCCTCAATTCCCAAATCACCAAAGATCCTTCTACAAGCATCTATTCACCTTTGAACTTCAATGGTTGATTCTGTCCCCAAGAAAACCTTTCCTCCAAGAGCAGTATAATCTTTGCACAGCTTAGCAAAATCCACAGGTTTTAGAGCTTGAACTTGAACTCCAACATCTACTAATGGCCCTGGAGTTGGTATCCTTCTCGTGATCGAAGTCATAATGGCCTCGAACATAGCAGCGTAATCAGCGGCCCCATCAACAGCATGGCCTTCCCTAGCAGCTGGTCTCTCTCTTCGACTCATCCTTAATATCTACAAAAAGGAATGATCAAGAACGTCTTGAGAAACAACTACATAAGGAGTTCAAATCCTTCTAACTACTATATTATATATAGTAATCATCCATCAAAATTACAATTACGTCTCTCATACGTAGTTATGTCAGCGAGTGTTTGCTAAAATCGATTAACCAAAGCTCTGATACCAAATGAGACGACCGCCCATGACTCCTGCACTAAAACAGGGAAATGGTGCGCTGAAAGGTGTGCCAAGCGGCCATGGACGATAGTCAGGGTAAGGTAAAACAAAAGAACTCTATCGTATTACTCACAGCGCATGGAGAAAATACAATAGAAAATATACATAGTGAAGCTCCATATAACAGAATCTCATCATATAAACTCTAATAGTTTGATACAACAATCAACAAAGTCAATACATCAAGCCTCACTACATATCACTCAGAGAATATACGAACAGCGGAACACCCAGTACATATAGTAAGAAAACAATATGCAAAAGCCTCCAGCTCGTCTTCGTCATCAACAGCGTTGACCACTAAGAACAGCACCTGTCACCTGCTACCTAGTCTGCCCATCCCAACATGGATGAACAGCCCAAGGTAATAAGAGTTAAACATAAAACCTTGAGTCAGACAAAAGTCTTAGTGAGCAGTAAATCAACTATCAAACATACGAAAAGAGCATAAAGGGTAAAAGGAATAGGAACCCAACCATCCCACTCCACCTCTTTCTACAGTGACAGCCCCCAGACACACTAAGCAGAAGTAAACATAGCAATTCAGACATTCAAAGCAAAGTAATTATCACTCGAGTCAAGGTCGGTGTTTTCCAAGTACAAACCCCCAAGGCCTAAACCAAGATCAGATAAGCACCCCGAAAACATCGCTCTTGACCCAAGCGACGATACAACCAAACATCCAAACATCCATGACCCTGGCTATCACTGTTATCATTGCCTTGATTTCATCGTTAATTGAATGTCCATCTCATTATCTCTTCCATCCGTCAAGGGCAAATGGTAACCCCGGTTCTAGACATAACTCCGCACGTCGTCGCAGCCCGTGCCTAGGACTATCGAATCTGCCCAGAGTACTAGCACGTCGTCGCAACCCGTGCCTGGAACGTCGTCGCAGCCCGTCCCAACATACTCTTGCTTTGAGCATGCTAGAACCTTCAATAACGATGAAATCTCAGCCTCCTAGTCATCCTCCTCGACGACTATTCTCATTCTAGCTCAAGCGCCTCTCGAGCAAACCATTATCCACAAACCCAGACCACATCACCGAGTTATCAACATGCTTGGCATGATCCCGTCTGGATTAAACCAAGGCTTTCTCACATCATGCTTTGCTTCATCGCATCATAGCAAAGTCCCATCTCAACATCATGGTTTGCCTCATCGCATCATGGCAAAGTCCCATCTCAACATCATCATCAAATCTATCCATATGAGCTTCAACATCCGCTTCATATGCCACAAGCAGCTTTCCTTATTCAAGAGCCTTTTCACTTAGCTTTTGAATCATCTTCGACTAACTTGTCCAAATCAAGTTATCAATCAACTAATCAATCAAATCAAACATTAATCCAAGTAATCAATCATTCAAACAAGATCTAAATAAACAATTACAACAATAATGGCAATTTCATAAATAAAGAGTCCAAATCTAACATGCATTTTAACAAGCATGAATTATGAACAATATCTCTACAACTTGATGAATGAACTTGCATAAGTGAACATGTAGTAAAATGGATATCAAAACTTCTTAGATGATGGATCTACATGTAGACTTAGGGAAAATGCATGAAATCACTATCTTTAACACATAAACAAGCCACCGATCCAATATACTCCCTTGGGTCCGTGTGAGAGATAACTACCACTCACCGAATCACCTAAACACCTCAAAAGTTAACAACTCCAGATCTGGACAGCGAAGAACTAAGCTTGATCCGGTAAAATCTCCCTTCAATCGATGAAATCTCTCTTTGAAGAATGTAGATCTTCAACTTTGGATCTTGGATCTTCAACCTTGATCTTCAATCTTGGATGGATGTAAGCACTAGATTAGAGTGGAGAAAAGAAGTGAAGAAATATTGTAGTCGAGCTCTCAAAATGGCAGCACTTCGTCGCTTCAAAATCCGGTGCCAAAAAGTGAAGATATGGACGTGTATTTATAGGCTGAAAATTAGGTCGTTCGCCCCTAGGTCGTTGCCGACCTAACGACCTAAAACCTACGACCTACGACCTAACCAACATACCCGCCCCAACGATTCACCCCAGGCGCGACTTAAGAAACATGCGACATACGACTTATCGAATGCCGTGACCTACCCAAACCTAGGCCATACGACTTAACTATATGACGACCTAAAAACACGCACGACTCAAGCCTTAGGTCATTCACGACCTAACTACAACACACGAACATACGCGACTTAAAACACAGGCCAACCTAAAAACCTCACGACCTACGACTCAACAGGTCCTGCGGCCTACGACCTAACTCCAACACAGGCTAACCACTGGGTCGCTATCCCGTTAAGTCGTTACAAACGACTCACGACCTAAACCCTTAAGCCTCTAACTATCTTAGGTCGCTAACATCCTATAAGTCGTAACTCGCTAACCCACTCTAACTAATAACTCGTTAACGACCTATTCCCTAACTCGTTAACTAGTTCTAACATACTAACTCGCTAACTACTAGCTCTTCCCAGTCCCTAAGTCGTTCAGCCGACCCATCTACTAACCAGCGACCTAAGCCATTACGCGACCTAACATAAATCTCTTACGCCTTAAGCCTTAACACCTACACGCGACCTAACTCTCTTAGGTTGTTAACTATATTTTAGGTCGTCCAAATTCTTAAGTCGTCTATTCCTTAGGTCGGTCAATCCCCTAAGTCGCTGGCTTCCCTAACTCGTTAGCTACCTTAAGTCGCTCACCACCATGTTGTTAACTCGTTCTAACACTAACACGCTAACTCGTCCAAACTTATAGGTCACTCCATTCCTTAACTCGTCCACGACCTAACTTTCATACGACCCAAGCTACCCACGACTTAAGCACCACACGAGTTAACTTAACACGACTTAAACTTTGGTCGACTCATACTCTAAACGACTTAACAACTTCAACGACCTAATGCAACTATTTTACGATTTATCGACACGTAAAATACGGGTCGTTACAATATTTGTTTGTTTGTGAAATCTATGGTGAATGATGCTTTGTTGTCCATACTTATGTCGTATTTCTGTGTTTATGAATTTATGCGGGTATGCATGCCTGAAACAAGAAACTGGCCAAATTTAAATTTTAAAAAATTAAGATCTAAACCTCTAAATCCTATTAGTATCATATATTCAAACAAAAGTTGTTTGCATTTGTAGGATCTAATTTTTTAAAAATAGTTTAAGAACATTTAGCTGGAATAATGTTTGGAAAATGGAAAGAAGACAGTTTATAAATCAAGTTTCTGCTTTTTAAAATCTGGTGAGTAAACAGATTTAATAAAAAAAATTAGTTAATATACTTCTGTTTGCTTGTGAAGTTTAAGATAATAATGTTTGATTGTTCATGTATATGATATGGATGATTGTATAAGTGAATGTCTGTTGTGTTTATATGTTTCCATTTCTTGGTTCAGGAAATAAGAGTTTGATCAGAAATCATAATCAAATCATTCCATGTTTGTTAGATTTGGAGATACATATAATATATGTTTGTTAATCCTAAATTTAAGTTTAAAATTTATTTAAAACAATTTATGTTTAAATTTAGTTCTGGAAACAAGAAAATGCAGTGGCAATTCTAAATGCATGATAAATCAAATGTTATAATTTGATAATCTGATTTTATAACTTGAATCTAGATAGAAAATGAAGATCTTTAAAACAAGAATTAGATTTTTAGTGATAGGATTGAAGATAATTTCAGTGTTGACTGGATTGGGGTTTTTGAGCAACTACAGATGGCCTATGGGTCTAGAAGGGTCAGGGCTTTGTCTGGTGGTGGAGGACTGTACGGTGAGGCGGGAAAAAATGGAAGATGGGGTGTTTGATCGTTGCGGTGTCGGCGGCAAGGGAAATGGATTTCTAAACTTAGTTTGGTCGCGCGAGAAAATTTTGTTTCATCACTTTTTCTGGTGCATCGAGAGGGCTGGAATTTGGGGTAATGGTAGCTTAGGGTGTCGGCATGGCATAGCCGGAGGGGTAGCTACTCTGATGATCGGAGTAGAGGTTGCGAGATAGTTTCTGGCAGTGGTTTTGTGGTTGTTGTTCTTCTTCCATACTCGATTTTGATTTAAGGAACGTGAGTGAGTTTGGATGATCGACCGATGATGTTGAGGCATTGGATGATCTGTCGACGTCACCGGAGATAGTCATTGGCGTCGGGGTTGACTGTGCAGGTGTACAGCGGGGTGTGACATCTGATGATGGGGGTTGGTTTTACTCGGAGCATTGCTCGAGAGTTTGTGAGGAATACTCGAGAGTAAACTCGAGTAGATTTAGGTGTTTATAAGCTACAGGTTTATAAACTTTAAATTTTAATTTTTAGTTTTAAAATGGGCAGAAGTGCTTTGACTCGGGGTTAGGCCCGAGCGACCTACGGGTAAAACCCGAAGTAACTGATTAAAACAGTTTTCATAATATTTTAAAATCAAATCTTTTTGTACTTGAAGTTAAATCTAATTTTAACTTCTTTATAAACTTACTTCATATATAATAAGTATTTCTTAAACAATAGGTTATGAAGTTTTAAAAGATGTTTAAATTAAATTTTTGTTAAATAAAATTTTAACAAGTCATTTTTAAACATTAGTTTAAAATGTAAGTTAAGATTTTTTTTAGAAAGGTAAGTTTTAAAATACAACTTGAATTAGTTTTGAAACCTTTACTTGATAATGTTTTTAAGTTTTTTATAGGAAATTAAACTTTGACAACTTTAAAATTATCAAGTGAATAATTATTTATTTTAAAACTCAATTAATGATGTAATTAAGTAAAGATAAATTATAATGTTAAAATGTTTTTAAGTGCTAATGTTAATAAAGGTATTAATGATATAATGTCTTGTCTTAAGATGATTTAAGGTTTAATACCTTGAGATAAACTAAGTTTGTTATGGAAATTAAGTATAATTAATTAATTTGATTTAGTTAATTATAAAGGGTTAATTGAGTAATTAATCAAGAGTAATTAATTGGTTTAATTAATAATTAATTAATTAATTATAATTAAGGATTTTTAATTAAAGGTTGTTAATTAATGATTAGAGATTAATTAATTGTGTAATTAAGAATTAATTAATCAAGAAATTAAGATTTGCCTAATTTAGTAATTAAAGAGTTGTTAATTAAGTATTTGGAGGTTACTTAATTAATATTTAAGATGTACTTAATTTGTGATTAGGTTTTATTAATTAATTATTAGGTTTTATTAATTAATACTTAAAGGATGATTAATCTATAATTAAATATTAATTAAATGATTAATCAAAGTTGATTAAGGATTAATCAAAAGTTAATTAAGAATTAATCAAAGGTGATTAAGTATTAATTAGTAGGTAATTAAGAATTAATCAATGTTAATTAAGGATTGATTAATTAACAATTATGGATTAATAAATTTGTAATTGTTAATTAATAATTAAGTTTTATTATTTAATAATTAAGGGATAATTAATTAGTTAATTAATGATTAAATAATTAATTTTAAGAGTAATTATGGATTAATTAATTTGTAATTAAGAGATACTGATTAATAATTAAGTTTATTAATTAATAGTTAATGGATAATTAATCAGTTAAATAAAGGTTAATTAACTGATTATAAAAGTAATTAAGGGTTGATTACTTTGTTTTAAAGGCGATCAGTTAATAATTAAGGTTTATTAATTGAGAATTAAAGAGTAATTAACCTGTGATTAAAGGTTAATTGATTAATTGATAAGGATAATCAAGAAGTGATTAATTAATGAAATGTTAGTAATTACTTAATGATTGTTTAAGCAGGATTAGAAGATTAATTCTTAAGTAATTAATTTAATTTAAGATGATTAAATTAATTATAACATGGATTAATAAATCCTGTTTATGGATGATTGTTGTATAGAATATCTATATTGGATGATATCTATTGGGTGATACCTATTGGATGATACCTATTGGATGATATCTATTGGATGATATTTATTGGATGATATTTATTGGATGATATCTATTGGATGATATTTGATATATCAGTGACAAATGTGTGATATTTATCTATGTGAAATGCTGTGTGAATTCTATATATTGAATTAAATTGAAATGAATTGTTTTAAACTTTTAAAATAACTTGGACCTAAAAGACGACGTTTTGGATTTCGATGACACCGGGATCGGATTTCCAAATTTGGATATCCGAAAACCACATCGATCCAAATTAAGCGTTAGGTCGTGAATCTCAAGTGAAGATGAAGATTCAGAGTGCAAGGGTTATCGTCGTTAAATCTGAGGGTGATTCCAAAATGAGTGTAACGAGATAATGCCTTCGGTTTCGTTCGAACCCGGAACGAACTTGTATGGATTGAATGCTTTCAGAACATCGTCAGGTGGACGATGAGCATTCTAAGATAGACGTGTTCTATAAAGGTGATCGTAGCCTCAAACCTCATCAACCGGGAATGGCTAAAACAGGGGAGGTGCAGCAAGGTTAAGTGGGTCATGCCCAAGTAGGACAAGTGTTTCCCTGTCTAGATGTCCCTTTTCATTTCGGCTGTGTGGCAGTTGGTCTGCAGCCAACTGCGGGGTTGTCTTGTTCGGAACTGTTCAGTAAGGAATGGTCCCGGCCTTGTGTTGCAGGGGAGCGGACGTACTCCTCGGTACGGTGATCTAGGCCACGTACTGTGACGGGCGGTACCCCAGTAGCCCTACCATCGTATGGAATCCAATCTCCAATAAGTGCCGTACGTTTTGATTGTGCCCAACTACGTTGGAACGTGAGATGTAAGCATTCCAACTATTTCTGTATTTTACTTGAAAACCCTATACACTATTATAATATCACTGGATTTCCTATCAAATGTTTTGGATAGCGTAAGGTAAAAACTTACCCGTATTTATGTGTGGGAAGTCTTACGTGATGCCTTTTGTTTTTCAAAAGTTTTTCAAACGTTAAGCAACTTTAAACCGTTTACTCACACCTGACCCATGTCTGACCCGGAGTTTATTTCTGTTTTTATTAAACTCTCGGGTATTCAAATTTTTATGCGTAGCCAAGGGATCAGGTTTTGGCTTGACGAATATTGGAAAGCATGGAGCAGGGGTCCAGACGTAGCTATATCTATATTTTCGTTGTGCTGAGTTGTGTTGTAGTCCTTGTCTGTTGTATTTGAAATGTAATAGATAGAACCCTATAACGGTCTAATGTGAAGGGTGGTTGTTGTATCTGTGTAACTCTGATGTAAATGACTAAGGGATTTCTATTTGATATATTATATTTTGTTCCGTTCCACTGTGAGATTCTGATATTGTTGAGTTCTTTCTTCTTTCTTTTCTTTTCTACCTCTTTCTTTCTTATTAATGATGCGTCTTTCTATGGAATGAAGGGTGGGACATTACAGTGGTATCAGAGCATAAGTTGAGATAATACCTAGGCTCTGGAGTGTTGCCTATCTTGAGAGCGCGTATTTGTAATTTTTAAATAATTATATTCCTATATAAATTTGTTGGGTATCTGTTCGGATTTCCAACTTGAGTTCTAGAGAAGTTTTATCTTTCTCTTTGTTTGGTTGACCATCCTATCCTTGTATCTAATCCTATAAATGGATAACTGAGTTAGATAAGATCTGTAGAGGCTTAAGATTTCTTATCTTCCCCTTAGTTTTCTTGTGACCTATTGTTATTGGATCTCGAAGGGTTTGATCTTATTCTGGATATGGATTGGATGGATAGTATAAGGATTGTTTCTTTGAAGGCTGAGTTGGGAAGAATCGCAAAAGTGACTTGCGATGATTTCGGAGTTCTTTTGAGCAATCTTTTGCTTGAAGCGAGGTATCTCCAGAAGGTGTAGAGTTAATCGAAGTGGTTAGAGATTGTCTGAATGTTTCCAAGGTAGTGGAAGTTTGCCTTCATCAGGAGATAGAGTTGGAGAAGCAGATCCAAGTTTTCTTTGAGGAGGTCTTTTGTTTCTAGTGGAGGTATTTCTGTAGATTCAGCCAGGTAACTTCTATTCAGGAGTGAAGCAATTGTAGTTTTCTGGATTTGGCAGAGTTTTACAGGAAGTTTGTAAAGTCTATTCTAAGATTTCTTCGCACTTAACCAAGTGACTCGGGAAGGAACTAAGTTTAATAGACCCGAGTGTGATGAGACTTTCTTGAATTTAAAGGCAAGGCTGACTAGTGTGCCTATTCTAGCTATTCTGGATAGCAAGAGTATGTTGGAGGTCTACTCGGACGTTGTATATGGATGGATTGAGTCAAGAATGGTCAGTTCCAGTCTTGAGATTTATGATCAAGGAACATTGAAGATCATCGGAAGGATTTGAAGTGATTTCTTTGGAGTTCATCGATGGTTTGCCAAGGACCAAAGAGGGAAATGATGAAATATGGGTAATTGAAGACCGGTTAATTAAGAGTACCTATTTTATTTCGGTCAAGGCAACCCGTACTGCGGCATCTTTGGATGAGTTTTTCTTGAAGGAGTTTGTCCAAATGCTGGATGATTCAGTCAGGATTGTTAGCGACTGTGATCCTATTTTCTCCAGCGGATTTTGGAGATTTGTGATCAGCTTTGGGTTCAAGTTTGAATTTGAGTTCAGCCTGTCATTCTCAGATCGACGGTCAGATAGGAAGGCTGAATATAATTTAGAGATTGTGTTGAGGGCTGTGTTTTGGATCTGATGGGTCTTGGAAAGACCATTTGTTCTGAATGGAGTTCTCGTTCTGTATCAGGCGAGTATATATATGGCATCCTATGGAGTTTTGCTTGTAAGATCTGGTAGATTCCCATTTTGTTGGGTAGAGTCGAGAGATCGTCTGATTCTTGCCTTGTTTTGATCCGAGAAGCATCTGTGAAGGTGGAGTTTATCTAGAAGAGCTGAGAGCAGTGCAGGATTGTCAGAATGGATTTGTGGACTAGAGGCAAAGACAATTGGATTATGAGATGAGAGATTTAGTCTTTGTCAAAATTTCCCGATTCTAAAGGAATTATTAGATTCGGAAAGACGGGGAATTTGACCTAGATGTTTTGGTCTGTTCTAAGTGTTTGAGGAGAATAGTGATTGTGGTCTACAGGATGGAATTGCCAGTTTGGATAGTTGGAATTCATGTTGTTATTCACGTATCTCATTTGAGGAAGTACGTGAATGATCCATCTACATTGGGATTTACAGTTCAGTAGGATCTGGTAGTTGAGCTGGTTTGTAGTGTGGTCTGATTTTGATCCAGATTTTTGGATCAGAGTAAGGGGAAGCTCTGGATCTTAGTGGTTTAGCTTATTAAGGTTCTGTGGAGTTAGGATTTCAGAGTTTATGTTGAGAAACTCTGGATAGTTATAGGAAGGCTTATCCAGATCTGTGTCCGGATAGCTAGAATTGTTTGATTTGAATAATTTGTTTATACAAATAAATTGGTGGTTTGAATGAAATGTTTGTTCGAATAAATTATTTATTCGAATGAATTGTTGTTTAGTGAATAGTGTATGGTTGATATGGATGTTAGGATTGTAAAATAAAATAAAGTATTTTGGATTATCTTTGTTTTAAATTTCGAGGACGAAATTCTTTTAAGGGGAGAGGAATGTGATATCCCGGAATTTCGAGGAATCTAAAATGTGATAATCATCTTAATAAATTTATTAAAACAGATAAAAACTGTTATTTTCAAATATGAATAACCAAAATAATTAATAACATGATGATTTTAATTATAGTTATAAATGGATTCTTAATAAAATAATTATTTGCAAATTTAATTGGTAATGTTTTAAAAATAGTTTTTTAAAATAAAGTTATTATTTTCAAATTAAATTAGTGTTTGTTTAAAGTTAGTGTAAATTTGAATTGATATTAAATTTGATTCCAAATTGAATTTGAATTTAGATTTAAATTTGAATTTAAATGAATATTTATATCTTAAAAGTATTTTGATTTAAAATAATATATGAATGAGTTTTATTTAAAATAAGATTTATTTCCTTAAAAAGAAAATATTAAGAAAGGGTTATAAAATTGTAAAATAAATACAAAAGGTTTATTTTAACATTTTAAAATGGATTAAAAATATTTTATATGATTTTATTTAAATTATAATTGGTTTACACTATATTTCTTTTAAAGATTTTATTTTTATAAAATTTAGAAAGCATTTATTTATTTAGAAATGTATTTACTAATTTAGAAAATTTATATAAAAGCTTTTAAAATCACTTAAAGATAAATAAAAATGAAATATTACAAGTGTAGGTTAATAAAACTTATTAAATACACATGTAAGCTAAGTAATTATGAATGATGACAAGCGTTCGTAATTGAAACAAGTGGCAAATTTATTTTTATTTTTCTTTAAATTCCAAATAAATCCTAAATCACATTATTTAAAACTAACTCTTCTTTTCCCATCTCCTTTCTTATTTTATTTCTAAGAGAACTTAACCATGTTCTATCTTCACAACCAAAATTTCTTTTGCATTAAACCTGAAAACTATTTTCCCAAACCAGAAATTCTGTTGCATTAAACCCTGAAACTAGATCAAACCTGAAATATTTCCAAAGCTTTGTAATCTTTTCAAAACCTGTAATCACCAGAGCAACTCTTAAAAGCTTCAACCCAAAGTCTGAATCTTTCCAAAGGCTTGTAAATCAAGCCTGTAGCAGATTGCCAAAGCAACTCAACCTTGTTGCCAGTTTCAAATCTGAATTTTGCAAGGCAATTCAAAGCTTTCAGTCTTAAAATCCAAACAGTAGCTAAAGCATGCAGTTTTAAAAAAAATCATCAAAAGCATCAGCAAATCCAAGTTTTTCCAGTTTCAAACTGTCAAGCTTCAAACCGTTTTCTACTACAACATTCAAAGCTTTCGGCCTCTGTTTTTTTTAATCTGTGAGTAAACCTTTTAAAATTTAAAGCTAAGTAAGTAAATATTTGTTTGTTTGTGAAATCTATGGTGAATGATGCTTTGTTGTCCATAATTATGTGGTATTTCTGTGTTTATGATTTTATGTGGATATGCATGCCAGAAACAAGAAACTGGCCAACTTTAAATTTTCAAAAATTAAGATCTAAACCTCTAAATCCTATTAGTATCAGATATTCAAACAAAAGTTGTTTGCATTTGTAGGATCTAATTTTTTAAAAATAGTTTAAGAACATTCAGCTGGAATAATGTTTGGAAAATGGAAAGAAGACAGTATCTAAATCAAGTTTCTGCTTTTTAAAATCTGGTGAGTAAACAAACTTAATAAAAAAAATTAGTTTATATACTTCTGATTGCTTGTGAAGTTTAAGATAATAATGTTTGATTGTGCATGTATATGATATGAATGATTGTATAAGTGAATGTCTGTTGTGTTTATATGTTTCTGTTTCTTGGTTCAGGAAATAAGAGTTTGATCAGAAATCATAATCAAATCATTCCATGTTTGTTAGATTTGGAGATACATATAATATATGTTTGTTAATCCTAAATTTAAGTTTAAAATTTATTTAAAACAATTTATGTTTAAATTTAGTTCTGGAAACATGAAAATGCAGTGGTAATTCTAAATGCATGATAAATCAAATGTTATAATTTGATAATCTGATTTTATAACTTGAATCTAGATAGAAAATGAAGACTTTTAAAACAAGAATTCAGATTTTTAGTGATAGGATTGAAGAGAATTTCAGTGTTGACTGGATTGGGGTTTTTGAGCAACTACAGATGGCCTAGGGGTCTAGAAGGGTCGGGGCTTTGTCTGGTGGTGGAGGACTGTACGGTGAGGCGGGAAAAAATGGAAGATGGGGTGTTTGATCGTTGGGGTGTCGGCGGCAAGGGAAATGGATTTCTAACCTAGTTTGGTCGCGCTAGAAAATTTGGTTTCATCACTTTTTCTGGTGCATCGAGAGGGCACGAATTTGGGGTAATGGTAGCTTAGGGTGTCGGCATGGCATAGCCGGAGGGTTAGCAACTCCGATGATCGGAGTAGAGGTTGCGAGATAGTTTCTGGCAGTGGTTTTATGGTTGCTTTTCTTCTTCCATACTCGATTTTGATTTAAGGAACGTGAGTGAGTTTGGATGATCGAGCGATGATGTTGAGGCGTTGGATGATCTGTCGACGTCACCGGAGATGGTCATTGGCGTCGGGGTTGACTGTGCAGGTGTACAGGGGGGTGTGACATCTGATGATGGGTGTTGGTTTTACTCGAAGCATTGCTCGAGAGTTTGTGAGGAATACCCGAGAGTAAACTCGAGTAGATTTAGGTGTTTATAAGCTACAGGTTTATAAACTTTAAATTTTAATTTTTAGTTTTAAAATGGGTAGAAGTGCTTTGACTCGGGGTTGGGCCCGAGCGACCTACGGATAAAACCCGAAGTAACTGATTAAAACAGTTTTCAGAATATTTTAAAATCAAATCTTTTTGTACTTGAAGTTAAATCTAGTTTTAACTTCTTTATAAACTTACTTCATATATAATAAGTATTTCTTAAACAATAGGTTATGAAGTTTTAAAAGATGTTTAAATTAAATTTTTGTTAAATAAAATTTTAACAAGTCATTTTTAAACATTAGTTTAAAATGTAAGTTAAGATTTTTTTTAGAAAGGTAAGTTTTAAAATACAACTTGAATTAGTTTTGAAACCTTTACTTGATAATGTTTTTAAGTTTTTTATAGGAAATTAAACTTTGATAACTTTAAAATTATCAAGTGAATAATTATTTATTTTAAAACTTAATTAATGATGTAATTAAGTAAAGATAAATTATAACGTTAAAATGTTTTTAAGTGCTAATGTTAATAAAGGTATTAATGATATAATGTCTTGTCTTTAGATGATTTAAGGTTTAATACCTTAAGATAAACTAAGCTAATTGTGGAAATTAAGTATAATTAATTAATTTGATTTATTTAATTATAAAGGGTTAATTAAGTAATTAATCAAGAGTAATTAATTGGTTTAATTATTAATTAATTAATTAATTAATTAAAGGTTAATTAATTATAATTAAGGATTTTTAATTAAAGGTTGTTAATTAATGATCAGGGATTAATTAATTGAGTAATTAAGAATCAATTAATCAAGAAATTAAGATTTTCTTAATTTAGTAATTAAAGAGTTGTTAATTAAGTAATTGGAGGTTACTTAATTAATATTTAAGATGTACTTAATTTGTGATTAAGTTTTATTAATTAATTATTAGGTTTTATTAATTAATACTTAAAGGATGATTAATCTATAATTAAATATTAATTAATTGATTAATCAAAGTTGATTAAGGATTAATCAAAAGTTAATTAATAATTAATCAAAGGTGATCAAGTATTAATTAGAAGGTAATTAAGAATTAATCAATGTTAATTAAGGACTGATTAATTAACAATTGTGGATTAATAAATTTGTAATTGTTAGTTAATAATTAAGTTTTATTAATTAATAATTAAGAGATAATTAATTAGTTAATTAATGATTAATTAATTAATTTTAAGAGTAATTATGGATTAATTAATTTGTAATTAAGAGATATTGATTAATAATTAAGTTTATTAATTAATAGTTAATGGATAATTAATCAGTTAAATAAAGGTTAATTAATTGATTATAAAAGTAATTAAGGGTTGATTACTTTGTTTTAAAGGAGATCAATTAATAATTAAGGTTTATTAATTGAGAATTAAAGAGTAATTAATCTGTGATTAAAGGTTAATTGATTAATTGATAAGGATAATCAAGAAGTGATTAATTAATTAAATGTTAGTAATTACTTAATGATTGTTTAAGCAGGATTAGAAGATTAATTCTTAAGTAATTAATTTAATTTAAGATGATTAAATTAATTACAACATGGATTAATAAATCCTGTTTATGGATGATTGTTGTATAGAATATCTATATTGGATGATATCTATTGGGTGATACCTATTGGATGATATTTATTGGATGATATTTATTGGATGATATTTATTGGATGATATCTATTGGATGATATTTGATATATCAGTGATAAATGTGTAATATTTATCTATGTGAAATGCTGTGTGAATTCAATATATTGAATTAAATTGAAATGAATTGTTTTAAACTTTTAAAACAACTTGGACCTAAAAGACGGCGTTTTGGATTTCGATGAGACCGGGATCGGATTTCCAAATTTGGATATCCGAAAACCACATCGATCCAAATTAAGCGTTAGGTCGTGAATCTCAAGTGAAGATGAAGATTCAGAGTGCAAGGGTTATCGTCGTTAAATCTGAGGGTGATTTCAAAATGAGTGTAATGAGATAATGCCTTCGGTTTCGTACGAACCCGGAACGAACTTGTATGGATTGAATGCTTTCAGAACATCGTCAGGTGGACAATGAGCATTCTAAGATAGACGTGTTCTATAAAGGTAATCGTAGCCTCAAGCCTCATCAACCGGAAATGGCTAAAACAGGGGAGGTGCAGCAAGGTTAAGTGGGTCATGCCCAAGTAGGACAATAGTTTCCCTGTCTAGATGTCCCTTTTCATTTGGGCTGTGTGGGCAGTTGGTCTGCAGCCAACTGTGGGGTTGTCTTGTTCGGAACTGTTCAGTAAGGAATGGTCCCAGCCTTGTGTTGCAGGGGAGCGGGCGTACTCCTCGGTACGGTGATCTAGGCCACGTACTGTGACGGGCGGTACCCCAGTAGCCCTGCCATTGTATGGAATCCAATCTCCAATAAGTGCCATACGTTTTGATTTTGCCCAACTATGTTGGAACGTGAGATGTAAGCATTCCAGCTATTTCTGTATTTTACTTGAAAACCCTAGACGCTATTATAATATCACTGGATTTCCTATCAAATGTTTTGGATAGCGTAAGGTAAAAACTTACCCGTATTTATGTGTGGGAAGTCTTATGTGATGCCTTTTGTTTTTCAAAAGTTTTTCAAAAGTTAAGCAACTTTAAAACGTTTACTCACACCAGACCCATGTCTGACCCGGAGTTTATTTCTGTTTTTCTTAAACTCTCGGGTACTCAAATTTTTATGAGTAGCCAAGGGATCAGGTTTTGGCTTGACGAATATTGGAAAGCATGGAGCAGGGTTCCAGACGTAGCTATATCTGTATTTCCGCTGTGCTGAGTTGTGTTGTAGTCCTTGTCTGTTGTATTTGAAATGTAATAGACAGAACCCTATAACGGTCTAATGTGAAGGGTGGTTCTTGTATCTGTGTAACTCTGATGTAAATGACTAAGTAATTTCTATTTGATATATTATATTTTGTTCCGTTCCGCTGTGAGATTCTGATATTGTTGAGTTCTTTCTTCTTTCTATTCTATTTCTACCTCTTTCTTTCTTATTAATGATGCGTCTTTCTGTGGAATGAAGGGCGGGACATTACAGTTACCTTTGAGGTAGATACGTGGACCCAACTCCCGTGAGTTGGCATAAGGTGGCTAAAACAGGAGCGATTGACGGGTTAATGAGGCAGCACCTTTGATCGCACACATCCCTTCGATATCATACTTTGACTTTTGGATTGATTCAGTGGCCACTTTTGATTTTTTATTTGGGGGTGTGGCTCGAGGTGGGCGGTAGCTACGCGCTATGCGTTACCACCGACCCGGAAGCGTAATTGGTATATCTACCCTGGCATTGCCTAGTTGTGCCGTGCCACCTACCCTAGCACGCCTTGTACGAGTTTGGATTTCTCCCGTAGCCCGTGTGGTATCCTCTGGTGGCTTCCCGATTAGGAGGGACTATGATATTGGATGGACTACTGGGACTATTACGTGTTAAGGGGAATATTGGGTCACTCCTTAACGCTATTTAAAAGTTTGTTTATTTTACTATAGACATTATTATAGTAGCGAAATATTACTACATAGTAAATAGTTTAACGGATCCTTAGGAGATGTGAATCCCGAGCATATCTTAAGTTATTGCACTCATATTTATTTCTGTTGATTTAACTTACCTAAGATCTTTTAGTTTTGACTCGAGTGTTTTGTCTTTTCAATTCGCTCGGCTCAGCCTGAGCATTTCAGGATTCAAAGACTTTAGCTCTGGAGGACGAAGATTTATACTATTATTGTTTATTATAGTATTCCACCGCATTCAAAATGTTCCGCTGCATTGTTAATATTCCTTGGTATGTGTAACTCTGATATATATATTTTATAAGAATAATCGAATATTTTGTAAACAGCTTCAAGAACTGTATATTTGATTATTATATTTTTATCGTTCCACTGCAAGATTCTATTTTGTTTATTTTCTTCCTCTTCTTTTTCTTATTTACCCCATAACAATTCGCCCTTCTGTATGCTTTAAGTCCGAGGTGTGTGCTTTGAATTGGCACGTGTGTCGATTTAAAGCGTGTGAAAAAGGCGAGCTGTTACATCTGGTATCAAAGCTTTGGTTTAGCGATAAACCTTAGCTTTATGGGGTTTGACTCTTTACTAATAAGGTAGTAATACCCTATGGTGAGTCGCTGATTGTATATATGAGAGAGCGTATTTGTTAGTGTTATAAAGAGGTTTTAATACTGTGTTAATTTGTTCCATTTTGTATTTATAAATTCTGGTTGGTGCATGGGACGCTATGACATCGATAGGGATTTCTAAACACTTAATAGGACAGACCGACATAATATTTAGTTTTAATATAGGTGAATGAAATAATTTTGCCTATTATATTTTCTATATATATATAAAGGAAATTTTTATAAAGTTATATTTGGTTGTATTACATTGGTTGTTAGGTAATGAAATTTATAAATAATAGATGAAATAAGATTGAAAATAAAATAAGTGAAAATTGGGAATTTAGAACTTAAGTTCCGTGGTTTTGAAAATTTCATGTTATGAATAAGTGAAATGAGATTTTGTTAGAAATGAATAAAAGTAAATGAAACTGTAAGAGAAAAAAATGTAAATTAAAAAACTAAATTATTATATGAATGAAATTAATAAAAATGAAATTAATCTATTGTTTGGAATTGTTGTTTGCTTGACTTATAGTTGTTTGGGCAAAGATACTCTAAAATTGTTTGGATGAATAAACAATCTATTTGGTTTCATCTAGGATTGTTGAGTAAATGGTGCACTAAGTAGTTTATTTTCCATTCTGTGCAATTTAAAGTTGAACCGAACAACTATTTGTTTGGTTTGATATGAATGAATGGTTGATTATGTTGATTCCGTATGATGGTTGTATGTTGTGATTGCAAGTGATTGTTGTGTTTGACATTGCTTTGTTTTTTAGTGGATGAAACAAAAGTAATATTTCATTTTATATAATTGTTAACCGTTTTGGATTATATAAGTGAAATGTAGGTTACGGAAGCAATTGCTACTGCTTTTGGTTTCATAATTAAACATTAATTGCCCGACAAGTAGGTACGTTTTCGGATTACGGTTTATAGCGTTATTATTTTTTCCCGTGTTGGGATTTATATTATTTTGGAAAATATATGTTGTATATTATTATAATTGATATTATATTTTCTCCCGAGCCTCCCCATACAAAGGAGACTCTGCCGAATTTTTCCGTAAATTTTGGACTTAGAAAATATTTTAAAATTGTTTTCCAAACCTTATTAATTTGAATATATAAAGATTTAATTGTTTATAAATCTATATATTTTATTTAAATTATCCTATTCTGCAAACTTATTGTTATGAATATAGTGTTTTGAATAATTTATATTGATTTATAAGTTCTTCTTTTCCCTTCTTTTTCCTTTTCGGGGATGAAAAGTTTTGAGTGGGGGAGAGTGTAACGACCCGTAAATTTTCAATAATTAAGTTTGGTTATTTTAATTAAAATTGAGTAATTAAATTTAGAAGAAAACAAAACTTTATAATTTATATTGAAGCAAACGTTAAAAAGGTAATGTAGTTATGGTAAATTAAATAAGACTTTGTGATTTAATAATTGGAAAAATAAATTCGCGTAACTTATTAATGAAATAATAAGTAAATTAAAACGTAACAATTCAAATTATGGTTAATAATTAATAGGATGAATGAAATGACAATTAATGAATTTTTTTAAATTTGTAAAGTTATAATGGAATTATCTAATTTATGTGTGAATGTAAATTTAAAATAGAAACGTGATTTATTATAAGGTATTAATTGATGTAATAGAAAGCATGAGACCAAATAGGTAAATTCATTAAGGATATTAATTGTAATTGGGGGTAAGCTAAAAAATAAATTAATTTAACGAAACCCTAATTAATTGAAATAACTGTAAGGTCATAATTTTGTGTATTCAGTAAATTTTGAAAATAAATTTCAGCAAATGTAATAAAGTATTTGGAATGTATAATGTTTCCCTATGATAATATGAAGAATTGAAACCTTGCGACCTATGTTTGGAATAATGACCAAAATAAGTGAAATGGTGTTAATGTAAGTAAATTGGAAACAATTTGAATGGATTCCCATGATTTATTGGAAATTTTATATTTTACAACTTGGTTATGAATTCGATATAAGGTAAGTGAGTGGAAATATTATATTCTGTCTATAAACGTAATAATGCAGTGTTAATGATTAATTAGTGCTATATATGGAATTATAACCTGGGTTGGTAAGTAATGAACTTATAAATGAAAGAAAAGAAAATAGGTGACCATTCATATATGTTATTTATTCATTTAGCATGTTAAATAAAAATTTGGAAATCAGATTTCAATTAAGGGAAATTAAGTAGTACGTTAACTGGAAATAAATTTTTATAATTATTACATTAATGTAAAATGTAATACAAATGGTTAGGGGTTGTCAAATTTGGTAAACTAAGGTAATTATTAATAAATTGAATGAATTTTAATTCAATGGAAATAATGTAAATATACACTTAACTACAAATTGAATATATGAAAACAAATGTAAGCATTGAATTAAATTAATGAATTTAAATTATAATAAATGTTCTGTAAGTAATTATAATATTGGTTTGAAGGAAATAAATTTAAAGGCAATGAATGAAAATAAAAAAAGGTAAATAAGTATATAGAATAATAATGAACTTAATAAAGGTTTTGGATTGAAACCAATCACCCCATTGAAATCCAAATTATATTAAGTGTAATTTTTGTAGCAATTGAAATTAAAGGGTATGCAATTCGAAATAACGATAATATGAGGAGAAAAAATTATTGTAATAGTTTAAATGCAATATTTAAATCATCTATTTAACAATAATGAATGGAATAATTATTGATGGGTTTAATTAAATAGAATTTTGGAAATTTAATTTATAATTGTTGAATTTTAGGAAATTAGGAAATTTATCAATTTTAAATCAACAGTTAAATCTGTTTAAATTAGTATAAATGTTTAGGAAAATTTAAAATGGCAAGAATTATCGATTATAGGATTGAAATTTGAAGGTTTATTTAATTAATTAATTTTTAATTTATTAAATTAATATAATAATAGCCATTTTGGCCACTGACTCGGATTTCGACGAAACCAGTTTCATCGGATCCGTATCGGTGAATTATTGTAGGGTTTGAAGTTTCGTAGCGATCGGACTTGTCGTTTGATCGTACGAACACGAAACGCCTTGAAATCGATTTAATTGAAATCAATTGAAATCAATTTGAAAAATATTGATTTTAGCATAACTTCTTCATACGATGCAATTATAACCTGAAACCTTTTCCATTGCGTTTAAAATATTTTAAAACATCTATTTTGATATATGGGTTGACCCAATTTTTTTCCGAAGTCGAAACGGGCTTTTTGGGCCACTTTGTCGTTAGCGCGTATATTCAACCCGATCCATCTATTCTATTTCAATTTGCCTATATGTATATATATATCCTACTATAAACCCTAGAAGCCTTTGTTTCTCATTTCTATACATACAGAAACTTCTGTGCTCCTCTTCCTCAATGGCTGTAAGCCCTAATTTATCCAATTCAATTTCAGTTCAAAAATCAACTTCAAAATTTCAAACTCCTCAGAAAAATTTGAAAAAAATATATATTGAAGCTCTCAATGAGTGTAATCTTCTGGTGCTGTTCGATTTTCGAATCGATTCAACGTTTACCCAGATATCGTGAATCACTTCCGACCGTTCGTAGCTAGGGTTTCCTATTGGACGACGGATCGTCGACGATTGCTCGATCGGAGGGCATTAGATTGTAGAGGGTGTCAAGAGGCTTCGATCTATGTGGTTGGTTCATGCTATGTAGGTCGAAAATCGCTAGAAATTGGGAATAATGGTGTGGCGGCGGCTTTCCACTGGGCAGAGGCAGAGCACGCTGCGTGGGCCCATGTGGGACGTCCGGTAATGGGCGACTTGGAGGAGGAGTTCGATGGGGACGGCGCGACATGTGGCGGTCGCCAATTTGGACTTTACGGTGGTGGTGTGTGTTAAGGTAACGTGAATAGTTTTTGAATGAAGGGCAGCATATAGGGTGGCATGATGACGTGTTCTGAGTGAGTGTTTTATTATTGATTTAATTTTAGTTTCTATATTCAATTGTTCTAATTACCATGACTTTTGCGTACAAAATCGAATTTAGGCGTGGTTTTCTTCGCTAGGTTCGTATTGGAGTTTCGGATACTTTGGTGTTGGTTTGGACGAATTCTGAGACCGGTCAATTTTTAGGTTTAAGTTGGATTCAAATTCAATTTAAATTCAAAAGGTGAGTGTTTTAACCCACTCACAACTTCTAAGATTTCTTATGTTTGTTAAATTAAATTTTGATGTGATTTAAACTTTATCTATGATTGTTTTGGCATATATTTAACCATCATCTCCGTTAAATTGCATTTATTTAAGTTAAATTGTTGTTTTTTTATTTGTTGCATATAAACTGCCAGTTAAATTGTTTTTTATTTATCTATTGCATATAAAATGCCAGTTAAACAGTTATTAATTTATTTTTGAATATAACTGCTAGTTGATACCTGTTAGTATTATCTATTATATATTGATGCTATTGGTTGAATTGGACGATGGTTGTTATAAATGATTGATGAGTGATTCTGGATGAATAGATGTTGCATTTTAACTGTAAGTTGTTATGGATGTTTATTGCATTCGGGATAGCGGTTTGAAATGATATATAACCGTATTTTTATTTTTTAAATTTCGGATTGAAATGATAAATATCTGTATCACTTGACCATAGGTTAGAAAATTTATACAAACACCATGGTCTATATATATATATAAATATAAATATTTTGAAATGATTTCTATGGGTTTGGAAAGAAAATACGGTTTTATAAGTATTAAAATTTGATATTCTATAAATATTATTTTATATATATATAGTTAAGTTCTTGAATTTAAGCTATGTATAAATTTGGTTTAAAGTATAAAAGAAGTTTAATAATAAAAGTTAAATTTTACTAAGATTTAATACGGTTAAGTATTTATTAAAATTTATTTATAGAGTTATAATGACTTAAATTAAGTTGAGGTTGGAAGATAAATATGAATTTGATTGAATTAAAGTATTTAAGAATTATCCTCGAATAAAATTGATTTGAAATTTAAATAAATTCGAGACTTTAAAAGGTATGATTTTTATAACTTGATTTTGGTCTAGAGGACTTAAATGAATATCAAGCCGATTTAAATGAATATTATCAAGTTAATTAAATTGAAAGAATATCCTGTTATTTGAAGCTAAAAGTTTTATTTAAATGATATTGGATTTATTAGGTAAACATTTCAAATCTAAATAATATTAATTTAATTGGATATATTTGGAATCATAAAAATTCAGTTTTGAAATATTGAACATTTAAGCTTTGAAATATATGAAGATTGAAATGGTGTATTTGGAGATTCAAATCGGTATTTGGAAATTTATTGGTGAATTTAAAGAAGCCGTTTTATTATATAAAGTAGTTTAATATTTAAACCATTTAAGTATTAAAAGTTATATTGCAAAGCTATAGGGTTCAAGGTATATATATTTGACAGTACTATGATTTTGGAAAGAGATATATTTTGAAATAAAAATGATATCATATTGATTTGGGTTTTTAAAAATAGAAATGATATCATATTTATATGGTTTTGAAATGGATATTATATTCTGGTTTTAAAGTATAAACTATTTTGAAAAGACCGCGGTGTTACAATAACGTTTGGTTGTTAAAGAGACCGGGATCGGAAGTTGTCATACTCTCTGCCAACTCCGAAAACCACTTTAACAATCGTGTACCCGGTGGAGATTCCAGAATGAAGTAGGACGGCGGCGGCGTTTCCTTTGAGGTAAATACGTGGACCCAACTCCCGCGAGTTGGCATAAGGTGGCTAAAACAGGAGCGATTGACGGATCAATGAGGTAGCACCTTTGATCGGTCATATCCCTTCGATATCATACTTTGACTTTTGGATTGATTCGGCGGCCACTTTTGATTTTTTATTTGGGGGTGTGGCTCGAGGTGGGCGGTAGCTGCGCGCTACGCATTACCACCGACCCGGAAGCATAATTGGTATATCTACCATGAGATTGCCTAGTTTTGCCGTGTCACCTACCCTAGTGCGCCTTATACGAGTTTGGATTTCTCCCATAGCCCGTGTGGTATCCTCTGGTGGCTTCCCGATCAAGAGGGACTATAATATTGGATGGACTACTAGGACTATTACGTGTTAAGGGGAATATTGGGTCACTCCTTAAAGCTATTTAAAAGTATGTTTATTTTACTATAAACATTATTATAATAGCGAAATATTACTATATAGTAAATAGTTTAACGGATCCTTAGGAGATGTGAATCCTAAGCATCTCTTAAGTTATTGCACTCATATTTATTTCTGTTGATTTAACTTACATAAGATCTTTTCAATTCGCTCGAGTCAGCCCGAGCGTTTCAGGATTCGAAGACTTTAGCTCTGGAGGACGAAGGCGGAGATTTATACTATTATTATTTATTATAGTATTCCACCACAATCAAAATGTTCCGCTACATTGTTAATATTCCTTGGTATGTTTAACTCTGATATATATATATATATATATATATATATATATATATATATATATATTATAAGAATAATCGAATATTTTGTAAACAGCTTCAAGAACTGCATATTTGATTATTATATTTTATCGTTCCGCTGCAAGATTCTATTTTGTTTATTTTCTAGCTCTGCTTTTTCTTATTTACCCCATAACAATCTGCCCTTCTGTATGCTTTAAGTCCGACATGTGTGGTTTGAATTGGCACGTGTATCGATTTAAAGCGTGTGAAAAAGCGAGCTGTTACACAAAATATCAGATTGTTAATTTATATTTGGCAAAACTCACCATATACAGTAAATAAAATAATCACAAAATCACAGACACAGAGTATTGTAACAGAAAGCAGCGGAATAGATTAATAAATAGTAGTTCATGAAGCTACTACAATAACAAAATCTTGAATACAATAGTCAAATAACAAAATTTGAATACATCATCGGAATTAACTAGATGACTGAAAGTTGAATCGATAGTTGGATCTCCAAGAGAAGCTCCAAACTCCAAAGGTGGGTCTTAAATGCTGGATCACTCAGTTTGACCTGAGCGTAAAGCAAAACATAAAACGCTCGAGTCAGGATTAACATTCTTATATCAATAAATCCAACTCAAGTGAAATATCGACTGACATACAAGCAACTCAAAGGATGTTTGGGATAACCATCCCCTAAGGATACATGGAACTATTTATTATGTAGAAATATACGCTATTAACAACCAGACGTCCTTATAACAATGTGGTCATTTCAAAATAATTTATAACTCAAAACCAAAATATCATTTCCATTTCAATTATATATATTTCCAAATTATAGCACTTTCAAAACTAAATTGATACTTTCATATATATTTTATTTAGCTTCATTTTTATTTAGTTCTGAAATATTCACTTAATAAATCCATTATCATTTAAATAACCTTAAATTACATTAAACTAAATATTTCCTTTGATTTGTTTAAAACTTGAAATATCCATTTAATCACTCTAAATCAAAATCAAGTTATAAAATCATATCTTAAAACCCTGAAAATCAATAATTTTCAAATCAATTTGATTAAACCAAAATTATTAATTACATACAATTTCGAATATATTCAAATTTATCTTCCCAATCTTAACTCATAAAATCACTATAAAGATCTATTTTTAAAATAAAATTTTAAATAAATACTTATACATATTATATATTAATTAAATCATACTTTATTATATTAAAACTTATTATTAAATCTACTTTATATTAAAACTTATTTATATATAAAATATTACAATATTAAATAAAAACATATATATTTCCTTTCAAAACCATAGAAATCATTTTCAAATATTTATATGTAGACCAATAGTGTTTGTAAAAAAATTTCTATCCTATGGTAAAATGATACGGATATTTAACATTTCAATCTGTAATTTAAATATATATGGGCATATATCATTTCAACCAGCAATCCCAAATTCAATTCACATGAAAATCGTTTGGGTCTGTCATTTCAACCCATAACGATTTTCTCCTATTCTACAGATCATTCGGGTATGTATCATATCAACCCATAGTGAATTCTATACTAATAGGGAACTTGCAGAGTGATAACAGATATGATAATAATAATAACATATCATCAACAACAATATAATATAAACAACAGGATATGGTGTCATATCCCATAGGTGAACAGTTACAAATAATAGTATATATATATATATATATATATAATAATTTAAATAACTACAGCAACATATTTCAATTGTCGTTTCAAATGAAATCAAATTTAATAAATATAAGAATGTTAATCGTGAGTGATTGCTCACCTTTTGAGGTTAGAAAGTTTGACACAGAACAAGCTATGAATTCCATAGCAAAGCAAGATGGACACGATTCTACGAACAAAGCTGATAGATAGGAATTGATAAAAACAAATCGAATCAGAACTAGATCGATGGAGATCAATGTTATAAGTGAACATATATATGGTTATACATAACCATGTATATATAAAGTCATATTCTAAATTTATAACATATTAAATATAATATATATATACTTCAAAAAAAAAATCATTATTTAAATAAAAACACACAAATAAAACAACATATCTTATTGAAAGAAATTGGTATAAAATTGACATACCTTTAAACAAACATAAGTTGTCATATTATAACTCAGATACAAACAAACGGTCAAAAATATCTAGAAATCAAACATATATATAATTTTTCTTTTCAACTAATATACCTACCTGTATGCTTCAAACGTATAACTATACATATATAAATTCAGCAGATCAAATTTATATGACAAAAAAATTGTACAAATACGTATATAACTATATAATACAATGCGAACAGAACAGTTGGCCAATTTTATACCTAATATTACAATACCATTATCATATTATAAAATATTATAAATATAGGTATAACCGAACAAATTGACAAAACTTACCTTATGCAGAAAAAGACATATGTATCTTATATATACCCAATTTATAAATAAACATGCAGATGTATATTAAAACTATTATAGTCTATTCATCAAAACTTAACTTCCCCATATATATTTTTAAACGTTATGTTTTACCAAATATCAATACTTAAACCCAAAAAATATATAGCTAACATTGAATACCCCGTGTACGAATCTGTACACATAGAGCATATATATAGACTAAACTCAGAAGCTTAATTAGATACTTATGTAACCGTATATATATTTATATATAATATGCATGTTTAAACAAACCTTAGTTCCTCAATTACAAACTTTATATATATATATATATATAGCGCACGTAGGTACAACATTAAAACAACAACTTATAAACAAATATGTTGTAGCTAGGTAATATATAAGCAAATATATGAGAATCATATGAAAACAATATAGCTAACTCAGATTTTAGCTTATATAAACTTATACATATATAATATTGTCTTTAAAATATAATATATACTTATATATACACATAGATTATAGAATATGTATATCTCCATATTTTATACAGCTAGAATACATTCTTAACAAACTGGAAATAAATTTTAATAATAAAACTGGAATTCATTTTAACAACTTAAACATATAAAAAAAATTGTCTTGAAATAGTATATATACAACTTTATATAAATGAACTAAAACGTATTACTTATAAATCCATATATATATATATATATATATATATATATATATATATATATTCATGTGTTATATATAAACAAACGTATGTACGTTATTAATATAAACAAACATAAATATATATATAATAGTATGCCTTTATATATGAACTAATGTGTGTGTGTATATATAATATACTTACATGTACAATGCATGCATAAGGGAGGGTAGCCTTTACAGGCGAGGCCGAGGTGGTTGGATAAGACACGAGAAGGTGGAAGCAATGAATGGGATGCGAAGGTCTGAAGATGAGGCAGATTCTCGGCTTGGACAACGAAGACGAGCTGCTGGATGGAACATGGGGATCACACGGGTGACGGCTATTGTGGAGGAGGCCTTGCATGCTCCGTCAACAACGGGTAGTTGCATGGGTGGAAGGGCGGAGGGAAGAGGCTGCGTGAGGTGGGTACGGTGAGGAGGGGAGATGGTTATGTGAGAAACTTTTAGAACTGGGAGAAAAATGAAAAAGGAGAGTGACGAAAGAGAAACTGAAGATATATGCGTGAACACCGAACGTTTTGTGTCTTTTCGTTTTTTTATTTTTTTATTTTTTTTATTTTGAATGTCTAAACTGACGAATGGGAATGGAAATGGACATAAACATACATGCGTGACTATCACATCCAGTTGAACGACACAGAAATGCAAATGGTCACAATTTGCAATCCACTGATTCTGTACGGAAAATTCCAAACAGAGCTAGAAACGTCCGAATATCGCAAAACGAATTATGCAGTCTTATCCAGAGTTTTCTAAATAAATTTTCTCATGTTGACTTATTTAGGTTTCGTGTGACGACCGCCCATGACCCCTGCACGGAAACAAGGAAATAGTGCGCTGAAAGTGTGCCAGGCAGCCATGAGTGACCGCCAAGGGTAAAATAAACATCGCAGACTCTATCGTAAAACTCACAGCGCATGGATAAAATACAATAGAGAAATATAATATAGTGAAGCTCCCATAGAACAGAATATCATCATCTAATCATAATAGCTTTATACATGGTCTGAATCATGAATACAAGAAGCCTCACTACATAGCACTCAGAGTAATCAACAATCAGCGGAATATCCAGTACATAGAATATGAAAATAATATGTAAAGCCTCCTGCTCGTCTTCGTCATCATCAGCGTGAGCCACTAAGATCAGCACCTGCCACCTGTCACCTAGTCTGCCCATCCCAACATGGATGAACAGCCCAAGGTAATAAGAGGAGACATAAAACCTTGAGTCAGACAAAGTCTTAGTGAGCAGTAAATCAACTATCAAACATACCAAAAGAGCATAAGGGATAGAAGGAATAGGAACCAAACCATCCCACTCCACCTCTTTCTACAGTGATAGCCCCCAGACACATACTAAGAAGAAGCAAGCATAACATAGCAGATAATTAAGGTAAAGCAATAATCACTCGAGCCGAGGACGATGTTTTCCAAATACAAACCCCCAAGGCCTAAACCAAGATCAGATAAGCACCCAGAAAACACCGCTCTTGAGACCGAATGATAATACAACCAAACATCCATGACTCTGGCTATCACTGTTATCCTTGCCTTGATTTCACCGTTAGTTGAATGACCACCTGTCAAGGGCTAATGGTAACCCTGGTTTTAGACATAACTCCGCACGTCATCATGACCCGTGCCTAAACCGAACGCATCAGCCCAGAGTACTAGCACGTCATCGTGACCCGTGCTTGGAACGTCATCGTGACCCGTTCCAACGTACCCTTGCTTTGAGTATACTAGAACCTTCAACAACGATGAGATCTTAGCCTCCTAGTCATCCTCCTTGACGACTCTTTCCATATTAGCTCAAGCGCCTCTCAAGCTAACCATTATCCATCCCAACTCGGACCGCATCACCGAGTTATAACTTCGCACGTCGTCATGACCCGTGCTTGGAACGTCATCGTGACCCGTCCCATCTCAACATATGCCTTGCCCCATCACATCATAGCAAAGTCCCATCTCAATATCATGCTTTGCCTTCTCGCATTATGGCAAGGTTCCACATCATCGAATCCATCCATATGAGCTTCCACATCCGCTTCATATGCTACAAGCAGCTTTCACCATTCAAGAGCCTTTCCACTTAGCTTTTGAATCACCATCGACCTTACTTGTCCAAGTCAAGTAATAGATCAACTAATCAATCAAATCAAACATTAATCCAAGCAATCAATCATTCAACAAGATCTACATAGAAAATCAAGTAATCAAACATGATCTAAATAGGCATTTATAATTACAATGGCAATTTCGTAAATAAATGAGCATAGATCTAACATACATGAATCATGGGTCTTTAGCATAGATCTAACAAATATAAATCATGGGTTTTGTCTCTACAACTAGATGAATGAACTTGCAAAGGTAAACATCTTCATAAGTAATGGATCTACACTTGGATCTAAGGAAGAATGCATAAAATCACCATCTACAACACTCCAACAAACCACCAATCCAATACACTCCTTTGGGTCCGCGTGAGAGATAACTACCACTCACCAAATCACCCAAACACTTCAAAAACAATCAACTCCAGATCTGGACAGCGAAGATCAAGGCTTGATCCGGCAAAATCTCGCTTCAATCGATGAAATCTCACTCGAACGGATGAAGATCTTCAACTTTGGCCCTTGAATCTTTGATCTTGATCTTCGATCTTGGATGGATGTTAGAACTAGATTGGAATGGAGAAAAGAAGATGAAGAAATGTTGTAGTCGAGTTCCCAAAATGGCAGCACTTCGTCGCTTCAAAAACCGGTGCCAAAAAGTGAGCCAAAGCCCTCTATTTATAGGCTGAAATCTTAGGTCGTCCGCCCCTTAGGTCGTCCACGACCTAACTATCCCAACCTACGACCTAACTATCCAGACCTACGACCTAAAGCATACGCGACTCAACTCTCCAACGACCTAACCCTTACGCAAAATGCACGACCTAACACAAATAAGCCGTGTCCCTTTCTAGGTCGTCCGAACGACCTAACGACCCAACACATCCACGACCCACGACCTAACACAAACATCCTGCCTCAACATAGGTCGCCTACGACCTAAATACACACTGTGACCTATCTTAGGTCGCTTCCCGACCTAACTCCCTTAAGTCACCCACTATTAGGTCGCTAAACCCCTTAGGTCGCTCACTCTCTTAGGTCGCTAGCTTCTTAGGTCGGTCACTCTCTTAGGTCGCTCATCCGGCCTAACTTCCACACGACCTAAATCCTACACGACTTAACTCCTACACGACCTAACTCTTAAGTCGCTCAACATACTTAAGCCGTTACATCTATAGGTCGCTCCACTCAACCTAACTCTCATACGGCCTAAGCTTCACAAGAGCTAACTCTTCTAACCTGCTATCTCTTAGGTCGTTAACTCGTAATACTACTAGGTCGCTAACCCCTAACTCAAGCAACCACTTTAAGTCGTCTACGACTTAAGAACACTCTACGACCTAACCAAGAGCCGATCTAAGGACCCTATGCAACCGAGTTAACTTCCTTACGAGCTATCTTTTACACGACTTAGGCTATGGATGACGTAAACAACACTAACGACCTAATAATTCTACGATTATATCGACACGTAAAATACGGGTCGTTACATTCTCTCCCCCTTAGGAATTTCGCCCCCGAAATTCCAAACAAACAACAGCAATCAAAACTATTCCGCATGCCTACCATCCATAGCAATCAACAAACCATGCATCCAATTCTAGCCTAGCATGCAGAATTCTAAGATTAGAACAAGCTACAAATTCATGAGATGTCACGACACCTTAGGGCCATACCTCGAAGAGTCCAGGATGAGCTGCCTTCATCCTCTCTTCCTCCTCCCATGTACAGTCGTTAACATCATCACTCCATTGTACCTTGAGCAACGTAATCGTCTTCCTCCTAAGCTGTTTCGTATCGGTATCAACAATACGAAGCGGCTTACGAGGTCTTCTAACAACTGGATCAACCTCCAAATCTTCACAGCTATCAGCAGAAACCACCGTATTTGAGTCGTGCACATACTTCCGTAGATAAGATACATGAAAAACATTGTGCACACCCGCCATCTTTTCCGGTAACTCCAACCTATAAGCGAGCTTTCCAATTCGCTCAATAATCGGAAATGGTCCAACAAATCTCGGAGTCAATTTTCCTTTCTTCCCGAATCTAATGACATTCTTCAGTGGAGAAATCTTCACAAAAACCATATCACCTACGTCGAATTCCAAATCCTTACGACGATTATCGGCATAACTTTTCTGACGATCTTGGGCTGCTTTCATTCGTTGCCGAATGATCTCTATACAACCCGAAGTTTGTCGAATCATCTCTGGCCCAAGTATCAGCTTTTCTCCAGTTTCCAACCAACATGTCGGAGAATTACACGGTCTTCCATACAATGCCTCATATGGTGCCATACCAATACTCGACTGATAACTGTTATTATACGCAAATTCCACTAAATGAAGATGATCTTCCCATGATCCTCCGAAATCCAAGACACACGCTCTCAAGAGATCTTCCAAAACTCGGTTGACTCTCTCAGTCTGACCATCTGTTTGGGGATGATAAGCTGTACTCAAACACAACTCGGTTCCCAAAACTTCCTGAAAGCTCTTCCAAAATCCACTAGTGAACAATGGATCTCGATCGCTCACTATACTCTTCGGAATACCATGGAATCGAACTATCCACTTAACATACAATTCAGCCAACTTCGATGCAGTCCTAGTCGATCGAACAGGAATGAATCTTGCACTCTTGGTCAAACGATCTACGATGACCCAAATCCCTTCATTTCCCGCCTTGGTTCTAGGTAGGCCATCGATAAAATCCATCGACACTTGCTCCCACTTCCATGTAGGAACCTCTAATGGCTGAAGTAATCCACTGGGCTTCTTCTGCTCAGCTTTCACCAACTGGCAGTTCATACATTTGGAAATAAAATTTCCAACATCCTTCTTCATACCTTCCCAGTAGTAGGTTCTCTTCATGTCCCGATACATCTTATTTCCACCTGGATGAATCGTCAACTTCGAGTGATGACTTTCCCTCAAAACTTCATCTCTTAATTCATCGATATCGGGAACAACTAGTCGTCCTTGCTTACGAAGCCAACCCTCTCGATCGACTTCGAATCTTTTATCCTTCTCTGGGTCCAATCCAGATTCCAAATCACGGATAATCTTGACAAGCTTATCATCTCGTTTTTGGCTCTCGCCAATTCTTTCCACAAGAGTAGGCCTTATCGATAAGTTTGCCAACATCTCAGGTTCCAATTCACATCTAGGCCTGAAATCAAATCCAGCTAAATACTCGAGACTCTTCCATTCCGAAAACATGGCTCCCAATCCTGCATGTCTTCGACTCAACGCATCAGCTACAGCGTTACCCTTTCCCGGAGTATAAGCTATACCAAAATCATATGATGCTAAAAACTCCAACCATCGTTGCTGCCGAAGATTCAAATCCTTTTGGGAGAAAAGATACTTCAACGACTTGTGATCTGTAAACAACTCGAATCGAACTCCCAATAGATAGTGTCTTCACATCTTCAGAGCAAAAACAATCGCCGCTAACTCCAAATCATGAGTCGGATAATTCCTCTCGTGTGGCTTCAGTTGTCGACTTGCATATGCAACAACTCTATCCTTCTGCATCAGCACTGCCCCAAGTCCAGTACCACATGCATCGGTGTAAACCACCATCTCATCATTCGCACTTGGAATAACCAAAACAGGAGCACTCGTCAGTCGCTCTTTAAGGATTCCAAAGGCTTGCTCATACTTAGCATCCCAACTGAATACCTGATTCTTCTTCGTCAATCCTGTTAACGGTGCAGCTATCTTGGAAAAGTCCTTGATAAACCGACGATAATATCCTGCTAATCCAAGAAA
Source organism: Allium cepa (assembly GCA_030765085.1). NCBI lineage: Eukaryota > Viridiplantae > Streptophyta > Magnoliopsida > Asparagales > Amaryllidaceae > Allium > Allium cepa. The sequence goes on from CM060937.1 coordinate 415,517,621, forward strand.
ACTTCTCACATCAGATGCATTCTTAGGTCTAACCCAATCCTGGATCGCTGCCACCTTAGCGGGATCAACCGCTATTCCATTTCCAGAAATAACATGGCCTAAGAACCTCACTTCACTCTTCCAGAAGTGACACTTCGAAAACTTAGCCTTCAGCTGATGTTTCCGTAAGATTTCCAAAACAATACGCAAGTGCGTCTTGTGCTCTTCCTCAGTTCTGGAGTAAATCAGAATATCATCCACGAACACAAGTACAAACTTGTTCAACTGATCTCTGAACACTCTATTCATAAGATCCACAAAATATGCTGGTGCGTTAGTCAATCCAAACGGCATTACCAGCCACTCATAAAAACCGGATGGTGTCCTAAAAGCAGTCTTCGGCACACTATCCTTAGCCACTCTCAACTGGTGAAATCCCGTTGCCAAATCCATCTGAGAGAACACCTTAGCCTCGTGAAGCTGATCAAACAAGTCATCTATTCTCGGCAATGGATACTTGTTCTTCTTAGTCACCTTATTCAGCTCACGATAATCAACACACAACCTCAACGATCCATCCGCTTTGGTTGCGAACACCACTGGTGCACCCCATTCGGACACACTACGCCGAATGAATCCTTTCCGCAAAAGGTCATCAACCTGCACCTTCAACTCTTGTTGCTCCCTAGGCGCCATCCGCCTAAGAGGCATTACAACAGGTCTGGCTCCCTCAACTAGATCGATACGAAACTCGATCCCCCTATGCGGCGGTAATCCTTTGACTTCGTCAAAGACATCCTCAAATCCATTCACAATAGGCACCGATGACAGTCCATCCCGTGGAACAACCAGCGAATACATGAAGCTCATGAAGACGCCTTCCTCATGCTTACATCGTATCACAACCTTTCGCCCTTCCACACTCCCGACTGTCACCTCTAGCCTCTCACAATCAATCCTTGCCGCATACTTCCTAAGCCAGTCCATACCCAAAATAATTCCGAACCCCGCAAAGTTCAGAACAAAACAATCACAAACAAAAGAGCAATCATGACTCATCACAACTAGACCACGGCATATCATACACAAACATGACGAACCCCCAACTGGATTAGTCACAACCAATGGTCTATCAACAATATCCGGTTCCAAACCTAACCGGCCTACAAGATCATCACAAACAAAAGAATGCGACGCTCCAGTATCAAACAACACTCTAACTGGAACACCACAAATGGAAAGAGTACCTTGAACCACCACACTCTTCCCCTTCTCTTCAGCAATAGGAGCTTTTGAAGACGACGGCACAGCTCCCAAAGCATAAGCTTGCACAACCTGCCTATCTTTCCTCGGTTCTGGACAGTCCTTCTTGATATGTCCCAGCTTATCACAGTTGTGGCACTTCAACTGCACCTTTGGATTCTTGCAATCCCGGGAGAGATGACCCTTCTGTCGGCAGTTGTAGCAAGTCACTTCGCCTTTCAACTTCTTCTGGCCATCCTTTCCCTTCTGTTGCTGCTGCTTCCTCTTCTTATTTCCACCCTGCTGTGGCATAGACCCTTCCTTGGTTACAGCAACAGCAGAACCTTCCATGGGAAACAAACTCTCATGCCTAAGAGCTTTTTCCACAAGCTTCTCAAACGGATCGTCCAAATGATCCACTAACTGCCTTCCAAGATAAGCGTCCAAACCGGTCACAAACTTCTCGTTCTTCTGGTAGGGAGAATCAATATACGATCTGGCATACTTGGACAAAGCTTCGAACTCAGAAATATACTCAAGAACTGGTCTCCCACCTTGCTTGAGCTCCACAAACCTCTTAAACAAAACAGATTTCTGAGCCGTAGAGATGAACTTGGCTTCAAATCTGACTTGGAATTGCTCCCAAGTGATCCCTTCCTCTGGAGTATCGATGGTGATGGAATTCCACCAATCAGCAGCTCTTCCCTGAAGCTGTCTTGATGCAAGCTTCCTTTTGGTTGCATCCTCAATTCCCAAATCACCAAAAATCCTTCTACAAGCATCTATCCATCTTTGGACTTCAATGGTTGACTCTGTCCCCAAGAAAACCTTTCCTCCAAGAGCAGTATAATCCTTGCACAACTTAGCAAAATCCACTGGCTTTGGAGCTTGAACTTGAATTCCAACATCTACCGCTGACCCTGGAGTTGGTATCCTTCTCATGATCGAAGTCATCATCACTTCGAACATAGCTCCATAATCAGCAACTCCATCAGCAGCACAACCTTCCCTGGCAGCTGGTCTCCCTCTTCGACTCATCCTTAATATCTACAAAAAAGGAATGATTAGAACACCTTTGAGAAACAACTGCACAAGGAGTTCAAATCCTTCTAAGCTACTATATATATATAGTAATCATCCATCAAAATACAATTACGTCTCTCTTACGTAGTTACGTCAGCGAGCGTTGGCTAAAATCGATTAACCAAAGCTCTGATACCAAATGTGACGACCGCCCATGACCCCTGCACGGAAACAAGGAAATGGTGCGCTGAAAGTGTGCCAGGCAGCCATGAGTGACCGCCAAGGGTAAAATAAACATCGCAGACTCTATCGTAAAACTCACAGCGCATGGATAAAATACAATAGAGAAATATAATATAGTGAAGCTCCCATAGAACAGAATATCATCATCTAATCATAATAGCTTTATACATGGTCTGAATCATGAATACAAGAAGCCTCACTACATAGCACTCAGAGTAATCAACAATCAGCGGAATATCCAGTACATAGAATATGAAAATAATATGTAAAGCCTCCTGCTCGTCTTCGTCATCATCAGCGTGAGCCACTAAGATCAGCACCTGCCACCTGTCACCTAGTCTGCCCATCCCAACATGGATGAACAGCCCAAGGTAATAAGAGGAGACATAAAACCTTGAGTCAGACAAAGTCTTAGTGAGCAGTAAATCAACTATCAAACATACCAAAAGAGCATAAGGGATAGAAGGAATAGGAACCAAACCATCCCACTCCACCTCTTTCTACAGTGATAGCCCCCAGACACATACTAAGAAGAAGCAAGCATAACATAGCAGATAATTAAGGTAAAGCAATAATCACTCGAGCCGAGGACGATGTTTTCCAAATACAAACCCCCAAGGCCTAAACCAAGATCAGATAAGCACCCAGAAAACACCGCTCTTGAGACCGAATGATAATACAACCAAACATCCATGACTCTGGCTATCACTGTTATCCTTGCCTTGATTTCACCGTTAGTTGAATGACCACCTGTCAAGGGCTAATGGTAACCCTGGTTTTAGACATAACTCCGCACGTCATCATGACCCGTGCCTAAACCGAACGCATCAGCCCAGAGTACTAGCACGTCATCGTGACCCGTGCTTGGAACGTCATCGTGACCCGTTCCAACGTACCCTTGCTTTGAGTATGCTAGAACCTTCAACAACAATGAGATCTTAGCCTCCTAGTCATCCTCCTTGACGACTCTTTCCATACTAGCTCAAGCGCCTCTCAAGCTAACCATTATCCATCCCAACTCGGACCGCATCACCGAGTTATAACTTCGCACGTCGTCATGACCCGTGCTTGGAACGTCATCGTGACCCGTCCCATCTCAACATATGCCTTGCCCCATCACATCATAGCAAAGTCCCATCTCAATATCATGCTTTGCCTTCTCGCATTATGGCAAGGTTCCACATCATCGAATCCATCCATATGAGCTTCCACATCCGCTTCATATGCTACAGGCAGCTTTCACCATTCAAGAGCCTTTCCACTTAGCTTTTGAATCACCATCGACCTTACTTGTCCAAGTCAAGTAATAGATCAACTAATCAATCAAATCAAACATTAATCCAAGCAATCAATCATTCAACAAGATCTACATAGAAAATCAAGTAATCAAACATGATCTAAATAGGCATTTATAATTACAATGGCAATTTCGTAAATAAATGAGCATAGATCTAACATACATGAATCATGGGTCTTTAGCATAGATCTAACAAATATAAATCATGGGTTTTGTCTCTACAACTAGATGAATGAACTTGCAAAGGTAAACATCTTCATAAGTAATGGATCTACACTTGGATCTAAGGAAGAATGCATAAAATCACCATCTACAACACTCCAACAAACCACCAATCCAATACACTCCTTTGGGTCCGCGTGAGAGATAACTACCACTCACCAAATCACCCAAACACTTCAAAAACAATCAACTCCAGATCTGGACAGCGAAGATCAAGGCTTGATCCGGCAAAATCTCGCTTCAATCGATGAAATCTCACTCGAACGGATGAAGATCTTCAACTTTGGCCCTTGAATCTTTGATCTTGATCTTCGATCTTGGATGGATGTTAGAACTAGATTGGAATGGAGAAAAGAAGATGAAGAAATGTTGTAGTCGAGTTCCCAAAATGGCAGCACTTCGTCGCTTCAAAAACCGGTGCCAAAAAGTGAGCCAAAGCCCTCTATTTATAGGCTGAAATCTTAGGTCGTCCGCCCCTTAGGTCGTCCACGACCTAACTATCCCGACCTACGACCTAACTATCCAGACCTACGACCTAAAGCATACGCGACTCAACTCTCCAACGACCTAACCCTTACGCAAAATGCACGACCTAACACAAACAAGCCGTGTCCCTTTCTAGGTCGTCCGAACGACCTAACGACCCAACACATCCACGACCCACGACCTAACACAAACATCCTGCCTCAACATAGGTCGCCTACGACCTAAATACACACTGTGACCTATCTTAGGTCGCTTCCCGACCTAACTCCCTTAAGTCACCTACTATTAGGTCGCTAAACCCCTTAGGTCGCTCACTCTCTTAGGTCGCTAGCTTCTTAGGTCGGTCACTCTCTTAGGTCGCTCATCCGGCCTAACTTCCACACGACCTAAATCCTACACGACTTAACTCCTACACGACCTAACTCTTAAGTCGCTCAACATACTTAAGCCGTTACATCTATAGGTCGCTCCACTCAACCTAACTCTCATACGGCCTAAGCTTTACACGAGCTAACTCTTCTAACCTGCTATCTCTTAGGTCGTTAACTCGTAATACTACTAGGTCGCTAACCCCTAACTCAAGCAACCACTTTAAGTCGTCTACGACTTAAGAACACTCTACGACCTAACCAAGAGCCGATCTAAGGACCCTATGCAACCGAGTTAACTTCCTTACGAGCTATCTTTTACATGACTTAGGCTATGGATGACGTAAACAACACTAACGACCTAATAATTCTACGATTATATCGACACGTAAAATACGGGTCGTTACATTTCGGAACACTTTTAAATTCAACTGTTATTAATTGATTTATACTGAATTTCTAGCGACTGATAGAACATCTATGTTATTCGACTAAAATTTGTCATTTTCTATGTCTAGATGGACGCATAGCAAATATCAGATTTCCATCATAAAATTGCATTGTTTGTTTAAATGGAAAATTTCAGTTTATTATATTCAATAAAATTCACCTTTATTAAATTTCAAAGTAAATTATATTTCAAATTAATATAATTGAATATTCATTGGTTTATAATTTCTAATTCCTTAATTAAAATGCTAATATTAACTAATGCAGTACTAAATTCTCAATTTCTGAATCGTTTAACAAATTAAGTCTTATTAAATTAACATTTATATTTATTTCCTTTTATGTAAAATAAAATTATACTAAATTTTATTAACAATGTAATTTCCATAGGTTGATATGTAAGATGAGAAAAAATCAAGACTTAAATTTAAATAAGTTTGAATACATATTTATACATTTATTGTTTATAAATAGATTAGAAGTTAATTTACAATTAAAACCCAATCCCAGTTAGTCATAAATCGATTTCATGCTTTACACAATATTAAATCTATCCAATTAAACTTTTATTAAACCATACATTTGAAATCACATAAAATAGTTGTCACTTTGTTAAATCAAAATCAGATGTTGTAATTCAAAATAAATTTTATTTAAAATCATAAAATTTTAATTTCTTAACGTATTAAATACAAAAATTTGAATTTTTCTTTTTCAAAAAATACGGGTCTTTACACTCTCCCCCACTCAACACTTTTCGTCCTCAAAATGGAACAAAGACTGGAGAAAAAGGGTAAAGCAGAATAGATAAAGCTGAGCATAAAAGGTAGACTCAAAGAATAGTATCAGGAACACATAATTAATTTAAAACAATGAAAATTTCAATTTCAAATGTTAATACAAAATTTCTTTGTTGAAAATACCTTTATAATAAAATACTTTTATATCAAAACAAATTTTTCTTTCGAAAATACTTTTATAACTCGATGTCTCAAAAAGTCTATCCTCAATCTTGCAAACTTTAGCCATGCGTTGATCAGGTGCAAAGCCAGATTTCTCCAAGTATTTAGTAGACCTGTTTCAACACCCAATGAAAATACTCGAAAAACCTTCAAAACCGATATGGAAAGTACAATCTGAACAAGTCAACCAAATAGAATCATAGATCGCAGATACACAATGGTTACGCCTGGGTCCTCCAAGAAACATCCATACTTTTTAAGCAATCACTGCCTTGCGAATTTCGCCATGATAACAAAAAACCTGTAGAACGTGGATACACAATGATTATGCATGGATCCCCCAGGAAACATCCATACCCTTTAAGAAATCTCTGCCTTGCGTAATATGCTATGACAACAAAACTTGTAGACTGTGGATACACAATGGTTATGCCTGGATCCCGAGGAAACATCCGTACCCATTAAGCAATCTCTGCCTTGCTGATTATGCTACTAAAACGACCATAGATCGCAGATACACAATGGTTACTCCTGGGTCCCCCAGGAAACATCCGTACCTTTTAGGCAATCACTACCTTGCGAATTACACTATGTAGTTGAGTTCATAAGACCATGGGTAACACCATGGAATTCAAAGGACACACGAGTATCATATCCGAAAAAACCAAATCAGAGAGAATAATATCGATAGATTGAATCCGCAATATGACCAAAAAGAGGATATCAAGCAGAAGGCACTTTCTATATCTTTACTTCAAAAATATGTATCATATAGTACCTTTCCAAATCAATTTCAAATATCATACTTATATAAAGTCAATTATACATAAGATTTCATTTTTCAAATCGAATACTTTCCAAAATCAATAGTATATCAAATCATTCTAATATAGACTTCGATTATATAGGATTTCGCTTTTCAAATTGAGTACCTCTCCAAATCAATAGTTTATGAATCAACTCCATACTTATACAAATCAATTTTTATATAAGTTCAAAAATTCTCAAATCAAGTATTTAGTAGAATAAGGTTCTTATATTTCAAATCGTTTCAACATCAGTTCAGTTTCAAAATCATATACGGTTTCACCAAATTATTTCTTTCAAATTAAATATCTCCAGTTTCAAAGTTCCTAAAATAATAGGTTTAGAAAATAATCCTAGTTTTCAAATCATCATATCAATACTAGGTTTTAAATTCCAATCTATTTTCGAAACCAAATATTTTTCTCTAAATCAATTACACCCAAAATGATTACCAAGTTTATAACTATCCCTTCAAAACCTTTAAACTACTTATTTATATTTGACAAATCCAATTTACCTTTTGAAAATTATTATTATATATATATACGTATAGTTTTATAAAAGATGTTACTTAGTTAAAAACATTTAAAACTAAATTTTATTTAAAACATTTCAAAACTAAATTTCATATTAGTATAATTCAAAATAGTCTTATTCATTTACTTAACAGAACAGTTTCAAACTTATTTAAATCATATTACTTCATACTTAAACATACAAACTAAACTTATATACTATATCAAATAATTTATACTTTTCAAAATTACTTATCTTTGAAAATTAAACCTCGATTTGGAAGTGTTCGAACATTCAAAATAGTCGGAGAAATCAAGTTTCCAATCCAAGAGTTGGAAATCAGCAACAAATCAGTAAATCAATTTCAATAGATAGGGTTAAATCCGAAACTTGAGGGCTGAACACCGGGTTCACTTCAAATCGTTTCATATATATATATATATATATATACATATATCTTTCGAAAATATCAATTCATACTTCGGAATTTGAAATCAAAATTGGTTTTATAAAATCAATCGCATAGCAAAGCTACTAAAGTAGCCTCTCCCCAACTATGAAACTCGAAAGTCAATGTCGAAGATGCGTGCACTCATCACCGAAATTATTCTCCAGCTACATAAGTAAGTTCTGGACTTTTATTTTCTCGAAAACTTCTTTGAAATTTCTTTGAAAACATTGGAACTCATTTGAAGTCATTTGAAGCGTTTCTTATTTGGAAAATACTTTCAAATCGTGTTATTATATATTTTCAAAATCTTAAAACCAATTTCAAAATACCGGAGTTCAATCTCTAAAATTTCCAATTTAAGACCCTTTAGTTATAAATCAATTTCTTATATAATTTTTAAAATCTCAAATCTTTTCGAAACTTCAAATTCTCGTTTTTAAAAGGGATATTATCCTTATCGAAAACATTTTCACTTTTATATATAGGATACAATCATACTTATCAAAATAATAATTTCGATATATAAACAATTTCTAAAATACAAACAAACACGATTTTTTCAAAGGATGATTCAAGAATGGATTTCAAAACAAAGATAGATATTCAAATTAGAGGAACTCTAATCAAATAGAATTCTGATTCGAAGACAAGCTCGATCGAAGATGAGATAATTAAATTTTCAAAGTAGAAGATGGGTATACTTATATAAATCGCGAGCAACTTTAACCGGGTCAGCCGTGACTTCAAGAATATGATCGATGTGGAATTCTAAAGCAAATCGACATTCGATTGCAAGAGATAGAATTCAGCATAGCAAAAGATAGAAGCATCTAAACCGAGGGTATAGAAATCTCCGGTGAATCAATGCCAATTGTAAAGATGTTTCGCCCCTTTATAATTCATTCAAAGATTGGCGGGATCGTCGATTTTTATATAGATCATTCGAAGTGGATGTAACGACCCACTATTTTGGACCATTCAAATCGACAAAAATCCACACATGTCAGACTTGAATAATTCAAAATAACAGATTGTAATAAAATTTGAAGCAAATAAAATCATTCACAGAATCACAAACACAGAAATAACAGAATACTCGAAGCGGAAATAAAATACCATAGTAGTTCATGAAGCTACTATATACATACTCTCAAAATATATACAAAATCTCATAGTAAAATAGATACAATAGAAGTCAGGATATATAAACAACAATACAGAGACAGATACCGAATAGGAACTAACTAGAAGAAGTAGACGAATAGATAGACAGATAAGCTCTAGCAAAATTCTAGCTCTAGAAAGTGAATCCAAAGCTGTGATTCTCAGGTAGACCCGATCGTAAAGTAAAACACAAACACTCAGCCAGGAAATACATACTTATATAATGTAAACCAACTCAAGTGAACTGTAATAGCAATGCACAATAACTTAAAGGATGCTTGGGATCTCCCATCCTTTTGATTTGCGAATTCCAGCTTTAAAGAGGTGAGTAATCACACCTGACATTTATACTTATATGACTATGAATTGATAGCAGGTGGAAGTGTAGAAATTATTACACCATGTTATACCTACCTGTGTTATAAATTATATGATGTTAATCCTATTTATTTATCTGTTGTATCATCTGATACTGCTATATGTTGTTATACGTTAATTTTATTTTGATCATCACTGCAAGTTCCCTCTTAGGATAGAAATCACTATGGGTTGAAATGATACATGCTCGAATGGACTTTATAATAGAAAAAATCATTTCGGGCTCAAATGATAGGCCTCAGTGATTTATTTATTTATTTGTATTTGTCTTGGGATTGCGGGTTTGAAATAATCAAAACCCAGAAATTTTACTGATTTCAAATATAAATGATAATTTTCGTATCACTTGATTTAGGTGTAAAATATTATCTGGACCCGTGGTTGATTTTCAAAATATAATTTCTTTTAAATTTCATGTATTGCAAATGAAAGAAAAAAATTGAAATTTGACTTATATTGGATTTAAAATGGTTAAGCAGTGATTTTCTAACAGGTTAAATGGTATAAGTTTATAGACGGTTTGAGTTGTAGTGTGAAAGTTTGATTTAACTTAATAATGGGAATTTAAGTAAAAAAAGAATTATAAGCTTAATTTGGCAATTAATATAATTGATGTATGATTTGGATAAAAATAAAGTAATAGAAAATATCAAGTTATTTGTAAAATAAAGTAAGCAACTTACGGTGTATTTTGAATATATGTAATTAATTTAAAATGTTAAATAAATGGATAGTTAAATGGAAATTTGAAATATAACTTAACCTGGAATTTGAGATTTGGTGTAATATGAGGATTTAAGTTAAAGAAAATAAATAGGAATTTACTTTAATTTATGAAATGGAAATTTAAATGTAAGTGTTAAAGTAAATTGTAAAAAATGCAAAGAATAGGAAAATTTGTACACTTGAATTTAATAAATGAATTATTGGAAAATTTGGATTTAATTATTTGAAAGTATAATAACTTCACTTTTAAATGGTTTAAATGAATTATTTTTTATTATAATATAAACCATTTTAAAAGGTAATTAAATTTGAATAGTTGAATTTGAATTCAAATAGTGATTTGATAATGAGATTTTGAAAGAATATGATATTTTGATATTGAAATAGTTTGGAAATGATTTGATCCTTATTTTGATTAAGATTTGAATTTGAAATGATATTTTATTTTTGATGTATAAAATACCATTTTGAAATTTATAACCACGGGTACACTTCTTTTATGTGCCATTTGATTTCCTTATGATTGTTTTGATGCACACATTTGATTTTAAGAGTATGGCTAGAGGTGAGCGGCCACTGCAGCTCTACGCTACCGTAGTCACAATAACACTGTTATTTGCATTGTTTACTTTAATATGGCGTAACAGCCCAAATTTTAGCAATATTTTATTCTTTATTTATAACTTTGGGGTTTTATTTTTCGAAAATTTGATTGTTTAAATTTTATTATAAATGATCACCCAAGATATTTATTAGTGTGAAAATTCTAAAATTCTTATTTGGGTTAAAACTTAACATTTTTTTTTTGAAGTTATAAATCTTTAAATTTTTAATTTTTTGGTCTAATTTAATATGTTCGAAACAACGTTTATTTCACCTTTTATTCTCTAAAAAAAAATTGATTTTATACTTTTAAAATTTTAATATTTAATATTTTACTTATATACATTTTTGAATATAAATTTCTTAGTAAATGTGTAAACAAATCATATTTTTATACAAGTAATAAATTTCCAAAACTTTGTGTATAAATAAACTGTTTAATTTCGCGTTTAAAAGGCGCGTTATTCGATGGAATAAATAATGTATATATACGTACAAGAAAACGCATAAAATTTAAATCCATTATTTTCATTTTTTTTGGACAAAAATCACTGCGTCTGTTGTACGCATTCTACGTTTTCTTTTATACGTATATACAACAGTTTATTTCTTAAATGTTAAGTAAATCAAAAAGATATAAACAAATCATATTTTAATTAAGTAATAAATTTTAAGTTAATAGTGTAAATAAGCTATTTAAGATACACATTTTAATTTGTACAATTTAGTTGGCATACAAATGGTATGAATTTGATGTAATATTATAACCTATATTTACTACATAAGAAAAACATACAAATTTAAAAGCGTTTCTTTGTTATAAATTGGGCTTATATTTTTACGCCATTTTTACGCATGTCTCATTTTCTTACCTTGGATAATAATTAAATTTATTCGTAGGCGTATTTTTTTTTAAGTGGGAAAGAAATAAATTCCCTAACCATTCAATTAGTTTAAAATGTTTGCCTTGGATTCATGCGGAAAATTTTCTACTCTTTCCAATTGCCTCTCGTTTAAAATTGGTATAAAATCTTTAAAATCCAATCCGGTTCAAAATCAACTTTCCTCCTGCCTTTTTCTTTTACCATTATCAACGCGTGTTTGATTATGAAACACGATTCATTTCATACTTCTCTACCATTCCTAAAGCAATTTATTTCATACCGTTTCCTCCACTCAATCAACGCAAATTACTCCCTTTAAATATAAAATGTGCCTCACCATTTACATGCAAATTATATTCACTTTCCTTTTTCCTTCTGATTTAATAGGAACGTGATCCACAAATTACTAACCATTCCAAAATCTTTAAATTTCTTTCCATTTTCCCTTGATGCACGCAAGCTTTTCTTTAAATGCTAAACACATTTTCTTCCTTGCTTTAAAATTTGCATGCCTTGATTTTTGCTTTCGCACTTTAACAATTGTGTTGTCACAAATAAATACAAACCACGTATCAAACTTCATCTGCATTTCATTTTGGGTTCCTCTCCTTCTTCCTTGCGTGTGAGCAAAGCATCAGGTAATGACCGAATGATTTTTCCTTCTTTTTTTTCTCTTTTCTTCATTGTTCTGTTCAAATTTTTTGGCTCTACTATTTCACCACGTGACACCTACCCTCCTCCACAATCAAGAGCACCCTCCACAGTATAGACAGATTCTCGCTTATATCATTTATAAACACGTTGGAAAAGGATGTAGGTGGTATCGCTGTTTTACTTCAGGTTTTAAATCAGTAAAAATATTCTCCTCAGCTTTGTTCGTTCAAGGTCTTAACGTTAATAAGTATTTTGGTTTGAGAAAAAATGCATTTGGCTAAGGCCTTGAAAAAAATCATTTGCTCCACTTGTACTCTAAGATAGAGTAAATATGTTTGCACCACTTTTATAAAAATAGAAAATAAATGTTATCACATGTTAGACCATGCGTGTTTTGTTAGTCACCTATGCTCTAGGAGAATGAGAAAATATTATCCAGGCACCACTTTTCTTTTATATATATATATAAAAAGTAGTAATAATAAGAATAAATAAATCAGATATATATATAATATGTATAAGGAAACATATTTTTTTTTGTGGGTTAAAACATTCTTATGATGTATATTTTAAAAGTTATTTCATAATGATAAAGTTTTTAAAAAAGTTTTAAAAGTTATTTTAACTATTCAGTGTATAAAATATATATATATAATGATAAAGTTTTAAATGTTATTTTACACTTGTTGTTTCATATAAAAATGCATGACCGCTTATATATATAACTCGTTTTTGAGTATATTAAGTGCATAAGAAAGTATAAAAAGGAATTTCCAAGAATGTATTTCCAAAATGAACAAGATTGGCACGAATAGGACGAAAAGAGCTGATAAATAGAGATCGATGAAAATAGATTAGAAACTGCTTGATGTAGACCAAACAAAATATATAAAATCCCAAAATATTATTTGTTTAACTAATATTAACTTTGACTCTCATTAAAATTATATACATACATTTTCCAAAAATATAAATAGTTCAGAAACAACTATTGACCATACGTTTTGTATAATCAACATATATCCATTATACATTTAAACTAGACTATATTTAAATTATACTATGTATAGTAATGTAATATAGTACACAGTATACTTATTACAATACACGTTAGGACTATAAATATAATATTTAACAATACACTTATAACAAAATATGTGACTGTAAAATTTTAGTTTTAATATATAAACACGGAGAACAACCTTATATATTTACTAATATTCAGTTATATAAAAACTCTTGCTATATATTTATATTCAAAAGCTAATAACATAACTATACTGCAAACATATATGTAGTTGAGAATATATAATACTTTTTTATACTTTCTTATGCACTTAATATACTCAACAACGAGTTATACATACATACATACATACATACATACATACATACATATATATATATAAGCAGTCATGCATTTTTATATGAAACAACAAGTATAAAATAACTTTTAAAACTTTATCATTATATATATATATATATATATATATATATATATTTTATACACTGAACAGTTGAAATAACTTTTAAAACTTTTTTTAAAAAAAACTTTATCATTACAAAATAACTTTTAAAATATACATCATACGAATGTTTTTAACCCACACAAAAAATATATGCTTCCTTATATATATTGTATATATCTAATTTATTTATTCTTATTATTATTACTTTTTTTATATATAAAAGAAAAGTGGTGCCTGAATAATATTTTCTCATTCTCCTAGAGCATAGGTGACTAACAAAACATGCATGGTCTAACATGTGATAACATTTATTTTCTATTTTTATAAAAGTGGTGCAAACATATTTACTCTATCTTAGAGTACAAGTGGAGAAAATGATTTTTTTTCAAGGCCTTAGCCAAATGTATATTTTTCTCAAACCAAAATACTTATTAACGTTAAGACCTTGAACGAACAAAGCTGAGGAGAATATTTTTACTGATTTAAAGCCTGAAGTAAAACAGCGATGCCACCTACATCTATTTCCAACGTGTTTATATATGATATAAGCAAGAATCTATCTATACTGTGGAGGGTGCTCTTGATTGTGGAGGAGGGTGGGTGTCATGTGGTGAAATAGCAGAGCCAAAAATTTGAACGGAACAATGAAGAAAAGAAAAAAAAAAGGAGGAAAAATAATTCGGTCATTACCTGATGCTTTGCTCACACGCAAGGAAGAAAGAGAGGAACCCAAAATGAGATGCAGATGAAGTTTGATATGTGGTTTGTATTTATTTGTGACAACACAATTGTTAAAGTGGGAAAGCAAAAATCAAGGCATGTAAATTTTAAAGCAAGGAAGAAAACCTGTTTAGCATTTAAAGAAAAGCTTGCGTGCATCAAGGGATATGGAAAGAAATTTAAAGATTTTGGAATGGTTAGCAATTTGTGGATCACGTTCCTATTAAATCAGAAGGCAAAAGGAAAGTGAATATAATTTGCATGTAAATGGTGAGGCACATTTTATATTTAAAGGAAGTAATTTGCGTTGATTGAGTGGAGGAAACGGTATGAAATAAATTGCTTTAGGAACGGTAGAGAAGTATGAAATGAATCGTGTTTTATAATCAAACACGCGTTGATAACGGTGAAAGAAAAAGGCAGGAGGAAAGTTGATTTTGAACCGGATAGGATTTTAAAGATTTTATACCAATTTTAAACAAGAGGAAATTGGAAAGAGTAGAAAATTTTTCGCATGAATCCGAGGTAAACATTTTAAACTAATTGAAAGGTTAGGGAATTTATTTCTTTCCCACTTAAAAAAAAAACGCCTACGGATAAATTTAATTATTATCCAAGGTAAGAAAATGAGACATGCGTAAAACTGACGTAAAAATATATGCCCAATTTATAACAAAGAAACGCTTTAAATTTGTACGTCTTTCTTATGTAGTAAATATAGGTTATAATATTACATCAAATTCACACCATTTGTATGCCAACTAAATTGTACAAATTAAAACATGTATCTTAAATGGCTTATTTACATTATTAACTTAAAATTTATTACTTAATTAAAATATGATTTTTTTATATCTTTTTGATTTACTTAACATTTAAGAAATAAACTGTTGTATATACGTATAAAAGAAAATGTAGAATGCGTACAACAGTCGCAGTGATTTTTGTCCAAAAAAATGAAAATAATAGATTTAATTTTTATACGTTTTCTTGTATGTATATATACATTATTTATTTCATCGAATAACGCGCCTTTTAAACGCGAAATTAAACAGTTTATTTATACACAAAGTTTTGGAAATTTATTACTTATATAAAAATTTGATTTGTTTACACATTTACTAAGAAATTTATATTCAAAAATGTATATAAGTAAAATATAAAATATTAAATTTTTAAAAGTATAAAATCAAATTTTTTTTTTAAAGAACAAAAGGTGAAATAAACGTTGTTACGAACATATTAAATTAAACCAAAAGATTATAAATTAAAAATTTAAAGATTTATAACTTCAAAAAAAAATGTTAAGTTTTAACCAAAATAAGAATTTTAGAATTTTCACACTAATAAAAATCTTGGGTGATTATTTATAATAAAATTTAGACAATCAAATTTTCGAAAAATAAAACCCCAGAGTTATAAATAAAGAATAAAATATTGCTAAAATTTGGGCTGTTACACTCTCCCCCACTCAAAATTTTTCGTCCCCGAAAAGGAAGGAGGTAGGAGAATTAAAACAACCAGAAAGAAAATAGATTGAAAGACAAGATAAACAATAAATTTTAAAATTATATAAATTTCACTTGAAATATTCATTTGAAAACTTCACTTGGAAATCAATTTTTTTACTGCTTTATCTTAAGATACTTTCAACATATAGATACATCAATAATCATTTTATTTAAACATGTTTTATTAAATTAATAACTTCAAAATATTTATAACACTAAAATTTTCTATTAAACAATGTAGTATACAAATAAGCAATATTTAAAAAGGATATATCCAACAAGGAATGAAGGTAGATTTGGAAAAAAGAATCATGGTGAATAACTAAACTGAGCAGATAAGGTAGATGCAAGGAATAGTATCGGGCACGAATAATTAATCTAGAACCATAAGAATTTAAATTTCAAATATTAATTCAAAATTTCTTTGTTGGGAAAAATACTTTTATAATAATACTTTTATAATAAAATACTATTATATTGAAATAAATTTTCCTTTCGAAAATACTTTTATAACTCGATGTTTCAACAAGTTTATCCTCGTTCTTGCAGACTCTGGCCATGCGTTGATCAGGCGCAAAGCTAGAATTCTTCAAGTACTTAGTAGACTTGTTTCAACACCTAGTGAAAATACTTGAAAACCTTTAAAACAGATATGGAAAGTACAATCCAAACAAAACAACCAAACCAAAACCTTTGTCCAACCATGGTTCGCAGATACACAATGGTTACGTCTGGATCCCCCAGGAAACAATCCGTATCCGTAAGCTTTCTCAGCCCTGCGAGTTACGCCATGATGACTAGTAGAGTGCAGGATACACAGTGGTTACGCCTGGATCCCCCAGGAAACAATCCGTACCCCTAGGCTGTCTCAGTCAGGCAGTTTCACTACTATTCGCGACCTACACAGATTGCAGGATACACAATGGTTACTCCTGGATCCCCCAGAAAACAATCCGTACCCCTAGGCCAGACTCAGCCATGCAATTGCGCTATGTAGTCGCGAGAGAAAAAAAAACCATGGGTTACGCCATGGTGGGAACACTCGAGTATTACATCCGGAAAACCAAAAAATCAGAGAGAATAATATCGATAGAATGAATCCACGATGTGGCCACAAAGCGGATATCAAGCAGAAGGCACTTTCCATATCTTTACTTCGAAAATATATATCATATAGTACCTTTTCAAATTACTTTCAAATATCATACTTTTATAAAGTCCATATATATAGGATTCCATTTTTCCCAAATCGAATATTTTACAAATCAATAGTAGACCAAATCATACTTATATAGACTTCGACTATATAAAATCTCTTTCCGAATTGAGTGCCTTTCAAATCAATAGATTTCAAATCAACTTCATACTTATACAATCCATTTTATATAAGTTCAACCACTCCCAAATTAGTGCTTAGTAATCTAAGGTTCTCGATTTCAAATCATTTCAATATCAATTAAGTTTCAAAATCATATATGATTTCACCAAATTTTCTTCCAAATTAAATCTCTAAATTTCAAAGTTCCCAAAATAATAGGTTTAGAAAATTATCCCAGTTTCCAAATTAAAATAATTCAAGTCAAACAAATTCAGTTCCAAAATCACCATATAAGTACTGGTTTTTAATTTCAATTTAATTTTCAAAACCAAATATTTTCTCAAAATCAATTATACTCAAAATGGTTTCCAAATTTATAATTATCCCTTTAAAACTTTTAAACTATCTATTTCTATTTGAAATATCCAATTTACCTTTCTAAAACCCATTATTCAAAACTATTTTTTTTCAAAACATTTAAAAACTAAATTTATATTCTTTATCAAACATTGTACACTCTTTGAAATTTCTTAGCTTTGAAAATTTAATCTCGATTTGGAAGTGTTCAAACATTCAAAATAGTTAGAGAAATCAAATTTTCAATTCAAGAGTTGAAAATCAATAATAAATCAATAAATCAATTATTAAATCCGAAACTCGAGGACTGAACACCGGTCTCATTTTAAATTGTTTCAAATATATACTTATATCTTTCTAAAATATCAAATTATACTTCGGAATTTGAAATCAAAAACGGATTTACAAAATCACTTGCATAGCGAAGATATTAAAGTGGCCTCTACCCCACTTTGAAACTCGAAAATCAATGTCAATGATGCATGCACTCATCACCGAAATTATTTTCCAGCGACATAAGTGAGTTCTGGACTTCTATTTTCTTGAAAACTTCTTTGAAATTTCTTCAAAATTATTGGAATTCATTTGAAATCATTTGAAACATTTCTTATTCGGAGAAATACTTTTAAATCGTATTATTTTTATATATTTTCCAAAATCTTAAAACCAATTTCAAAATACCGGAATTCAATTCTCGAATTTCAAATTTAACTTTACAGTTATAGATCATTTTTATATAAATCAATTTCTTATAATTTTTCAAAATTTCAAATCCTTTCAAAACCTTTTTATATAGAATAACATTTCTTATTTGCTTTATATATATAGGTATATAATCCTTATCGAAAACATTTTCACTTTTATATATAAAAAAAAATCATAGTTATCAAAATAAAATTTCAGTATAAACAATTTCAAAAATACAAACAAAACCCAATTTTCAAAGGATTATTCAAGAATGGATTTCAAAACAAAGATAGAGATTTAATTTAGAGGAACCCCAATCAATAGAATCCTGATTCGTAGATAGACTCGATCGAAGATGAGATAATTAAATTACAAAATAGAAGATGGATATACTTTTATAAATCGCGGGCGACCTTAACCGGTCAACCGTGATTCCAAAATTAGATCGGTGTAGAATTCTGAGGAAATTCGACATTCGATCGCCATAGATATATAATTCGGCATAACAAGATATAGCAGCATCGTAAACCGAGGATACAGAAATCTTCGGTGAGTCAATACCAATTGAAAAGGAGTTTTCACCCCCTTTACAGATCATTTAGTGGAGTTATGGGATACTCCGGAATCAAACGTATATAAATAGGGAGAGACAGAATGAATTTCGGAACCGATGGACATTCCAAAATTCAAAGGAAATCGATTCAAAAGGAAGAGATTCAACTCGAGCGAAAGTGATTCTGTAAATAAATTTACCATATATGCTAAGTTTTGCCTAGAGCCAAAGCTCTGATACCAACTGTAGCGACCCGCTATTTTGGACCATTCAAATCGACAATAAAACTATACATATCCGACTTGAATAATTCAAAATACCGAATTGTTAATAAAAATTTGAAAAAAATTAAAATATACAGTAAATAAATCAATCACAGATTATAGAGTGATATAATGTAGCGGAATAGATAAAGAATAGTAGTTCATGAAGCTACTATATACATCAGAGTTTAGAAAAATACAATCGAATAGTTCAAATGTAGTGAAGTCTCCAATGCAACAGATGACTTCTCTGAACCAATCAACTGGAAAGGCTGGAATCTGAATCGATAGTTGGATTTCCAAATGAAGCTCCGAACTCTAAAGGCGTGTCTCAAATGCTGTATCACTCAGTCTGACCCGAGCGTAAAGCAAAACACAAAACACTCGAGTCAGGATTAACATTCTTATATCAATAAATCCAACTCAAGTGAAATATCAACTGAAATACAAATAACTTAAAGGATGTTTGGGATAACCATCCTCTAAGGTTCCATGGAACTTTCTACAAGGTAGAAATATACACTATAACACTGTGGTCATTTCAGCTTAATTTATACTTCAAAACCAAATCTCGTTTTCACTTCAAATATCTCTATATTTCCCAAAATAGTATTTATATATATTAAATAATTTATACAGTAAAGTATTTTCAATTTCCTCAACTTAACAAATCGTTCCAACATCAACCCGACCTTCCTATTCAAATTAAATTCAATCTCAATTTATCAATTTAAATTCAACTCAATTTCTAAAATAACCACTTAAATTTTATCGATCTCAAATTCGAATTTAAAATCACAAATACCCCTTTATATTTCCATATATTTCAAAACTTTAAGTATTCAATGTTTCATCTAAATTTTCATTCAATTTAGTTTTCTAAATAATAAATTCAAATTTAGTTCAACCTACATTTTAATTCAATTTAATTGCTAAATAACAAATTCAACTACGTTGATTTCAAATACAGATCCGAATCTCAACATAAACCATTTAAATTCCAATATAGTTCAACGCTTTAATATTTAAATGTTTTATATAACAGTTTCATATAGATCTCGATTTAACCTCATTATTATTTAGTCTTGAAATACTCCCTTATTAGATTCAATATCATTTAAGTAACCTTAAATTACATTTTACTCAATATTTTCTTTAATTTATTTAAACGTGAAATATTCATTAAATCACTTAAATCAAAAATCCAGTTATAAAATCATACCCTTTAAATTTCCCATTCAAAAATTTCAAATCGATTTAATTTAATAAATCCTTATTTAAATACCATTTTTATAAACCCGAATTTATCTTCCAATCTTAATTATTCAATTTATTACAAGAGAATCTATTTGAAATATAGATTTACATAAATACTTAACCATATTATATGTATTAAATCAATCTAATTCAAATCAAATATTATTACTAAATCTATATATACAATTTTCATTTATATAATATCTTAAGAATCAAATTTATTAAACCATATATTTCTTTCCAAAATTATAGAAATTATTTTTAAAATATTTATATAGACCAACGGTGTATATATATAATTCCTATTATATAGTCAAGTGCCACGGATATTTATCATTTCAATCCGTATACTAAATATATACGGGTGGATATCATTTCAACCCGTAATCCCAAATTCAATTAAATGAAAATCGCTTGGGTTTATCATTTCAACCCATAACGATTTTCTCCTATTCTAAAGTCTGTTCGGGTATGTATCATTTCAACCCATAGTGATTTCTAAACTACAGGGAACTTGCAGAGTGATAACAGAAAATACAATAAAATAATAACAGGCATATATCATCAATAATTTAAATAAAATATAAACAACAGGATATGGTGTCATATCCCACAAGTGAACAGTTACAGAAAATATCATATGAATAACAATTTAAATGACTACAGCATCATATTTCAATTGTCGTTTCAATTGAAATCAAATTTAATAAAATACAAGAACGTTAATCGTGAGTGATTGCTCACCTTTCGAGGCTAGAGAGATTTGAAATGGGTTATGGATCCAAGAATGAATTTCCAAAATGAACAAGATTGGCACGAATATGACGAACAAAGCTGATAAATAGAGATCGATGAAAATAGATTAGAAACTGCTTGATGTAGACCGAACAAAATATATAAAATCCCAAAATATTATTTGTTTAACTAATATTAACTTTGACTTCCATTAAAATTATATACATACATTTTCCAAAAATATAAATAGTTCAGAAACAACTA
The DNA here is from genome assembly GCA_030765085.1 of Allium cepa. Taxonomy (NCBI): domain Eukaryota; kingdom Viridiplantae; phylum Streptophyta; class Magnoliopsida; order Asparagales; family Amaryllidaceae; genus Allium; species Allium cepa. Next base: position 415,539,210 of record CM060937.1, read on the forward strand.
TTGACCATACATTCTGTATAATCAACATATATCCATTATACATTTAAACTAGACTATATTTAAATTATACTATGTATAGTAATGTAATATAGTATACAGTATACTTATTACAATACACTTTAGGACTATAAATATAATATTTAACAATACACTTATAACAAACTATGTGACTGTAAAATTTCAGTTTTAATATATAAACACAGAGAACAACCTTATATATTTATTAATATTCAGTTACATAAAAACTCTTGCTATATATTTATATTCAAAAGCTAATAACATAACTATACTGCAAACGTATATGTAGTTGAGAATATATAATACCTTTTTATACTTTCTTATGCACTTAATATACTCAACAACGAGTTATATATATATATATATATATATATATATATATATATATATATATATAAGCGGTCGTGCATTTTTATATGAAACAACAAGTATAAAATAACTTTTAAAACTTTATCATTATATATATATATATATATATATATATATATATATATATATCTTATACACTGAACAGTTGAAATAACTTTTAAAACTTTTTTTTAAAATAAACTTTATCATTATAAAATAACTTTTAAAATATACATCATACGAATGTTTTTAACCCACACAAAAAATATATTTTTCCTTATACATATTATATATATCTAATTTATTTATTCTTATTATTATTACTTTTTTTATATATAAATAAAAGTGGTGCCTGAATAATATTTTCTCATTCTCCTAGAGCATAGGGGACTAACAAAACATGCATGGTCTAACATGTGATAACATTTATTTTCTATTTTTATAAAAGTGGTGCAAACATATTTACTCTATCTTAGAGTACAAGTGGAGCAAATGATTTTTTTTTTCAAGGCCTTAGCCAAATGTATATTTTTCTCAAACCAAAATACTTATTAACGTTAAGACCTTGAACGAACAAAGCTGAGGAGAATATTTTTACTGATTTAAAACCTGAAGTAAAACAGCGATGCCACCTACATCCTTTTCCAACGTGTTGATAAATGATATAAGCAAGAATCTATCTATACCGTGGAGGGTGATCTTGATTGTGGAGGAGGGTGGGTGTCATGTGGTGAAATAGTAGAGCCAAAAATTTGAACGGAACAATGAAGAAAAGAAAAAAAAAGGAGGAAAAATAATTCGGTCATTACCTGATGCTTTGCTCACACGCAAGGAAGAAGGAGAGGAACCCAAAATGAGATGCAGATGAAGTTTGATACGTGTTTTGTATTTATTTGTGTCAACACAATTGTTAAAGTGGGAAAGCAAAAATCAAGGCGTGTAAATTTTAAAGAAAGGAAGAAAACGTGTTTAGCATTTAAAGAAAAGCTTGCGTGCATCAAGGGAAAAATGGAAAGAAATTTAAAGATTTTGGAATGGTTAGCAATTTGTGGATCACGTTCCTATTAAATCAGAAGGCAAAAGGAAAGTGAATATAATTTGTATGTAAATGGTGAGGCACATTTTATATTTAAAGGAAGTAATTTGCGTTGATTGAGTGGAGGAAACGGTATGAAATAAATTGCTTTATGAACGGTAGAGAAGTATGAAATGAATCGTGATTTATAATCAAACACGCGTTGGTAACGGTGAAAGAAAAAGGCAGGAGGAAAGTTGATTTTGAACCGGATTGGATTTTAAAGATTTTATACCAATTTTAAACAAGAGGAAATTGGAAAGAGTAGAAAAATTTCCGCATGAATCCAAGGTAAACATTTTAAACTAATTGAATGATTAGGGAATTTATTTCTTTCCCACTTAAAAAAAATACGCCTACGGATAAATTTAATTATTATCCAAGGTAAGAAAATGAGACATGCGTAAAACTGACGTAAAAATATACGCCCAATTTATAACAAAGAAACGCTTTAAATTTGTACGTTTTTCTTATGTAGTAAATATAGGTTATAATATTACATCAAATTCATACCATTTGTATGCCAACTAAATTGTACAAATTAAAACATGTATCTTAAATAGCTTATTTACATTATTAACTTAAAATTTATTACTTAATTAAAATATGATTTGTTTATATCTTTTTGATTTACTTAACATTTAAGAAATAAACTGTTGTATATACGTATAAAAGAAAACGTAGAATGCGTACAACAGACGCAGTGATTTTTGTCCAAAAAAATGAAAATAATAGATTTAAATTTTATACGTTTTCTTGTATGTATATATACATTATCTATTCCATCGAATAACGCGCCTTTTAAACGCGAAATTAAACAGTTTATTTGTACACAAAGTTTTGTTAATTTATTACTTATATAAAAATATGATTTGTTTACACATTTACTAAGAAATTTATATTCAAAAATGTATACAAGTAAAATATAAAGTATTAAATTTTTAAAAGTATAAAATCAAATTTTTTTTAAAGAACAAAAGGTGAAATAAACGTTGTTACAAACATATTAAATTAAACCAAAAGATTAAAAATTAAAAATTTAAAGATTTATAACTTCAAAAAAAAATGTTAAGTTTTAACCAAAATAAGAATTTTAGAATTTTCACACTAATAAAAATCTTGGGTGATTATTTATAATAAAATTTAGAAAATCAAATTTTCGAAAAATAAAACCCCAGAGTTATAAATAAAGAATAAAATATTGCTAAAATTTGGGCTGTTACATGTTGATTATACAGAACGTATGGTCAATAGTTGTTTCTAAACTATTTATATTTTTGGAAAACGTATGTATATAATTTTAATGAGTCTCAAAGTTAATATTAGTTAAGCAAATAATATTTTGGGATTTTATATATTTTGTTTCGGTCTACATCAAGCAGTTTCTAATCTATTTTCATCGATCTCTATTTATCAGCTCTGTTCGTCCTATTCGTGCCAATCTTATTCATTTTGGAAATTCGTTCTTTCAGCCATAACCCATTTCAAATCTCTCTAGGCTCGAAAGGTGAGTAATCACTCACGATTAACATAATTTTATTCATTAAATTTGATTTCAATTGAAACGACAATTGAAATATGCTGCTGTAGTTATTTAAATTTGTTATATATGCTATTATCTGTTACTGTTCACCTGCGGGATATGACACCATATCCTGTTGTTTATATTATATTGTTATTGATGATATATGCCTATTATTTTATTGTATTTTCTGTTATCACTCTGCAAGTTCCCTACAGTTTAGAAATCACTATGGGTTGAAATGATACATACCCGAACAGACTTTAGAATAGGAGAAAATCATTATGGGTTGAAATGATAAACCCAAGCGATTTTCATTTAATTGAATTTGGGATTACGGGTTGAAATGATATCCACCCATATATATTTAGTATACCGATTGAAATGATAAATATCCGTAGCACTTGACTATATGATAGGAAATATATACAAACACTGTTGGTCTATATAAATATTTTGAAAATAATTTCTATAATTTTGGAAAGAAATATATGGTTTAATAAATTTGATTCTTAAGATATTATATAAATGAAAATTGTATATATAGATTTAGTAATAATATTTGATTTAAATTAGATTGATTTAATACATATAATATGGTTAAGTATTTATGTAAATCTATATTTCAAATAGATTCTCTCGTAATAAATTGAATAATTAAGATTGGGAGATAAATTCGGGTTTATAAAAATGGTATTTAAATAAGGATTTATTAAATTAAATCGATTTGAAATTTTTTAATGGGAAATTTAAAGGGTATGATTTTATAACTGGATTTTTTATTTAAGTGATTTAATGAATATTTCACGTTCAAATAAATTAAAGAAAATATTGAGTAAAATGTAATTTAAGGTTACTTAAATGTTATTGAATCTAATAAGGGAGTAGTTCAAGACTAAATAATAATGAGGTTAAATCGAGATCTATATGAAACTGTTATATAGAACATTTAAATATTAAAGCCTTGAACTATATTGGAATTTAAATGATTTATGTTGAGATTCGGATCTGTATTTAAAATCAACGTAGTTGAATTTGTTATTTAGCAACTAAATTGAATTAAAATGAAAATTTAGGTTGAACTAAATTTGAATTTATTATTTAGAAAACTAAATTGAATGAAAATTTAGATGAAACGTTGAATACTTAAAGTTTTGAAATATATGGAAATATAAAGGGGTATTTGTGATTATAAATCCGAATTTGAGATCAATAAAATTTAAGTGGTTATTTTAGAAATTGAGTTGAATTTAAATTGATAAATTGAGATTGAATTTAATTTGAATGGGAAGGTCGGGTTGATGTTGGAACGATTTGTTAAGTTGAGGAAATTGAAAATACTTTACTGTATAAATTATTTAATATATATAAATACTATTTTGGGAAACATAGAGATATTTGAAGTGAAAATGAGATTTGGTTTTGAAGTATAAATTAAGCTGAAATGACCACGGTGTTATAGTGTATATTTCTACCTTGTAGAAAGTTCCATGGACCCTTAGAGGATGGTTATCCCAAACATCCTTTAAGTTATTTGTATTTCAGTTGATATTTCACTTGAGTTGGATTTGTTGATATAAAAATGTTAATTCTGACTCGAGTGTTTTGTGTTTTGCTTTACGCTCGGGTCAGATTGAGTGATACAGCATTTGAGACTCACCTTTGGAGTTCGAAGCTTTGTTTGGAAATCCAACTATCGATTCAGATTCCAGCCTTTCCAGTTGATTGGTTCAGAGAAGTCATCTGTTGCATTGGAGACTTCACTGCATTTGAACTATTCAGTTGTATTTTTCTAACTCTGATATATATAGTAGCTTCATGAACTACGATTCTTTATCTATTCCGCTGCACTATATTACTCTGTGATCTGTGATTGATTTATTTAATGTATATTTTAAGTTTTTCCAAATTTAAATTAACAATTTGGTATTTTGAATTATTCAAGTCGGATATGTATGGTTTTATTGTCGATTTGAATGGTCCTAAATAGCGGGTCGTTACAGTTGGTATCAGAGCTTTGGCTCTAGGCAAAACTTAGCATATATGGTAAATTTATTTAAAGAATCACTTTCGCTCGAGTTGAATCTCTTCCTTTTGACTCGATTTCCTTTGAATTTTGGAATGTCCCTCGGTTCCGAAATTCATTCTGTCTCTCCCTATTTATATTCGTTGGATTCCGGAGTATCCCATAACTCCACCGAATGATTTGTAAAGGGGGGGTGAAAACTCCTTTTCAATTGGCATTGACTCACCGAAGATTTTTGTATCCTCGGTTTACGATGCTGCTATATCTTTTTATGCCGAATTTTATATCTCTTGCGATCGAATGTCGAATTGCCTCAGAATTCTACACCGATCTAATTTTGGAATCATGGTTGACCGGTAAAGGTCGCCCGTGATTTACAGAAGTATATCCATCTTCTATTTTGTAATTTAATTATCGCATCTTCGATCGAGTCTATCTTTGAATCAGAATTCTATTGATTTGAGTTCCTCTAATTCAAATCTCTATCTTTGTTTAAAATCCATTCTTAAAATTATCCTTTGAAAATTGGGTATGTTTGCATTTTTGAAATTGTTTTATATATCGAAATTATTATTTTGATAACTATGATTTTATTCTATATATAAAAGTGAAAATGTTTTCGATAAGGATTATATACCTATATATAAAACAAATAAGAAATGTTATTCTATATAAAAGGGTTTTGAAAGGATTTGAAATTTTGAAAAAATATAAGAAATTGATTTATATAAAAATGATTTATAACTGAAGTGTTAAATTTGAAATTCGAGAATTGAATTCCGGTGTTTTGAAATTGGTTTTAAGATTTTTGAAATTATATAATAATACGATTTGAAAGTATTTTCTAAATAAGAAGTGTTTCAAATGACACAAACGAGTTCCAATGATTTCAATGAAATTTCAAGGAAGTTTTAAGAAAATAGAAGTCCAGAACTCACTTTGTCGCTGGAAAATAATTTCGGTGATGAGTGCACGCATCATCGACATTGATTTTCGAGTTTCAGAGTGGGGGAGAGGCCACCTTAATAGCTTCGCTATGCAAGTGATTTTGTAAAACTGTTTTTGATTTCAAATTCCGAAGTATAATTTGATATTTTAGAAAGATATAAGTATATATTTGAAACAATTTAAAATGAGACCGGTGTCAGTCCTCGAGTTTCGGATTTAATAATTGATTTATTGATTTATTGTTGATTTTCAACTCTTGAATTGAAAAATTGATTTCCCTAACTATTTTGAATGTTCGAACACTTCCAAATCGAGATTAAATTTTCGAAGCTAAGAAATTTCGAAGAGTATAAAATGTTTGATAAAGAATATAAATTTTGTTTTGAAATGTTTTGAAAAAAAGAAGTTGAATAATGGTTTTCAGAAAGGTAAATTGGATATTTCAAATAGAAATAGATAGTTTAAAAGTTAAAAAAAAGGGATAATTATAAATTTGGAAACCATTTTGAGTATAATTGATTTTGGGAAAATATTTGGTTTTGAAATTAAATTGGAATTAAAAACCAGTATTTATATGGTGATTTTGGAAATGAATTTGTTTGACTTGAATTATTTTAATTTGGAAAATGGGATAATTTTCTAAACCTATTACTTTGGGAACTTTGAAATTTAGATATTTAATTTGGTAGAAAATTTGGTGAAATCATATATGATTTTGAAACTGAATTGATATTGAAATGATTTGAAATTGAGAACCTTAGATTACTAAGCACTTGATTGGAAGTGGTCGAATTTATATAAAATGGATTTTCATAAGTATGAAATTGATTTGAAACCTATTGATTTGAAAGGTACTCAATTTGGAAAGAGAATTTTAGATAATCGAAGTCTATATAAGTATGATTTGATATACTATTGATTTCCAAAGTATTCGATTTAGAAAAAAGAATCCTATATATAATGGACTTTATATAAGTATAATATTTGAAAGTATTTGGAAAGGTACTATATGATATATATTTTCGAAGTAAAGATATGGAAAGTGCCTTCTGCTTGATATTCGCTTTGTGGCCACATCGTGGATTCATTCTATCGATATTATTCACTCTGATTTTTGGTTTTCCGGATGTAATACTCGAGTGTTCCCACCGTGGCGTAACACATGGTTTTTTTCTCTCGCGACTGCATAGCGCAATTGCCTGGCTGAGTCTGGCCTAGGGGTACGGATTGTTTCCTGAGGGATCCAGTCGTAACCATTGTGTATCCTGCAATCTGTGTAGGTCGCGAATAGTAGCGAAACTGCGTGGCTGAGATAGCCTAGGGGTACGGATTGTTTCCTGGAGGACCCAGGCGTAACCATTGTGTATCCTGCACTCTACTAGTCATCATGGCGCAACTCGCAGGGCTGAGAAAGCTTACGGATACGGATTGTTTCCTGGAGGATCCAGGCGTAACCATTGTGTATCCGCGAACCATGGTCGGACAAAGGTTTTGGTTTGGTTGTTTTGTTTGGATTGTACTTTCCATATCTGTTTTAAAGGTTTTTCAAGTATTTTCTCTGGGTGTTGAAACAAGTCTACTAAGTACTTGAAGAATTCAAGCTTTGCGCCTGATCAACGCATGGCCAGAGTCTGCAAGAACGAGGATAAACTTGTTGAAACATCGAGTTATAAAAGTATTTTCGAAAGGAAAATTGGTTTCGATGTAAAAGTATTTTATTATAAAAGTATTATTATAAAGGTATTTATTATAAAATTATTTTTCCCAACAAAGAAATTTTGAATTAATATTTGAAATTTAAATTCTTATGGTTCTAGATTAATTATTCGTGCCCGATACTATTCCTTGCATCTACCTTATCTGCTCAGTTTAGTTATTCATCTTGATTGTGTTTTCCAAATCTACCTTCCTTTCTTGTTTGATATATCCATTTTAAATAGTGCTTATTTGTATACTACATTGTTTAATAGAAAATTTTAGTGTTATAAATATTTTGAAGTTATTAATTTAATAAAACATGTTTAAATAAAATGATTATTGATGTATCTATAATGTTGAAAGTATCTTAAGATAAAGTTGGAAAAAAAATGATTTCCATGTGAAGTTTTCAAACGAATATTTCAAGTAAAATTTATATAATTTTAAAATTTATTGTTTATCTTGTCTTTCAATCTATTTTCTTTCTGGTTGTCTTCATTCTCCTACATCCTTCCTTTTCGGGGACGAAAAGTTTTGAGTGGGGGAGAGTGTAACAGCCCAAATTTTAGCAATATTTTATTCTTTATTTATAACTCTGGGGTTTTATTTTTCGAAAATTTGATTGTCTAAATTTTATTATAAATAATCACCCAAGATTTTTATTAGTGTGAAAATTCTAAAATTCTTATTTGGGTTAAAACTTAACATTTTTTTTGAAGTTATAAATCTTTAAATTTTTAATTTTTAATTTTTTGGTTTAATTTAATATGTTCGTAACAACGTTTATTTCACCTTTTGTTCTTTAAAAAAAAAATTTGATTTTATACTTTTAAAAATTTAATATTTTATATTTTACTTATATACATTTTTGAATATAAATTTCTTAGTAAACGTGTAAACAAATCATATTTTTATATAAGTAATAAATTTCCAAAACTTTGTGTATAAATAAACTATTTAATTTCGTGTTTAAAAGGCGCGTTATTTGATGGAATAAATAATGTATATATACATATAAGAAAACATATAAAATTTAAACCCATTATTTTCATTTTCTTTGGACAAAAATCACCGCGTCTGTTGTACGCATTCTACATTTTCTTTTATACGTATATACAACAGTTTATTTTTTAAATGTTAAGTAAATCAAAAAGATATAAACAAATCATATTTTAATTAAGTAATAAATTATAAGTTAATAGTGTAAATAAGCTATTTAAGATACACGTTTTAATTTGTACAATTTAGTTGGCATACAAATGGTATGAATTTGATGTAATATTATAACCTATATTTACTACATAAGAAATACGTACAAATTTAAAAGCGTTTCTTTGTTATAAATTGGGCGTTTATTTTTACGTTAGTTTTACGAATGTCACATTTTCTTACCTTGGATAATAATTAAATTTATCCGTAGGCGTATTTTTTTTAAGTGGGAAAGAAATAAATTCCCTAACCATTCAATTAGTTTAAAATGTTTGCCTTGGATTCATGCGGAAAATTTTCAACTCTTTCCAATTGCCTCTCGTTTAAAATTGGTATAAAATCTTTAAAATCCAATCCGGTTCAAAATCAACTTTCCTCCTGGCTTTTTCTTTCACCATTATCAACGCATGTTTGATTATAAAACACGATTCATTTCATACTTCTCTACCATTCCTAAAGCAATTTATTTCATACCATTTCCTCCACTCAATCAATGCAAATTACTCCCTTTAAATATAAAATGTGCCTCACCATTTACATGCAAATTATATTCACTTTCCTTTTGCCTTCTGATTTAATAGGAACGTGATCCACAAATTACTAACCGTTCCAAAATCTTTAATTTTCTTTCCATTTTTCCCTTGATGCACGCAAGCTTTTCTTTAAATGCTAAACACGTTTTCTTCCTTGCTTTAAAATTTGCATGCCTTGACTTTTGCTTTCCCACTTTAACAATTGTGTTGTCACAAATAAATACAAACCACGTATCAAACTTCATCTGCATCTCATTTTGGGTTCCTCTCCTTCTTCCTTGCGTGTGAGCAAAGCATCAGGTAATGACCGAATTATTTTTCCTTCTTTTTTTTCTCTTTTCTTCATTGTTCTGTTCAAATTTTTGGCTCTACTATTTCACCACATGACACCTACCCTCCTCCATAATCAAGAGCGCCCTCCACAGTATAGACAGATTCTTGCTTATATCATTTATAAACACGTTGGAAAAGGATGTAGGTGGCATTGCTATTTTACTTCAGGTTTTAAATTAGTAAAAATATTCTCCTTATCTTTGTTCGTTCAAGGTCTTAACGTTAATAAGTATTTTGGTTTGAGAAAAAATGCATTTGGCTATGGCCTTGAAAAAAATCATTTGCTCCACTTGTACTCTAAGATAGAGTAAATATGTTTGCACCACTTTTATAAAAATAGAAAATAAATGTTATCACTTGTCATGCGTGTTTTGTTAGTCATCTATGCTCTAGGAGAATGAGAAAATATTATCCAGGCACCACTTTTCTTTTATATATATAAAAAAGTAATAATAATAAGAATAAATAAATTAGATATATATAATATGTATAAGGAAGCATATATTTTTTGTGTGGGTTAAAACATTCGTATGATGTATATTTTAAAAGTTATTTTATAATGATAAAGTTTTTAAAAAAGTTTTAAAAGTTATTTTAACTGTTCAGTGTATAAAATATATATATAATGATAAAGTTTTAAAAGTTATTTTACACTTGTTGTTTCATATAAAAATGCATGACTGCTTATATATATAACTCGTTGTTGAGTATATTAAGTGCATAAGAAATTATAAAAAGGTATTATATATTCTCAACTACATATACGTTTGCAGTATAGTTATCTTATTAGCGTTTGAATATAAACATATAGCAAGAGTTTTTATATAACTGAATATTAATAAATATATAAGGTTGTTCTCTGTGTTTATATTAAAACGGAAATTTTACAGTCACATATTTTGTTATAAGTGTATTGTTAAATATTATATTTATAGTCCTAACGTGTATTGTAATAAGTGTACTGTATACTATATTACATTACTATACATAGTATAATTTAAATATAGTCTAGTTTAAATGTATAATGGATATATGTTGATTATACAGAACGTATGGTCAATAGTTGTTTCAAAACTATTTATATTTTTAGAAAACGTATGTATATAATTTTACTGAGTCTCAAAGTTAATATTAGTTAAGCAAATAATATTTTGGGATTTTATATATTTTGTTTCGGTCTACATCAAGCAGTTTCTAATCTATTTTCATCGATCTCTATTTATCAGCTCTGTTCGTCCTATTCGTGCCAATCTTGTTCATTTTGGAAATTCGTTCTTGGATCCATAAACCATTTCAAATCTCTCTAGCCTCGAAAGGTGAGTAATCACTCACGATTAACATACTTTTATTCATTAAATTTGATTTCAATTGAAACGACAATTGAAATATGCTGCTGTAGTTATTTAAATTTGTTATATATGCTATTATCTGTAACTGTTCACCTACGGGATATGACACCATATCCTGTTGTTTATATTATATTGTTATTGATGATATATGCCTGTTATTTTATTGTATCTTCTGTTATCACTCTGCAAGTTCCCTGTAGTTTAGAAATCACTATGGGTTGAAATGATACATACCCGAACAGACTTTAGAATAGGAGAAAATCATTATGGGTTGAAATGATAAACCCAAGCGATTTTCATTTAATTGAATTTGTGATTACGGGTTAAATGATATCCACCCGTATATATTTAGTATACGGATTGAAATGATAAATATCCGTAGCACTTGCCTATATGATAGGAAATATATACAGACACCGTTGGTCTATATAAATATTTTGAAAATAATTTCTATAATTTTGGAAAGAAATATATGGTTTAATAAATTTGATTCTTAAGATATTATATAAATGAAAATTGTATATATAGATTTAGTAATAATATTTGATTTAAATTAGATTGATTTAATACATATAATATGGTTAAGTATTTATGTAAATCTATATTTCATATAGATTCACTTGTAATAAATTGAATAATTAAGATTGGGAGATAAATTTGGGTTTATTAAAATGGTATTTAATAATGATTTATTAAATTAAATCGATTTGAAATTTTTGAATGGGAAATTTAAAGGGTATGATTTTATAACTGGATTTTTGATTTAAGTGATTTAATGAATATTTCACGTTTAAATAAATTAAAGAAAATATTGAGTAAAATGTAATTTAAGGTTACTTAAATGATATTGAATCTAATAAGGGAGTAGTTCAAGACTAAAAAATAATGAGGTTAAATCGAGATCTATATGAAACTGTTATATAGAACATTTAAATATTAAAGCCTTGAACTATATTGGAATTTAAATGGTTTATGTTGAGATTCGGATCTGTATTTAAAATCAACGTAGTTGAATTTGTCATTTAGCAACTAAATTGAATTAAAATGAAAATTTAGGTTGAACTAAATTTGAATTTATTATTGAGAAAACTAAATTGAATGAAAATTTAGATGAAACGTTGAATCTTAAAGTTTTGAAATATATGGAAATATAAAGGGGTATTTGTGATTATAAATCCGAATTTGAGATCAATAAAATTTATGTAGTTATTTTAGAAATTGAGTTGAATTTAAATTGATAAATTGAGATTGAATTTCATTTGAATGGGAAGGTCGGGTTGATGTTGGAACGATTTGTTAAGTTGAGGAAACTGAAAATACTTTACTGTATAAATTATTTAATATATATAAATACTATTTTGGGAAATATAGAGATATTTGAAGTGAAAATGAGATTTGGTTTTGAAGTATAAATTAAGCTGAAATGACCATGGTGTTATAGTGTATATTTCTACCTTGTAGAAAGTTCCATGGACCCTTAGAGGATGGTTATCCCAAACATCCTTTAAGTTATTTGTATTTCAGTTGATATTTCACTTGAGTTGGATTTGTTGATATAAGAATGTTAATCCTGACTCGAGTGTTTTGTGTTTTGCTTTACGCTCGGGTCAGACTGAGTGATACAACATTTAAGACTACCTTTGGAGTTCGGAGCTTCGTTTGGAAATCCAACTATCGATTCAGATTCCAGCCTTTCCAGTTGATTGGTTCAGAGAAATCATTTGTTGCATTGGAGACTTCACTGCATTTGAACTATTCGGTTGTATTTTTCTAATTCTGATATATATAGTAGCTTCATGAACTACGATTCTTTATCTATTCCGCGGCACTATATTACTCTGTGATCTGTGATTGATTTATTTAATGTATATTTTAAGTTTTGCCAAATTTAAATTAACAATTCGGTATTTTGAATTATTCAAGTCGGATATGTATGGTTTTATTGTCGATTTGAATAGTCCAAAATAGCTGGTCGTTACATATGGATATTTCTAGGATAATGTTTATTAATACTTAATTGATGGTTTGGCCGATCCTTAAAGGATGGGCGATCCCAAGCATCATTTAAGTTATTGTGCATTGCTATTATAGTTCACTCGAGTTGGTTTTCATTGTATAATTATGTATGTCCTGACTTGAGTGTTTGTATTTTACTTTACGCTCGGGTCAGCCTGAGAATCATAGCTTTGGATTCACCTTCTGGAGCTAGAGTTTTCTTGGGGCTTATCTGTCTATATAGTCGTCTACTTCTTCCAGTTAGTTCCTATTCGGTATATATCTCTATATTGTTGTTTATGTATCCTGACTTCTATTGTATCTATTTTACTATGAGATTTTGTATATATTTTGAGAGTATGTATATAGTAGCTTCATGAACTACTATGGTATTTTATTTCCGCTGCGAGTATTCTGATATTTTTGTATCTGTGATTCTGTGAATGATTTTATTTGCTTCAAATTTTGTTATAATCTGTTATTTTGAATTATTCAAGTTTGACATGTGTGGATTATTGTCGATTTGAATGGTCCAAAATAGTGGGTCGTTACAGTGGAGTTATGGGATGCTCTAGAATCAAAATAATACAAATAGGGGAGACAAGAATGGATTTCAGAACAAGTGGGAGCGTTCCAAAATTCAAAGGAAACCGAATCAAGGAGGAAGAAATTCAAGCTCGAACTAAGGTGATTCTGTAATTAAATTTACTTTATATGCTAAGTTTTCCTAAAACCTCGCTCTGATACTATCTGTAACATCTCGGAATTTTCAACCATTCGCATTCGCACATGCCGGACTTGAATCACCCAAAATATTAGATTGTTAACTTATATTTGGCAATACTCGGCATATAAAGTAAATAAAACAATCACAGAATTCCAGACACCGAGAATTATAACAGAATGCATCGGCATAGATTAATAAATGGTAGTTCATAAAGCCACTACAATAATAAAGTCTCGAATACAATAGTCAAATAACAAAATTTGAATACATCATTGGAATCAACTGGATGACATAAAGATGAATCGATAGTTGGATCTCCAAGCGAACCTCCAAACTCCAAATGTGAGTCTCAAATACTGGATCACTCAGTCTGACCCGAGCACAAAGCAAAACACAAAACACACGAGTTTGGATTAGCATTCTTATATCAATAAATCCAATTCAAGTGAAATACAAGTAGCACAAAGGATGTCTGGGATAACCATCCTTTAAGGAGCCGTGGAACTATTTACTATGTACAAATATACGCTATTAACAACCACACATCCTTACAACACCGTGGTCATTTCAAAATAATTTATACTTCAAAACCAAAATATCAATTTCATTTCAATTATATATATTTCCAAATTATAGCACTTTAAAAACTAAATTGATACTTTCATATATATTTTATTTAACTTCATTTTTATTTAGTTCTGAAATATTCACTTAATAAATCCATTATCATTTAAATAACCTTAAATTACATTAAACTAAATATTTCCTTTGATTTATTTAAAACTTGAAATATCCATTTAATCACTCTAAATCAAAATCAAGTTATAAAATCATATCTTAAAACCCTCAAATTCAATAAGTTCAAATCAATTTGATTAAACAAAAATTCTTAATTAAATACAATTTTGAATATATTCAAATTTATCTTCCCAACCTTAACTTATAAAATCATTATAAAGATCTATTTTTAAAATAAAATTTTAAATAAATACTTATACATATTATATATTAATTAAATCATACTTTATTAAATTAAAACTTATTATTAAATCTACTTTATATTAAAACTTATTTGTATACAAAATATTACAATATTAAATAAAACTATATATATTCCCTTTCAAAACCATAGAAATCATTTTAAAATATTTATATATAGACCAATGGTGTTTGTATAAATTTTTCTATCCTATGGTCAAGTGATGTAGATATTTATCATTTCAATTCGTAATTTAAATATATAAGGGTATATATCATTTCAACCTGCAATCCCAAATTCAATTCAAATGAAAATCACTTGGGTCTATCATTTCAACCCATAACAATTTTCTTCTATTCTACTGATCGTTCGGGTATGTATCATTTCAACCCATAGTGAATTCTATACTAACATGGAACTTGCAGAGCGATAATAGATATGATAAGAATAATAACAGGCATATATCATCAATAACAATATAATAAAACAACAGGATATGGTGTCATATCCCACAGATGAACAATTACAGATAATAGTATATATAACAATTTAAATAACTACAACAACATATTTCAATTGTCTTTTCAATTGAAATCAAATTTAATAAATACAAGAACGTTAATCGTGAATGATAGCTCATCTTTTAAGGCTAGAGTGTTTGACACAGAACAAGCTACGAATTCCAAATCAAAGCTAGATGGACACGATTCGACGAACAAAGCTGACAGATAGGAATTGATGAAAACAAATCGAATCAGAACTAGATCGATGGAGATCAATGTTATAAGTATACACATATATGGCTATACATAACTATATATATAAAGTCATATTCTAAACTTATAACATATTAAATTAAATACATATATATTTCGAAAAAAACAATCATTATTTAAATAAAAACACATAAATAAAACAATATATCTTATAGAATGAAATTAGTATAAAATTGACATACCTTTAAATATACATAAGCTGTCATATTATAACTCATAGATACAAACAAACGGTCAAAAATATCTAGAAATCGAACATATGTATAATTTATCTTTTCAACTAATATACCTGCCTGTATGCGTCAAACATATAACTATACATATGTAAACTCAACAGATCAAATTTATATAACAAACAAATTGTACATATACGTATATAATTATATAATACACACGAACAGAACAGTTGGCCAATTTCATAACTAATATTACTATACCATTATCATATTATAAAATATTATAAATATAGGGATAACCGAACAAATTGACAAAACAGACCTTATGCAGAAAGAGACACAGGTATCTTATATATACCCAATTTATAAATAAACATGCAGATGTATATTAAAACTATTATAGTCTATTCATCAAAACTTAACTTCCCTATATATATTTTTAAATGTTATGTTTTACCAAATATTAATATTTAAACCCAAATATATATACATATATAGCTAACATTGAATACCTCGTATACGAATATTTATACATAGAGCATATATATAGACTAAAATCAAAAGCTTAATTAGATACTTATGTAACCGTATATATATTTACATATAATATGTATATTTAAACAAACCTTAGTTCCTCAATTACAAATTTCATACACACACACACACATATCTGCGTACGCAGGTACAAAATTAAAACAACAACTTATAAACAAATATGCTGTAGCTAGGTAGTGTATATATAAGAAAATATATGGGAATCATATGCCAAAAAAAATATCTAACTCAGATTTTAGCTTATATAAACTTATACATATATAATATTATCTTTAAAGTATAATATATACTTATATACACACACATAGATTATAGAATATATATATCTCCATATTTTATACAACTAGAATACATTCTTAACAAACTGGAAATAAATTTTAGTAACAAAACTGGAATTCATTTTAACAACTGAAACGTATAAAAAAAACTATCTTGAAACAGTATAAATACAACTTTATATAAATAAACTGAAACGTATTACTTATAAATCCATATATAGATATGTATTCATGTGTTATATATAAACAAACGTATATATGTTATTAATATAAACAAACATAAATATATATATATATAATAGTCAGCCTTTATATATGAACTAATGAAGTAATATATATATATATATATACATACACACACACACACACACATATATATATAATATACTTACATGTATAACGCACGCACAGTGGAGGGCAGCCTTTACGGGCGAGGTTGAGGTGGTTGGATCAAGACGCGAGAAGGTGGAAGCAATGCAATGGGATGGTGAAGGTCTAAGATGAGGAAGATTCTCGGCCTGGGCAATGAAGACGAGCTGCTGGATGGAACACGGAATCGCACGGGTGACGGCTATTGTGGAGGAAGCCTTACATGCTCAGTCGACAATGGGTAGTTGCGTGGGTGGAAGGGCGGAGGGAAGAGGCTGCGTGAGGTGGGGATGGTGAGGAGGGGAGATGGTTACATGAGAAACTTTTAGAACTGGGAGAAAAATGAAAAAGGGAAGAGACGATTAAGAAAATGAAGATATATGCGTGAACACCCAACGTTTTGTGTCTTTTTATTTTTTTTATTTTTTATTTTGAACGTCTAAACTGACGAATGGGAATGGAAGTGGACACAAACATATATGCGTGACTATCACACAAGTTGAACGACATAGAAATGCAAATGGTCACAATTTGCATTCTACTGATTCCGTACGAAAAAATCAAAACGGAGCTAGAAACGTCTGAATCTCACGAAATGAATTATGCGGTCTTATTCAGAGTGTTCTAATAAATTTTCTCACGTTGACATATTTAGGTTTCGGACCACCTTTAAATTCAACTGTTATTAACTGATTTATACTGAATTTCTAGCGACTGATAGAACATCTATATTATTCGACGAAAATTTGCCATTTGCTATGTCTAGATGGACGCATAGCAAATATCAAATTTTTGTCATAAAATTCTATTGTTTGTTTAAATGGTAAATTTAAGTTTATTATATTCAATAAAATTCACCTTTATTACATTTCAAAGTAAATTATATTTCAAATTAATATAATTGAATATTCATTAGTTTATAATTTCTAGTTCCTTAATTAAAATGCTAATATTAACTAATGCAGTACTAAATTCTCAATTTTTGAATCTTTTAACTAATTAAGTCCTATTAAATTAACATTTATATTTATTTCCTTTTATGTAAAATCCAATTGTACTAAATTTTAATAACAATTTAATTTCAATAGGTTGATATTTGTGACGACCTAGAATTTTGAACATTTGGAATTGAAATATTTAACTGATTTTAAATATCGAAAGTTATTTTAAAACTTGAATTTCAAATATAATATGAACTTGGCAATTAAATTATTGAATTTAATTTATTGAAGTTGGGTAAAATGTTGAATCTTGATTTTTAAGCCGATTAAAAATATTTTAAAGGCTTGAAAAATCTATAATGATAATACTGAAGATAATGGAAGCTTCAGTATTGGATTTAAAAAAATTTTGTTCGGTTTTAAAATTATATCATTTAAATCGATATTTAGAAATAGCCTTCCGAGGCACAGTCTTGGATTTCGACGGAACCAGTTCCGTTGGATCCGTAATATTGTATTATTATCGGATTTCAGTTTTCGTATTATTCAGAGTGGTTGTGTGGTCGTACGATAAGTAAACGCATTGGAAATTATATTGAAATTTAATTTAATAACTGGTCCAAAAAGCTATCTTCTCCATACGATCAAATTTGGACTTGAAACTTTTCCATTGCGTTCAGAATAGGGGTTTAACATTATAAACGTCTAGTGGCATGCCTCGGTTGGAGATTAAGATTTTGAGTTGCGGAATCGAGACGGTTTAAAATTTGAATTTGAATTTGAATTTAATATTTATATACGTTTAACATAATAATATTTTTATAAGGCAAATTACACGTATTAAATTTTCGAGCACGTGTTCCCATTTTTTCTACACGCGTCATTTTAGAAAGAATTAAAATTAATTTCAATGCCGAACATTTATCTCGGCAGCACAGTCGAACAAAAGAAAAAAAATTAAACAAAGCTTTAAAAAAAATTAATGGCGAACGAAGTCATTCCTTCGTTTTAAAAAAAAAGAAATCGACAGTTGAAAATTTAATGGCCGAAGCCTCCTTCATAAAAAATGAATCGATCAATTCAAAATCGCGAGCCCTAATTGATGGCCGCCTCTGTTCTGACGCGTGAGGGGTTCGAAGGCTAGCGAAGCTTCGTCGTCGCCATGGATTCACGATTTTTGGAGGTTGTCGTGTGTTTGAGTCGAGGGTTTGGCGAAGGGAATCAATTTTAATGGCGCTCGGCGATAGGCTGTAGCGCACGCTCGAGGCGAGTAATAGATATTGACTCGCGATGGAATCTCGAGCGGGGATGTCATGGTGGCTAGTTGCGTGCGAAAGGGGACTCGACGATTTCCTGATGTCAGATGATGGTACATGCGAGGCAGGGTTGCGTGTTTTTTCCGATATGAAGTCGGATAGTTGTTCGGGGGCTCGATTCGAAGCCTATAGGTATGTTTCTATTTTATTTAATTTTATACATATATATAGAAGTTTTAAAAAAATGTTACAGTGATAATTTTTGTTATAAGGCAGAAGTATAAAAAAGTAACAGTAAGTTATAAAATGGAAAATATATATATATATATATACACACACACACACACACACACACACATACATAAGATTTTGGGATATAAAAGTTTATATAAAAAAATTGATTTTCAAAGTCTATAAATGGAGTTTCAAAATGAAATAAATAAACCTATACATATTTTTAAATCTACCTGTTTTATTTTAAAAAATTTATATTATGAAGATAAATTTAATTAATAAACGTATTCAATTTATTTTAGTTACCCAAGATTATTTAAAAAGGAAATTTAGTTTTAAATTTAACTTTTAGTTAAATAAATTTGTTAAAAGGGATTTGTTTAGAAATTAAAAGCATTGGTTTAAAATTAATCTATTTAATTGTCTTAAGATGCTAAAAAGGGAATTTTTGGTTTAAAATTAATTAATAAAATCATTGGTTAATTAAATTTATCCAATAGAAATTTAAATTGTTTGATTTGTTTGAATATTAATAAAAATCATATAATTGTTTGACACAAGGTTAAAATGAAGAAACAAGCCGGAATGCAAATGAGTCAGAACGGATAGCAAATAAAAGGGGAGATCATCTCACTCAATTGGAATTTCCAGTTTAATTTTAAATAGTTAAATTTAAAACTGTTGATTGTATGCTTGGATGATAAATTATTATCAATTGTATTGAATTAGACCCTATGTGTCGCATAATAGCGGATGATATTATATTAAACCCATATACCGTGATATTTTACCTCGAAATGGAATTGGTATTATATATATATATATTTGGAGTGATTGATTTCCCACATTATATAGAGGATGAGACCCTATGCGCCACATAATAGCGGATGATATTATATTAAACTCATATACCACGTTATTCCACCTCGAAGTGGAATTAGTATTTAATTGTTTTGCTAACGTCTGTTGATGTAGGAAAACATGTTGGAGGGATCCAACTGGATTCCTCAAATATTGAATTTGTTTCATATGTTGTGTGTTGATTATTTATAATATATATGTGATTATATTGTGATTGAAATCGTTGAAGACTATAGTTTAGCCGAATGTATTTTTGGTATCGTAGGATACCAGAAATAAAAAAAATTGGATTTTTGAAATTCGAGTAGAAAATCTATAGTAAATTAAATTTTTAAATCTGGATAAATAAAGGAATTAAAAATTTATAAATAGAAATAAATTTAAGAATCAATTTGAAATTTGATTTGGAGTTTGAAAATAAATTGGGAAATCAATTTGAAATTGATTTGGTGTTTTAAATAAATCTTTGGGAAATTAATTTGGAAAATTAATTTTGTGTTAGGAAATAAATTTAAAAAAAAATCAATATGGAATTTGACTTGGGGTTTAAAACAAATATTGGGAATCGATTTGAAAATCATATATCAGTGGATATTTGGAAATTTAAATTCACTAATGGGAATTTAGAGTAGAAAGGGAAATTTGTTTTAAAAGTAAGATATTGGTTTTAAAGTGTGCAAAGAAATTTGCGGATTTGGACTGTGAATTGAAATAAATCAAGAAGGATTTATTAATTGAATTAAATGAACCATTTTGAAATGGAAAGTGTATTATCCCTGGAAAGCCGAGTATGTTTTCAAAGTAGCTTCTAAAATATAAATTAAAAGTTCTAGAATTGGTTTTAAAGTATAATTGTTGGAGTAATTATTTTCGGAAATTGTTTTAAATCTTTAAAGTATGGATTTATTTAGTTAATTATAGAAGTGATTATTTTCAAAGATTCAATTGATATTCGATTTAGAAAATGGTTATTTAAATAATTACACTATATCTAATAATTTTATTTTAAAATTATTTTGGACTTAAGTTCTATATGAGATATTAGTGTAGTATTTTCATAACTAATATTTAAGAAAGTGTTTTAAAATAGTTTTATTTTAAATATTTCCAAGTATATATGTTTGGATAAGTAATTTAATTTAAATATTTGAAGTCGACAGATTTTCAGTGGAAATGAATAATGTAACAACCCGTGATTTGTGAAAATTTATCATCGTCAAATGACGATTAACTTAGTGGTTAATTGTTGTTGTTCTTTTAATCTGTTGTAAATTCGTTTAAAAATTGGTTAGGTGAATATGTGATTTTTACAATTCTAAGTCTTGGCCCACGTTTGCAATGCCTTGGTGCCATGATAATAACGAATACCAATCCCCTTATTCATTTTATTCGTAACCCTAAAGCTAAAAGCAACGATAAAAATGGAGGCCCTCTTTCGTAGAAATTAGGGCTTCGCGAATTTCGTGAATGCCGATTTCAAATGTTCGTTGCTCTCTTCAGTGATCTCTCGGTTGCTTCTAATTGATGGCCTTCTCTTTGTTTCGGCCGCTTGAATTGGGGTTCTTCGAAACCAAGGTGAGTGATTTCAATTCACTCACTTCTAATTCATTCTATAATTAGCGAATTTGTTAATTGATTTATTCCGCAGTTTAATTTGTTCGACGTTGATTGTAACGATCAGCGATTTTTCGTTGCCGAAAAACCGAATAGTTATGGGTTTAAGAAAAAGAAAAGAAGAAGAAAGAAAGGAAGATAGTAGAGAGAAAAGAAAGCAGAAAACGGGACGGAACAGAAACAGAACAATATCAGAATCTCACAATTCGCAGCGGAACAACATATAATAGATAAATGAATAATCTTTAAACAAAGAACTATATCAGTTATTACATTACATTTCATTACATCATATCATCAGAGTGTACAACATCAAACAATGCAGCGGAAAAGGAACTACTATATTAGTATTACGTCATGCCATCCATTTTGCCTCCAGCCTGAATTCCAGAATATCCTGATAAACCTTAACTCTTGACTGCCCGTGTGGAAATTGGTGGGCATCCAGAGTTTAGGAAGGAAAACAATAAACTCCGAGTCAGTCATGTGACTGGTGCGAGAACTAAAACAGTTTATTTTTTCTTTAAAAATCAAAGTAGAGGAATATTTTTAAAGTCAATTCGCAATGCTTTAAAAATGAGACTACCATAAGACCTCCCGCCACACACACAATGCAAACGCAGACTTGGAGGAGATTTCTTCTTATGTTAGTCAAAGATGCTTGATACGCATTAAAAGAAAACATTTGATATTATTATTAGTGCATAGTGTATAAAACGATTTCGAAAGTAGAATATAAATCTTAGCCAGCATAGGTACCATTATATTATGCCTACTATAGCTACTTCCTGAGGAAGCAGGTTCTACAACTAAAACCGTACAAGTCTCGTATTGTTTCTTTGAATTTCCAACGAATGATCAGGCCAAGGAACTTCCCATTGCCACATGAGAACGCCTCTGGATGGACGTCCCCGAGAACCAAACTGGATCTCTACCAACACAAGGCCGGGTTACCCCTAACTGAGTAACAACTGACCGAATATGCCATCCCCCGGTCCTTTGGGACCTTTCACCGAGCGCTCGCAATCAATTCACACAATCATAAAGTGTTTTCAACATGAGTAAGTATCTGGGCTCCATACCATGATACCACCCTTTTCCAGAAGGAAATGCACACATCCTAAAGGGCGCTACCCCTCATAACCTTGCTGCATCTTTCCTGTTTTGACCATTCCGGGGTGTGAGGCTCGACGAAGTCTCGTCCACAAAAACACACTTTATACAAAAGCCGTGCTTTGGGTCAACAAATGATCATAGAAATGATCACCAAGATAGACGATCAAATAAATGATCCTATCACAAATAATCAACACAATGATCATTTCACAGCAACACTCAGCATGTCACATTACCAAATTGGGAATATATCGCTGATAACTTCAACTATATAACCTCTGAGCTCGTACGTCTCAGAGAAGGGTGTTAAGCTAAGAGAGTAAATTCTCCGCCACCAACAGAAATATATTTGAAAGAAATCGGCTTTATATCTCAATTTGTAATGTCAGACACACAATCCATACAAGTCTGTTCCGGGCTCGAACAGAACCGAAGGCACTTACAAAGAAGTCCTTGCAATCCGAATAATCTCTAATCACGTTCGGATTTCCCATCACATATGGAGATCTCAATACCGGGGATCAGCCAGTGCAGAGACAATCAACAAGAAACCCTTTAGCTTTTGAAAATATCCGGTCTTCAACACCGATCTTCAAATGCAATTCATAACGACGTATCACATATTCGGAATGGGTTATACGACCCCAAGGTCCTTTCCCGGTTAACCCGAATAGTGAGCGTTTATTTTAAAAAAAAATAAGTGTGGCATTCAAATTCAAGCAAATCACAACAAATACCTATTTAAAGGTAAATATTGGTAGTCGGTTATTGAACTATCAATAGATATGCCAACATCACCAGATTCCAAATAATTTTCCAAATTATTTATTTTCCAAAAATATCTTTACAAGATATACACATTTCCATACTTCAAAAATAAATCAATATTTATTTTTTAACCTATTTTCCAAATTTCATTTATAAATTCCATATTGAATTCATATGCTAAAATATCTACGAATATACGTTTCCAATTATTCATTTTCAATTTATCTTCAAAAAGATAAATTCTCAACATATTCACTTTA
This sequence comes from Allium cepa, assembly GCA_030765085.1. NCBI lineage: Eukaryota > Viridiplantae > Streptophyta > Magnoliopsida > Asparagales > Amaryllidaceae > Allium > Allium cepa. The sequence goes on from CM060937.1 coordinate 415,563,174, forward strand.
TATTGGAAAACATTTCCATACTTATTAAATAAGTAATTCACAATCTTTTATTTTCAACACTTGGAAAATATTCAATATACTCTAATCGAAATTAAGTATATATTTCATTCTTTAAGAAAATTATTCTCTTCAACATATTTATTTGGGCCAAAACGAATGTTGCGTAAAACATCGTTACGACAACCCAAAATCACTAGTATAGGGATTCGAAATTAAAATAGATATATAAATCCCAATACTACACAAAACATTCCCTTTCGGAAATCATCTATTATAACAACAGTGTTAGAATCTACCATTTCCTTCTATTTCTCGAAAACGTCTATTTCAACAATGAATGTTGAAATCTATGGTTTCGAATCTCAATACATTTTAAAACACCTTTAGATCGTTTTAATTCTATTTCAAACATCACATCCTAAATAATTTCTTTAACATAATATTCACTATTCAAAAACGTGAATATACTTGTTAACAAATTTTATCATTTCTATTCACTTTATTTTAAAGGATTATTCACTTCCTAAAACATGAATATAATTCCATTAACAAATTACAACAATTCCTTATCAAAATAAGTCGTAAATTCTATTTCTATTTATTTTATATCCACTCCTTTTTATAAATTCCTTTATTAACCTATCTCAATTCATATCACAATGATATACTAAAAATTCATATTATAAGTCAAACACTTATAATCTATTTGTTTACAAAATTGTTTCTTTAAACTTCCCAAATTTATAAATCTTATAACTTATAAGATTCTTTTATTTATCCAAAATCTATTCTTTTAAATAACTTTACAAATTTTATAAACCTACTGTTTATAAAATTCCATTTATAACTTCACCGTTATAATTCTATAATTCCAACTTATGAAATTCATTTACAATTCATTCTAATACTTGTAAAAGCTCGTTTTATAATTCCAATATTTTTAATTTATAAATATCAATTTATAAATCTTTTAATATAAAACAATTTATATTACTATTTTTAAAACGTCTTTAAACTCTTTTATAATTTCATCATTTGATTTATAAAATAATCCAATTTTATAAATCCTATTTTTAAACTTTTTATAATAAATTCAGAAATCCCAGTTTAAACTATTTTATAAAATCATTAATCTCATATTTTCAAAAATCAATTTTTAACTGTATTTCTCAAAAATCATAATTTTTATAACATTAAAATTATAACGTTTATTTATTTAAGATGAATCAATTTCAAAAATATTTTATAAACGTATATTTCCAAAAATCACTTTAGAAATCCCTTAAAAATCAAAATCGTTATTTTTAAACTTCAAAATTGGATCCGATGATGCAACACATCAAATAGTCAATCACGACTTTCCAATATCATATATCGATATGGTAAACAATCAAATATCACAATATTTAAAATCAATAAATATTTGTGAGGAATCCAGTTGGATCCCTCCAACATGTTTCCCTGCATCCACAGACATTAGCACAATACCCATTCCACTTCGAGGTGGAATATCGCGGTATATGGGATTTTATAAATATTATCCGCTTACTAACGGCGCAATAGGGTCTCATCCGCTATAAAAATGCGGGAAATCAATCAACTGCAATATATACATATGCCAATATATATATATTGCTATACATATAATATAATACCAATTCCACTTCAAGGTGGAATATCGCGGTATATGTGTGTAATAAATAACCTCCGCTTACTAACGGCGTATAGGGTCTATTCACATCCAATATATATATATATATATATATATATATATATATATATATATATATATATGTATGTATATATAACAATCATCATTCAAGCATTCAATCAACAAATTTTAAATCTAACTATTTAAAATTTAAATAAATCCTTTTGAGTGAGAAGTTCTCACCTTTATTCCCGTTTGCAATCCACTTCCATCTTGACTCGATTTTCTTGATTTATACCTTGTATAAATATTTATACAATTTATTAATATTCGAAACGGTCGAATAATAAATTTTCATTTGATAATTTTAATTCATCGGTTTTCTCCTTTAATAGTTAAATTAACTGATAGTTTTATTTAAACTAATTTCTTCTTTAATAAATTTATTTAAACTAATTTTTGTTCTTGATTGTTTAATTAATCAATAGTTTTATTTAAACCAATTTATCTCCTTTAATAAATTTATTTTAACTAAAAATTAAATTTAATTAACCAAACTCTCTTTTAATAACTTAATCAATTATAAATTCAATTTTAACTAAAAATTTCTTTTTAGTAACTACAATAGATAAAACAAATTTATTATCGTAAACTATTTATTTTACAATAACATAACTAACCATTTTACTTTAAATTAATATCCTTATATCAATTTCTTTTAATAAATTTATTTAACTAAGAATTTAAATTTTAAACTAAATTCCTTTATTAGCAACTATTAAATCTTAGAAATAAATTCCTATTTAATAAATTTAATTAACCAAAAATTATATTTTAGACTAATATCCTTTTACCATTTCTAAAATAATTAATTTAAACAAGTTTTGCATATATCTAAATTTAAATTAAAACAACTGTTAATCAATATTTTTTTTTCACTGTTTACTGTATAATTTTTTTTTACTTATATATATATCTACAGATTCCTAAATAAATTCAAAATTTTAAATTGTTTTAAACTTGCAGTGTATATATTTTTTAATATATATGTATATATCAATGTTTATTAAATTAGATCAATAATAAATATCAAAAATCACATACCTCACTGCCTCGTTCGAGTCCTAACTCCCACGCGACATCGTCGCCACTCGCCGCCGCTCTGAATCGCACCCTCTCCTGCGCGCGCCCCAATTTCGAAATCGCGACCTCTGCCTCGAGCCTCCCATCGCTGTTGCCCCTCGTAACCTTGCCGCGAGCGCGCGCGCGTGCGCCTGCGCCCCTTGAATCGTACGCCCAAAATCATCGCCGAGCCCTCAACGCCGTCGCCGCCTCTCGTGCCGCGCGCTTGCCACAACCATCAACATCCTCGTGCGCACCCCCAATCGATTGCCGACATCGCGAAATCCCTACGCGCGCGGCCATTGATGTTTTTGAAGCTTTTTTTTTTATGCAGCGTTTCGTTTTTGAATTGAAGAAGGAAAGGGGGAGAGACGAACGACATTGAAGCGGCCATGATTATTCTTATACGAATTGATTTTGAACTGAGGAATGAGGGACATTTAAACGTGAAGGAGGCATGATTATTTCACGATTTCAGGCGTGATTTCAGGCAAAAATTTAGGCGTGGTTAAAGGAAGAACGTGCTGTGTTTGACTAAATATTTAAATTAAAATTTAAATTGAATTTGATTAAATTCCAATGCGTTTACGCGTCGTGTGATCACATATCAACTCCGAAAAATACGAAATTTGAAATCCGAGAATAATTCAATATTACGGACCCAATGGAACTGGTTTCGTCAAATTCCGAGACTGTGCCTCGGAAGGCTATTTTTAAATATCGATTCAAACGATTTAATTTCAAAACTGAACAATTCACTTTCAATTTCAATTCTGAAGCTTCTATAATCTTCAATATTATCAATATGAATTTTACAAGCTTTTGAAATATTTTTAATCAGCTTAAAATTGAAGATTCAAAATTTTATTCAACTTTCAATAGATTAAATTCTATAATTTAATCGCTAAATTCATTCTGATAATTTGAAATTCACGTCAAACCATCATTCAAATATTTAAAATTAATTAAATATTTTCAAATTAAATTGTGAAAAATTCTGGGTCGTTACATTGATGATTTTGACTTGGTTTGTTTTCATGGCCATTACGACACTGGTTTTCTTTTGATTTCGGTCAGTTGATTTTTGGTGTTGATCTTGTTCCTCTATACTTGCTGTTTTGGCCACTATGTCTTTTCTGCCTTTTTCAATTTAATTAATTAGTTTGGTTTTGATTCTGTGGTGATGATTTTGGATTGTTCGACGATTGGTTAACCTTCGACCCTTATGTTTATGATTTGGATAACCTCGGCACTCTCTGTTGTAGTTTCACTCTGCATTCATGGGTTTGCACTGTACTGTATTTGTTTTGAAAAATCAATATATTTGTCATTTGCTTCGGCACTGCACCTGTTTCTTGATTGTGATACTTGTACATTGGTTACTAGTTCATGTTTGTATACATGTTGATGCCAGTTGCATCTGTTGTGTAGCTTATCCCTGTGTTGCGCTATGTTATGCTGTGTCACTATTTTTCTACCACGTTGTTGACATTATTTGAATTAGCTGCATGTTTGGTTCGTATGAATCTAGCATGACATGAGCCTTGCCTCTGTTCCCCGATGCTTTAAATTTTCTTTATGTTGCCTGGCCTTTTCATTGTTGAGGCGCTGTCACTGATGTTGGCTTGCCTTATTCATTTCTTAGTAGCACTCTAGCTCATTTTACTTTGTCACTCCCCATGTAAGTTGCAGTTGCATTTTTGGTTTGCACTGCCATGGGCTCGAGACTAGTACTGCTTGATGTATGCAATTGTTTTGGAGCTGATACATGACGCATTGCGGTTGACATTGAACTGCAGCCGTGTTGAGTCATTGACTTGACCTTCTTGCATTGTGTGGTGGTTGTACTATGCAGTCATGTACATTTGTGTCACTTGTTGTTGCCCTTGCTTGACCCAGTTTTATTCTTCTTTGAGTCTGTTGTGCTTTCCATTGCATTGACCTTGTAACCGTGTCAAATTGCCTTCCCTGATTCCCTGATGGGTTGCTGCATTAATGTTTGAAAATCCACTATTTGGTTCACCACTTATGCTTTGAGTCATGTTGAACTGTTTATCTACCTTCGTATTTGGTCACTTGTTAGGAACTGTTGCCTTGCATTGATGCCTTGTCTTCATTGCATCTGGTCACCATTGCATTCATATGGTGGTGTGATGTGGTGCCATATCTTGGTGCCCTCACCGTCCTTCTATTTTGTACCTGCACCACTGTTTTATGTTTTTGGCTGCAGTTGTTGTCACCTTTTCTTGACCACTTTGGCATTTCTCTGCCTTGTTCGAACTTGTTGGGTTGTTGTTGCTTGAGATAGTCAACCACTTCAACTCACTAGGTTGAAGCTTTCCACAGCTTCCACTTGCTTATTGCACTTGTTTGCACTATGAATTCTTGTGTATTGGCCTTTGTGCCTTGTTGCTATTTCTGTATATGTTGTTGTGGCGAGGCAGTGTACGCGTGCGTGCACTGCAGCCATACAGTATCGATAATTTTAATTGATTGTTGAACCTTCATTGATTTTGGTTCGTTGATATTTGGGTACATCATCACTATAGTGGCAAGGCAGTGCACGCAAGCGTGAACTGCAGCCACGCGGCATGGCTTTTATGATATTCTATTTCGTTTCGATTTATTGACCTTTTGCATATTCCATATGCTGTAGTGGCGAGGCAGTGCACGCGTGCGTGTACTGCAGCCGTACCCGAATTAATATTTTAATTGATATTTCAATGGTTTGAACTGTTTTGTTTATTCAATTCAATATTCTGAATTGTATTCTGATTTGGTTTAATTTGCTGATTTGTTGTTTAACACTGTTACGTGTCATATTTATCGTTATCCGATTTCTTTATTTAAGGATCGGATAGACGAGATTTATTGTGACTGTCGTCTATTCATTATTTAATTATTATTGCTTCTGTGCACTAATAACTGAGTTTGAATTAGACTGACCCGTGTATTATTTTCTTTTGAATGTAATACTCGGGTCAGACCGAGTAATTACGGGTTGTTGATATCTTACTTTGGGTTGCTGTTAGAGCTATGAAGTCTCTTCATATCTTTTGGAGTTTCCGTTGTTATGTAGTAGTCAGTGTATTGTATAGGTTGATATGTATTCATGTATATTAATGATATTAATGTACTTGTATATGTAACATCCTGTATCGACAGTTGTAGTTGTATCATATGTATTATATCACATGTATATCAACTGACATCAGTTATATATATATGAGACCTCCTGTTATATCTGTGTTCCGCATTTACTTTATCTGTGTTATTATTATATATATTGTCCTAAACTATTATGAACCATCGTAGTTCGTTTTATACTAGAATTGGGTATGTCGATGGGAGTAAATAAATATGAGATGAAAAATAAAAATATATACCACTCCTATCGAGATAACCAATACCAGTGTAAGGCCTAACTACGGATGGCCGCTCCTATCCAGCCTTATTCTTCGTCATAACAGACAGTATTTCGTTTAATACTCTTTGTTATTGCGAGCATAGAGGTGGGGCGTGACAGTTGGTATCAGAGCTTGGGGTTTATGGACATAATATAAAACATAACTTAGATGGAACATGTGTCACAACCATTTGTCGATGTTTTATGTGCTTTGAGTCAAAACTAAAGTTTTAAAATTCTGATGAAATTTTTAAATATCTTTAGTTAAAAATAAAAGTGAAATTATGCTTTGATGATTTGATTGATTGTGTTCTGTTTACCAGAGTGCGCAGTGGAAACAATGAGACTGCCTTCGCTGTGTACAGCTGATAATTAATTTGATTTAAAAATCAAAATATGAAAATGAATTTAATTTCATTATGTTGTTAACCAGTGGATTTGATTTGTTGAAACTTCTTGTTGGTTTTCTTTGATGCTAATCATATCTGATTAAATTGCTGCTGTTTTAAAATATCTTTATTGAAGATATAATAGAATGATTTCTTTGTTCATTTTGCGGTATACGTGCAAATTTATGTTGCACGTTACTGCATTAATTTTACGTTGAACCGATGCTTGGTTATGAAACGTATTTTATTGCCGTTATTATTATAACGGGATTTTTACACCAATGCTATATTTTGAAGCAAGGTGTTTTGTTGACATTTTAATGAATGAAAATTCACTGATATTGTATTTCGATGTGAGTCATTTTGATGAGATTTTGACGTTTAAAATTTACTGTTGCTTTGACTTCAGTAACCGTCAAATTTTAAAGTGGATTTTCAAGCGGTTATCCCGCAATGCTGATTTTGAGATTAGTTTTATGTTGTTTTGAGAAGTACCATTTCTTTGTTGAAGTTGCTACTTATGTTGTTGATTTAACCACGTGATTATAAAAAGCGTTTTAAAAATAAAAATTGTTTTCAAAATTTTTCAGTTTACATTTTCAAAAGAATGAGGAAGTGATTTAAACGTTTCAGCAAAATCGAGGACTACGAACCCTTTCTTTTACTGATTCGTTTAATTCCGGATTTGTTCGTTTGAGAATGTAAATTATTACTTTTATAAAATAAATAAAATTGTTTTCAGAAGTTTGCATTTTGCATTTTCAAAAGAATGAGAAAGTGACTTAAACGTTTCAGAAAAAACGAGGATTATGACCCCTTTCTTTTACTGATTCGCTTAATTCCGGACTTGTCCGCTTGAGAATGTGAAATGTTATTTTTGGAATACACAATTTGCACTTTCAAGGAAACGATGAAGAGATTTAAATGATGTAGCAAAAGTGCGGAGTATGAAACCACACTTTTACTATTTCGGTTAATTCCGGACTCGTTAATTGAAACATTTGCTGTTTGATGATTTTGATGATTTTACACGTTCAAGGAAACGATGAAGAGAATCAAACGATTTAGTAAAACACGTGGTATGGGACATGTGCGTTTGCTATTTCGGTTAATTCTGGACTCGTTAATTGAATATATGATGATTTTCGTGTGCTTTCGAGCCACTATGTTGGACCTTCGGGTCAATACCAGTACCGGACCTTCGGGTCATATGTTGGGCGCCAAAAATTATGTTGGGTACTTGGTAGACTTCGCCATATGTTGATGCACGTGCGGCGTAGCTAAAACTCGCCATTTGTTGGGATCGATCCACCTTTTATGTTGATTTTCTACTTATCTTAATTGATTCTAGATATTTGTTGCATCCAATTATCTGCAGGTAATTGGATATTTGTTGATATGAGTTCTGATTATCGTTTTTGATAATCTGATATTTGTTGATTTGATTATCGTTTTTGATAATCGAATATTTGTTGATTTGATTATCGTTTTTGATAATCGGATATTTGTTGATTTGATTATCGTTTTTGATAATCGAATATTTGTTGATATGAGTTCTGATTATCGTTTTTGATAATCGGATATTTGTTGATTTGATTATCGTTTTTGATAATCGAATATTTGTTGATTTGATTATCGTTTTTGATAATCGAATATTTGTTGATTTGATTATCGTTTTTGACAATCGAATATTTGTTGATATGAGTTCTGATTATCATTTTTGATAATCGGATATTTGTTGATTTGATTATCGTTTTTGATAATCGAATATTTGTTGATATGAGTTCTGATTATCGTTTTTGATAATCTGATATTTGTTGATTTGATTATCGTTTTTGATAATCGAATATTTGTTGATTTGATTATCGTTTTTGATAATCGAATTTTTGTTGATTTGATTATCGTTTTTGATAATCGGATATTAGTTGATTTGAGATTTGATTATCGTTTTTGATAATCGAATATTGGTTGATTTGAGATTTGATTATCATTTTTGATAATCGAATATTTGTTGATTTGATTATCGTTATATTTGTTGATTTGATTATCGTTTTTGATAATCGAATATTTGTTGATTTGATTATCGTTTTTGATAATCGAATATTTGTTGATTTGATTATCGTTTTTGATAATCGAATATTTGTTGATTTGAGATTTGATTATCGTTCTTGATAATCGAATATTTGTTGATTTGATTATCGTTTTTGATAATCGAATATTAGTTGATTTGAGATTTGATTATCATTTTTGATAATCGAATATTTGTTGATTTGAGATTTGATTATCATTTTTGATAATCGAATATTTGTTGATTTGATTATTGTTTTTGATAATCAAATTTTTGTTGATTTGATTATCGTTTTTGATAATCGAATATTAGTTGATTTGAGATTTGATTATCATTTTTGATAATCGAATATTGGTTGATTTGAGATTTGATTATCATTTTTGATAATCGAATATTTGTTGATTTGATTATCGTTTTTGATAATCGAATATTGGTTGATTTGATTATCGTTTTTGATAATCGAAGATTTGTTGATTTGATTATCGTTTTTTTAATAATTAGGCCTTTGTTGTTTTCTAACTATCTATTGATAGTTAGATTTTGTTGAGAATTTTGAATTTCTTTTATTGAAATTAAAAGATTTCTTTGACGTTTGAATTCTCTGCCTTCATTTTCTAGCTTAACCAGTTTATATTAGAAAATTTATTGTTAGTGACGACCTTAATTATGAAAATTGCGGGGACGCAATTTTTATAAGGAGGGGAGTCAGTAACAACCCGTGATTTTGTGAAAATTTATCATCGTCAAATGACGATTAACTTAGTGGTTAATTGTTGTTGTTCTTTTAATCTGTTGTAAATTCGTTTAAAAATTGGTTAGGTGAATATGTGATTTTTACAATTCTAAGTCTTGGCCCACGTTTGCAATGCCTTGGTGCCGTGATAATAACGAATACCAATCCCCTTATTCATTTTATTCGTAACCCTAAAGCTAAAAGCAACGATAAAAATGGAGGCCCTCTTTTGTAGAAATTAGGGCTTCGCGAATTTCGTGAATGTCGATTTCGAATGTTCGTTGCTCTCTTCAGTGATCTCTCGGTTGCTTCTAATTGATGGCCTTCTCTTTGTTTCGGCCGCTTGAATTGGGGTTCTTCGAAACCAAGGTGAGTGATTTCAATTCACTCACTTCTAATTCATTCTATAATTAGCGAATTTGTTAATTGATTTATTCCGCAGTTTAATTTGTTCGACGTTGATGATTTTGACTTGGTTTGTTTTCATGGCCATTACGACACTGGTTTTCTTTTGATTTCGGTCAGTTGATTTTTGGTGTTGATCTTGTTCCTCTATACTTGCTGTTTTGGCCACTATGTCTTTTCTGCCTTTTTCAATTTAATTAATTAGTTTGGTTTTGATTCTGTGGTGATGATTTTGGGTTGTTCGACGATTGGTTATCCTTCGACCCTTATGTTTATGATTTGGATAACCTCGGCACTCTCTGTTGTAGTTTCACTCTGCATTCATGGGTTTGCACTGTACTGTATTTGTTTTGAAAAAGCAATATATTTGTCATTTGCTTCGGCACTGCACCTGTTTCTTGATTGTGATACTTGTACATTGGTTACTAGTTCATGTTTGTATACATGTTGATGCCAGTTGCATCTGTTGTGTAGCTTATCCCTGTGTTGTGCTATGCTATGCTATGCTGTGTCACTATTTTTCTATCACGTTGTTGACATTATTTGAATCAGCTGCATGTTTGGTACGTATGAATCTAGCATGACATGAGCCTTGCCTCTGTTCCCCGATGCTTTAAATTTTCTTTATGTTGCCTGGCCTTTTCATTGTTGAGGCGCTGTCACTGATGTTGGCTTGCCTTATTCATTTCTTAGTAGCACTCTAGATCATTTTACTTTGTCACTCCCCATGTAAGTTGCAGTTGCATTTTTGGTTTGCACTTCCATGGGCTCGAGACTAGTACTGCTTGATGTATGCAATTGTTTTGGAGCTGATACAGGACGCATTGCGGTTGACATTGAACTGCAGCCGTGTTGAGTCATTGACTTGACCTTCTTGCATTGTGTGGTGGTTGTACTATGCAGTCATGTACATTTGTGTCACTTGTTGTTGCCCTTGCTTGACCCAGTTTTATTCTTCTTTGAGTCTGTTGTGCTTTCCATTGCATTGACCTTGTAACCATGTCAAATTGCCTTCCCTGATTCCCTGATGGGTTGTTGCATTAATGTTTGAACATCCACTATTTGGTTCACCACTTATGCTTTGAGTCATGTTGAACTGTTTATCTACCTTCGCATTTGGTCACTTGTTAGGAACTGTTGCCTTGCATTGATGCCTTGTTTCATTGCATCTGGTCACCATTGCATTCATATGGTGGTGTGATGTGGTGCCATATCTTGGTGCCCTCACCCTCCTTCTATTTTGTACCTGTACCACTGTTTTATGTTTTTGGCTGCAGTTGTTGTCACCTTTTCTTGACCACTTTGGCATTTCTCTGCCTTGTTCGAACTTGTTGGGTTGTTGTTGCTTGAGATAGTCAACCACTTCAACTCACTAGGTTGAAGCTTTCCACAGCTGCCACTTGCTTATTGCACTTGTTTGCACTATGAATTCTTGTGTATTGGCCTTTGTGCCTTGTTGCTATTTCTGTATATGTTGTTGTGGCGAGGCAGTGTACGCGTGCGTGCACGGCAGCCATACAGTATCGATAATTTTAATTGATAGTTGAACCTTCATTGATTTTGGTTCGTTGATATTTGGGTACATCATCGCTATAGTGGAAAGGCAGTGCACGCAAGCGTGAACTGCAGCCACACGGCATGGCTTTTATGATATTCTATTTCGTTTCGATTTATTGACCTTTTGCATATTCCATATGCTGTAGTGGCGAGGCAGTGCACGCGTGCGTGTACTGCAACCGTACCTGAATTAATATTATAATTGATATTTCAATGGTTTGAACTGTTTTGTTTATTCAATTCAATATTCTGAATTGTATTCTGATTTGGTTTAATTTGCTGATTTGTTGTTTAACACTGTTACGTGTTATATTTATCGTTATCCGATTTCTTTATTTAAGGATCGGATAGACGAGATTTATTGTGACTGTCGTCTATTCATTATTTAATTATTATTGCTTCTGTGCACTAATAACTGAGTTTGAATTAGACTGACCCGTGTATTATTTTCTTTTGAATGTAATACTCGGGTCAGACCGAGTAATTACAGGTTGTTGATATCTTACTTTGGGTTGCTGTTAGAGCTATGAAGTCTCTTCATATCTTTTGGAGTTTCCGTTGTTATGTAGTAGTCAGTGTATTGTATAGGTTGATATGTATTCATGTATATTAATGATATTAATGTACTTGTATATGTAACATCCTGTATCGACAGTTGTAGTTGTATCATATGTATTATATCACATGTATATCAACTGACATCAGTTATATATATATGAGACCTACTGTTATATCTGTGTTCCGCATTTACTTTATCTGTGTTATTATTATATATATTGTCCTAAACTATTATGAACCATCGTAGTTCGTTTTATACTAGAATTGGGTATGTCGATGGGAGTAAATAAATATGAGATGAAAAATAAAAATATATACCACTCCTATCGAGATAACCAATACCAGTGTAAGGCCTAACTACGGATGGCCGCTCCTATCCAGCCTTATTCTTCGTGATAACAGATAGTATTTCCTTTAATACTCTTTGTTATTGCGAGCATAGAGGTGGGGCGTGACAAATAAATATTTAGAAATATATTCCGCGTAAGAAAAATGATTTGAAATTTGTTTTCAAGGTTGAAATGTGGAAAGTGATTTGAAATTGGATTTCAAAGTTTTGAAGTGTTAAAAAAATTATATCTTGCGAAGATATGTTGAAAATAAATAATTGAAGGAAAATTATTTGAAATCCGGTGATTATTGTTAATGTTGATTGATAGTTAAATAACCGACCATCAATATTGGCCTTTAAATGGCATTTGAATTTCGATGCGACAAGGGGGCGGATTCCAAATGGATATTCGAAAACCACATCGAATCTTTGTGATGGATCTTTTGTTTAAAAGATCAAAGTGGAATTTTTTTGTGATTTGTTTGAAATCTGAATGTGACACTTATTTTTAAGATAAGCGCTCGTTATTCGGATTAACCGGGAGAGGACTTTGTATCATAAAACCCATTCTAAATAATGATACGATTAAATGAGATTCCATTGGAAGATGGTATCGAAGACCGGGTATTTTCGAATGCGAAAGGATTACCTGTCGAATGTCTCTACACCGGATTGCTCTGGTATAGAGATTTTATCACCCTTTGTGATGGGGATTCCGGACGTGACTAGTGAATATCTAGATTGCAAGGGATTCTTTGAAGTGCTTACGGTTCCGTCCGATCCCAGAACGGACTTGTATGGATGTGTGTCTGACATTACACTTTGAGATGTAAAGCCGGTTTCTATCAAATACATTTCTGTTGGTGGCGGAGAAATTATTCTCTCAGCTTAACATCCTTCTCTGAGACGAACAAGCTCAGAGGTTATGTAGTTAATGGTTACTAGTGATACATTCACAATTTGGTAATGTGGCATACAAAGTGTTGTTGATCATTTATTGATCGAAGCATGGCTTTTGTGAAAAGCGTAGCTTTGTGGATGAGACTTCGTCGAGCCTCACAACCCGGAAATGGTCGAAACAGGAATGTTGCGGCAAGATTTTTTGGTGTCGCGCCCCTAGGGTTTGTCCATTTCCTTCTGGATAAAAGTGATATCATGGTATGGAGCCCAGACATTTAATTGTGTGGTTGTGGCTATTTGTTGGTGAATCCGGGGATAAAGGTCGGTAACGACCGGGGATGGCTTACTTGTAGGTGTTACTTTCGGGTAGGGGTAACCAGGTCTTGTATTGGTAGGGAACCATTTTGGTTCTTGGGGGTGTCCCTCCAGAGGCATTCCATTCGGTAAGGAAGTTCCTTAGCCTGACCATTCGTTGGAAATTCAAAGAAACAATACGCGCCCTATACGGTTTTAGTTGTATAACTGCCATGGAATGTGGTGGTAACCTGGTATTGAACATGGTAGCTATAGTAGTCATACAATAATGGTTGTATGCTGGCTAAGATTAATATTATACTTTCGAAAGGTTTCTGAACTATGCACTAATAATAATATCAAAAATATTTTGCGTATCAAGCATGTTTGACTATCATAAGGAGAAATCTCCTCGAATTCTGCATTTGCATTGTGTGTGGCGGGTGGCCTTATGGTAGTTTCATTTTCCAAAAGCATAGCGGATTTCTTTTTATTTCCTTTGTGAAAATAACTATTTTTAAGATCTCACACCAGTCTCATGACTGACCTTGCTTAATACAATGTGATAGGGGGTTCTCACTTTGCGTTTGGTGGCGAATGGGAGACTCTTACCCCTACATGTCCCCGGGGAGGGGTTGGTTAACCGGGTAGGTGAAGAAGTATAAAGGCTGGTCGTAAAAGCAATGGCAGGGTACTATTGTATGCCACGGCAGGGCTGGGATGGTTGAAAAGCCTACGAGTCGAGAGTGGCCGCTGTCGATCGTTGAAATGCTTAGACCGTTACAATGTGGTATCAAAGCATTTGGTTAAGCAACAACCTTGGCTCTGGTGGGGAAAATACTCATTAGAGATAGAGTCAGTAGTACTCTAAAATGAGTTTGAGTGTAGTAATAGATATGAACGCGTATTTGTTAGTGAATATAAAATTGTTTTATATTGTGTTGATTGGTTTGTTTAGTGGTATATGGATTCTGGTCAATGCGGGTAATTAACGTTATTGATAGGGATCTCTAAACACTTGAATAGAACAATTCGATACAATATTGTTTTAAAATAGGGTAAATGAAATAACTCTACCCAAAACATTTTCATATATAAAAGGAAATAATCTTTGTAAATTATAATAGAAAATGGATGCTTGGATGTTAGGAAGTGATAATATTAAATTATTATCATTGATTATTGAATAAGAAGTGGAAATTATAATTTAAAGATAAGAAATAAAAATCCATATACAAATGGGATTTGTAAATATAAATTGCAAATGTGATTTATAATTTGAGATAGAATTCCAGAGAAACATTGAAAATATTTTTGAAAGGATTTGAAGTTTTGGAGATTTAAAAATTTTAAATTCCCTTTTTATTTGGAAATGGTTTTCAAAGGTTTTAGAAAAATGTTTTTAAAGGAGTGAAAGCACTAAACTCTTTTTGGTCGCTGGTGCATAACTTCGGGGATGACTGCAGCATCACCGATGTTCATTTTCGAGTTTCCAAGAGAGGAATTGCTGCCAAATTATTTTAAATGGGAGTTTTTTGCAAAACTGTGTATGGGTTTTGAAATTCAAAGAATAATTTGAATTGATTTCAAAAATGATTTTGAAATGTTTGAAAGACTCTGGAATCTAATAAAAATAGTTATGGAATAAAATTAATTAAGGTGGAAAATAAAATTGTGAATGAATAAATAAATTTACAATTGTAAGTAAATGAAAGGGAAATTGAATGCTGAAATTCATTTCGAATTTGTAAGTAAATAGAACTGGAATTGGAGTTGAATTTGATTTGTGATAAACAAAGCGAAGTATTGAAATAAAATTAGTAAGTGAAACTAATTGAAGGAAAGACAAAATAGATAAGGTTTGAAATGAATTGAATCCAATAATTATAAACGAAAGGTAATTTGAATTCATATGGAATTTAAAATCCAGTTTAAATTTAAGTAGATATTAATCGAAGTGGCAAATTGAAAGTTAAAATGGAAATTGTGAAATAATAATTGCGAATAAGTGAATCAATGCGAATAAGATAAAAGAAAATTGATATAACTAATAATCAATTGGAATTAATACGTGGGGTGTACGTATATTATTTTATTCGCATAACGATTTGATCCAGAATTCGAGCACAGAATTTCGAGATATTTATATCGATCCGAGTTAGAATTTTTACTCGATTTTCGACGGTGAACCTGGATATGGATTTTTGGTTGATTTTGGAATTCTCTACCATAGTTTACGGCTATGCAAGGGGAATAAAGGTTTCTGATCAAGAAACCAGATATGAGTCCGCAATAGGAAGTCGAGTGGACGATACTAGTTTGGAAATGAAATTGTGTGATCGAGTGAGCGATCGAATGATGTATTTATATCGTACGGACTTGAATAAAAATATATATTGAAACTTTTGTAAAGAAACGAGTAAAATGTTTTTGAATGTTGTAATTGGATGTTATTGTTAAGTAATAGCACACATGTATTATAAAGGAAAAGGAAATTGGGATTTTGATTTCAGAAGATACAAATTTAAATTGCTCAATAAAAAGGTATGTATTTGAATTTCAGTATGAAATTTGATGATTTTCTGGTCCAGCCGCTTGGCGTTTTCTTTTTTTTTGAAATCTGGGGGGCCGTGGTGCCATTTTGTGGTTATACCGAGCTAGCCGCGCAAAGGAGACGCTGACGAATTTTTTCAAAAATTTAGGGAGTTAGAAAAAATTTGAGAAAATTTTGAAAATTTAAAATTTGAATTTGAATTTAAATTTGAATTATTAATGTTTGGAATTTATGGAAGGTTTTGGAAAGTAAGTTAAAATGATAATGGATCTTTAATAAAAAGATTTGTTTTGGCAAATTGTTGAAGACTGTTTGGTTTTGTGAAAAGATAAACGGGTTAAGGATCATTTTTCCTAACTAGTAATTTCAGGACGAAATTCTTTTAAGGGGGGAGAATGTGGCGACATAGAATTTTGAACATTTGGAATTGAAATACTTAATTGATTTTAAATATCGTAAGTTGTTTTAAAACTTGAATTTTAAATATAACTACGAATTTGGCAATTAAATTATTGAATTTAATTTATTGAAGTTGGGTAAAATGTTGAATCTTGATTTTTAAGTTGATTAAAAATATTTTAAAGGCTTGAAAATTCTATAATGATAATACTAAAGATAATGGAAGCTTCAGTATTGGATTTAAAAATGTTTTGTTCGGTTTTAAAACTATATCATTTAAATCGATATTTAAAAATAGGCTTTCGAGGCACAGTCTCGGATTTCGACGAAACTAGTTCCGTTGGATCTATAATATTGTATTATTAACGAATTTCAATTTTCGTAGTATTCGAAGTGGTTGTGTGGCCGTACGATCGGGAAACGCGTAGAAAATTATATCGAAATTTAATTTAATAACTGGTCCAAAAAGCTATCTTCTCCATACGATCGAATATGGACTCGAAACCTTTTCCATTGCGTTTGGAACATGGGTTTACCATTATAAACGTCTAGCAGCACGCCTCGATTTGAGATCGAGATTTTGAGTTACAGAATCGAGAAGGTTTTAAATTTGAATTTGAATTTAAATTATAAATTTATATACGTTTAACATAAGGATATTTTTATAAGGCAAATTACACATAATGAATTTTTGAGCACGTGTTCCCGTTTGTTCTACACGCGTCATTTTAGAAAAAAATTAAAATTAATTTCAATGCCGAACATTTATCTCGGCAGCAAAATCGAAGAAAAGAAAAAAAAAATTAAACAAAGCTTTGAAATTTTTTAATGGCGAACGAATTCATTCCTTTGTTTAAAAATAAAAGAAATCGATGGTTGAAAATTTAATGGCCGAAGCCTCCTTCATAAAAATAATAATCGATCAATTCAAAATCGCGAGCCCTAATTGATGGTCACCTCTGTTTTGTCGCGCAAGGGGTTCGAGGTGTGACGATCCAGATATTTTAACATTCGAAATTAAAATATTTAATTGATTTTAAATGTTTGAATGTTAGTTTAACTTGAATTTCAGAATTCAACTATGGATTTGGCAATTAAATTATTGAATTTAATTTATTGAAGTTGGATAAAAATTTGAATCTTCAATTTTGAGCCTGTTAAAAATAATTTAATGGCTTAGGAATTTTATATTGATAATCCCAAAGATAATGTAAGTGTTAGAATTTGGAATTCGAAGTGTTTGATCAGTTTTGAAATTTTATTGTTTAAATCGATATTTAAAAATAGCCTTCCGAGGCACAGTCTTGGATTTCGGCGAAACATGTTTCATTAGATCCGTAATAGTGTTTTATTATCGGATTTCAATTTTTGTAGTATTTGGAGTGGTTGTGTGGCCGTAAGATAAGCAAACGCGCTAAATTTTTTATCGAAATTTAATTTAATAACTGGTCTGAAAATCTATCTTCTCCATACGATCAAATTTGGGCTCGAAACCTTTTCCATTGCGTTCGAAATAGGGGTTAAACATTACAAACGACTGGCGACACACCTCAATAGGAGGTCAAGATTTTTAATTGCGAAATTGAACGATTTAAATTCGAATTTAATATAATATTGTTTCCTAAGATAAACTACACGTTTCAACATTCAAACACTTGGCACCCTTATTCTCTTTTCTCCAACTATGTGTTTGTTTGTTTTTTTAAAATTTGCAGCCAAAAAGAAAAAAATTTACATGCGTATTCAAAATAAACGATAAAAACAAACGAAACCAGGTTCTCATTTCAATTATCAAAAATCAAAAATGGCCGCTTGTTTCATTAAAATCAATAGCCGATGCTCGAATTTGAAAATTAAAAAAAGCTTCGTCTCGAATTCGATTTAATGGCTGAATAATTCACAAAGGGGCGAACACGGCAAGGGCGGCGACTGCGTAGCTAGTGTTTTTTTCGCGTGAGCTCGAAATCGCATTCAATGGCGTTCGTCATGGTCGTTGTGGCTGGGGTTTACTTGCGAAGCGGTCAAGGGCGTGGTGATATCGCGAAGTTCTGGCATCAACGAAATCACGCGTCCCGCAAACTCAAGCGATCGGCTAGAGGGGGTAGATGCGTGCGTTCGATCGTGCAAGTGAAAAGAGGGAAGGCGAGTGAAGTGGTGGTGCTCGCGTGGAGAAGAGGAGCGCGACGCCTGGGTTCTCGCGACAGGCGATGGTGGGGGTCGCGATGTTCATCAACATCGGTGGGATTCTTCTCGTTCTCGATTTTTGTTCGTGAGGTATAGACGTTGTTTTATTTATTTATTTAAATTTATATTTATGTAGGCTTTGTTTCTAAAAGTTGAATAAGTAAATAAGCATAAACGTACATTCATATTTCAATTTATTTTTATATATAGATTTCTGGGCAGTTAGTAAAGTTTTATATATAAGATTTTGGGGAAAGATTTTTTTTTGAAAACAGGAGAATATAAGTAGGGATATAGTTTGAAAAATATAGGGGTTTTAAGTGTCGAAATTAGACTTTTGAAATCTATAAATTTTATTTGTAAATATAAATGTATGCGGTTTCAAGAATAATTATAATAATAAAAAATACATACACATTTTTAGTTTACTAATTTTGTTTTAAAATAATTTATTTAAGTGGTTAGCTTGTTAATAAACTTATCTAATTATTTTAGTTACTAAGAGAATGATTTAAAAGAAAATTTGTTTAATAGAATAATTTGGCTAATAGGAAATTAATTATTAGATTAGTTCAAATTAAAATTGTTAATTTATTTAGTCTATTGAGAAGAAAAATTGATTATTTGATTTGTTTCGAATATTAATAAAATTATATAATTGTTTATACAAGGTCAATATCTGAATGGAAACAAGTCAAATTGGAAATGGATTGCAAAATAAAGGATCCAAGGTGAGATCTTCTAACTCAAATTATAATAATTGAAAATTTCAGTTATTGATTGATGATTGAATTGTGATAGTTAAATTTAATTGTTGATTGTGTGCTTGGATGATTAATTTATTATCAGTTATATTAGTTTAGACCCTATGCGCCGCATAATAGCGGATGATATTATATTAAACCCATATACCGTGATATTGCACCTCGAAGTGGAATTGGTATTATATATGTATTTGGAGTGATTGATTTCCCGCATTATATAGCGGATGAGACCCTGCGTAATAGCAGACGATATTTTATAAATCTCATATACCACGATATTCCACCTTGAAGTGGAATGGGTATTTAATTGTTGTGCTAACTTCTGTGGATGCAGGAAAAAAACAGGTTGGAGGGATCCCACTGGATTCCTTGAATATTGAATTTGTTTCATATATTGTGTTGATTATTTACAATCTGTGTGATTATATTTGTGATGGAAACCGTTGAAGGCTATAATTTAGCGAATATATTTTTGGTATCGTAGGTACCAGAAATAAATAAAAAATGTGATTTTGGAATTTGGGTAGATAAAGTTTTATTTTGAAAACTTATTAAATAAATTTCAAAATATGGGAAAAGTTTAATAGATGGATTTCGAATAATATTATTTAATAGTTGAAGAATTTATTTAAAATACTAATTTTAAATATTTGAAAGAGATAAAGGAATTTATTTCAAAAGGAAATAAATTTTAGAAATTTAATTTGGGATTTAAGAGTTGAAATAAATTTTAAAATTAAATTTGGGATTTACTTTGGAGTTAAAACAAATTTTGGGAATAAATTTGGAAATTCAATTTGGTGTTTGAAAAGATTTTATAAATCAATTTGAAAATTAATCTGGTGTTAAAAATAAACCTTTGGGAAATTGTTATGAAAATTTATTTGTTGATTGAAATAAATTTATGTATATTTTAATTTTGATTTTATTTCATTTTTAAATTATTTTAAACTTGTTTCATTTCAAACATTTCATTTTTAAATATAAACTTTTATTATCATGTGAATTATAATTCCAACTGGTATAAATTGAATATTTTACTTAAAAGTGGATTTCTGGTAAAACTTTGATTTTTAAATTTTAAATTTTAAATTTAAATATTTAAATTCTTAAATTTTATCTTTTATTATGAAAATAGATTTAATAACTTGAATACTGCTTTTCGTTTCGTTGGAAACTGAGATAAACTGTGAAAGTTATGTATATTTCAATATTGAATGCAATTTGTTTTATTTAGCAATTTTGTCTATTTTAAATTATATAAATCATATTTTCTTTGTTATATGTTATTTTAATATGTGTTAATATTTTAATTATGTATATTTTGACTTTTAAATATTTTTAAAGTGACATTTGAATTTTTCCAAAGCTTATTGAATTTATTTCCAAATTTTACAGCCTAGTGTCCATTTTTCTACTATTTTCTTTAATTTAAATTTTCTTTAAATTAAAATTTATATATTTATTTGTGAATGCATTTTTATTTTTATATTATTATATCTGTTATAAATATTTTTACAAGTCCATATAAATTTTCCAAAGTTTATTCTGTTTATTTTCCATTTTTTTTGACTAGTTTGCAATTTTGTGCTATTTTCTTACTTTTTACCTTATATGATTAATAAATATATATATATATTTTATATTTTGTTGAATTTTCGAAATTTTACAGAAATTATTATTATTCTCAGTAGTTTAAACTTATATAAATAAATTAAGGAAATTAGAAAGGTTTGTGACTTTTTAGTTGCTTAAGTCTTTTCGCCTACCTTCACCTTTTCATTTCCTAACTCTTGCATTCATTACTTTGGCCGTTCATTCCACCACTATAGCCATGAGTTTTATTTCTGAAATTCACATGAAAGCACTTCTTTCACTTCACTTCTCATCCTTACTTTCAGATCTGAAAGAAAACTTTGGGTAATGTCTTTCTTTCCATTTCTTTTTCCACCTCTTCCATTGATTTTCAAGTGATTTTGCTTTTCCTTCATCTTGCATTTGTTCGGCCACACTCCACCACCACCATCACCGACCTGTTCCACCACCTTCCTCAGCCTCCTGCCCCTCTGTGATGATCAGGCCGTGGCCTTCCATGGAACAAAACCCTACAAAAACTATTGTAAAACATCTTGAAACAATGCTAGCCAATCACCATTTGCACCATCACCTTCATGTTCAACCATGACCACAACCTTCAGCCGCCACAACCTGACCTTCCACCACCTCTGGCCCATACTCTAGCCACCACCTGACCACCACATACTTTGGCCGAGCCACATCTGCAAGGGGCCGAACCCTATGGTGCAACAAAAGCCACATCTTGCCTTGAAACCCTTTTGTAACTTCCACTCACCTTCATCACCTTGTAGCCGCACCATTTTCAGACCATACCTGATCCAAACCATGCTCAAAGCCTGACCATATCCACCCTTTGGCTGATCACATGATGGTTGAGGCAATGGTCAAAGAATTTGATTCATATTTGCATTCACTTCTAAATTGTTTCTTTTGATAATTTGTATTGAAATCATATTTATACTTGTCTTGTTTTTTGTTCACAAGATCATATCTTGGCTCTCTCCACACATTTGGATCATTAGTCGTGCCTTCATAGTGTCAATATTGTTTGCTTTGGTGGCAATCTCCAGCTTTGAACAAGTGAGTTATTCTCACCAGACAATATGTACATATATAACTAGTAAATTGACCCCTTTTGAATCTGTAAAATGCATTATCATGTTACACCTACTATATTAAGATTATATGATGTTCACCCATGCTTAAACACCTGTTATAACATTTGTTACTGTTATATTACGCTGTTCTGTCATTTTTATCAGTTTATCACACTGCAAGTTCCTTTTAGATTAGAATCACTATGGGTTAAAATGATACATACCCGAACGGACTTTAAAATAGGAGAAAATCATTGTGGGCTGAAATGATAGGCCTGAATGATTTTCAATTATTTTCATTTACTTGGGATTGTGGGTTTGAAATGATCAAACACGGGTTTTCTTTGTAAATTACGGGTTGAAATGATATATTACTCGTATCACTTTACCTAGGCTAGAAAATGAAATACAGACCCGTTTTTAAATTATGTTTTTTCTAAAAAAATCAAAATATTTTAGAAATGTAAATATTATAATATTTTGATTTAAATTTGATTAACAATGATTTTTGTAAAGCATTATTGATTTTCTGAAAATTTATAAGTGAAATAAATAAATGGTAAAGTTAGAAAATCTGAAATGTAAGTTAATATGGAAATTATAATTTGGTGATAAATGGAATTTAAATTAAATATGAAAATAAGATAAATTTATGATATTTTGAATTAAATTAATTTAAAACGATTTTATAATATATTAATGATTTTTTTGAATAAAGTTAAAATGTGAAATGAATGAATATTTAAGTTGAAATTTTGAAATATAACTAAAATTGGAAATTTGTGAATTTGGCTTAAAAGTGAATTTTAAGTTAAGTAAATAGAAATGAAATTAAGTTATATTTGAAAATTTTAAACTTAAGTGTTAAGTTAAGTTTAATTTAATGAAATTAAAATTTAATGTTGGAATTTAATAAGTGAATTATTATTAAATTTTGATTTTTGAGTGGAGATTTAACTTTATAAAATCATGAATATAAGGGTATTTGAATGATTGTTTTAAAAGTGAAATTATATGATTTTATAAGTTAAAAATGATTTAAATAAAAATATAATTGTTCGAGAAATTATACTGAATATTTGATGTTAATTAACTGCATTTCTCAAATGCTAGTAATTCTAATGTAAATGATAATACAGCATTTGTAAATGCTGTAGTTGATAAAAATGAACCAAATGGCTAAGTTTAATTAAAGGCTATTATAGTATTTTTTGTAAATGTTGTAATTGTTGAATTTAACTAAGTTTTATTTGAAACTAATGTAACCCTATTACAACATTTTTAAATGCTATCTTTCGTTAAATTGAACTGTTTTGAATGTAACTTTCGGTAGAAATTTCTAAATGCTTCGAAAGTTGAATTTTGACCTGTTTTAATAAATTAAGTGAATAAATGAATTTTGAAAGACTAAAATTTTGGAAATTTAATAGTTTAATTATTAAATATAATTACTTCATTTTATGATTTAAAATGAAGTAATTTGTTTCGAAATATAAACTATTCTGAAATGTGTTTTGTAATGGTATTTAAATTAAACAAAAATGAATGTGGTTTGGAAGATATGATATTTTGATATTTTGAAATGGATTTTGAATGATACTGAATTTCGAAATGATATTTGATTTTGAAGTATAAAATACCATTTTGAAATTTTAACCACGGGATGTATTTAATTTATAGTTTAACTGATTCTTAAAGGATGAGCGATCCCAAGCATCCTTTAAGTTATTATTCATTTCTACTATAGTTCACTTGAGTTGGTTTACATTATATAAGTATATATGTCCATACTCGAGTGTTTTGTGTTTTACTTTACGCTCGGGTCAGCCTGAGTATTCGCAGCTTTGGATTCTCTTTCTGGAGCTGGTCTTTGCTGGAGTTTCTGCTTATCTACATTTATATCTACTTTCTATTTCAGCTGTTTTAGTTTATCTCATGTATTAGTGAAGTTTTATGTATTTGGGATTTCTAGTATGTTGTTTTCAGACTGTATTATGTATTTGGTTTGAGACGCTGCTGTGACGACCGCCCATGACTCCTGCACTATACAAGGAAATAGTGCGCTGTAAAGTGTGCCAGGTAACCATGGATGATCATCAAGGTAAGGTAAAAACAGCGGAGTCTATCGTATTACTCACAGCGCATGGGTAAAATACAATAGAATATATATATATATATATATATATATATATAGTGAAGCTCCACAAACAGAATCTCATCAAATAAGCCTCATAGTAGTTTGATACAAAAATCTGAATAGTCAATACATCAAGCCTCACTACATATCACTCAGAGAGTATACAAGCAGCGGAACATCCAGTACATATAGTATGGAATTAATATGCAAGGCTCCAACTCGTCTTCGTCATCAGCAAAGTTGGTCACTAAGAACAGCACCTGTCACCTGCTACCTAGTCTGCCCATCCCAAAATGGATGAACAGCCCAAGGTAATAAGAGTTGAACATAAAACCTTGAGTCAGACAACAGTCTTAGTGAGCGGTAAATTAACTAACAACATACCAAAAGAGCATAAAGGTAAAAGGAATAGGAACCTAACCCTCCCACTCCACCTCTTTCTACAGTGATAGCCTCCAGACACACTAAGCAGAAGTAAACATAGCAAATCAGACATTTAAAGTAAAGCAATTATCACTCGGGTCAAGGTCGATGTTTTCCAAGTACAAACCCCTAAGGCCTAAACCAAGATCAGATAAGCACCCGAAAAACATTGCTCTTGAGACCGAATGACGATACAACCAAAACATCCAAACATCCATGACTCTGGCTATCACTATTATCATTGCTTCGATATCACCGTTAATTGAATGACCGGCACATTCTTTCAGCCGTCCGTCAAGGGCTAATGGTAACCTCGGTTCTAGACAGAACTCCGCACGTCGTCGCAGCTCATGCCTAGGACTATCGAATCTGCCTAGAGTACTCGACCACCAACTGTAGTCTTTTGGGACTATCGAATCTGGCCAGCGTACTCTTGCTTTGAGTCTGCTAGAACCTTCAATAACGATGAAATCTCAGCCTTCTAGTCATCCTCCTCGACGACTATTCTCATACTAGCGCAAGCGCCTCTCGAGCCAACCATTATCCACAAACTCGAACCATCCATCGAGTTATCAACATGCTTGGAATAATCCCGTCTGGATTATACCAAAGCTACCTCACATCATGCCTCGCCTCATCCCATTCATAGCAAAGCTCCATCTCAACATCATCTTCAAATCTGTCCATATGAGCTTCATCATCCGCCACATATGCCACGAGCAGCTTTCCTTATTCAAGAGCCTCTCCCTTAGCTTTTGAATCATCTTTGACCATACTTTTCTAAATTCAACCATAAATCAACTAATTCATAACAATCAATCAAGACAATCATTAATCCAAGTAATTAAGCATTCAAACATGATTTAAAAAGCAATTATAACAAATATGGCAATCTTGTAAATAAAGAGTTTAAATTTAACAAGCATAAATCATGAATAACATCTCTACAACTTGATGGATGAACTTGCATAGGTTAATATGTAGTAAAATGGATGTCAAATCTTAATGAGCAATGGATCTACACTTAGGTTTTACAAAAATGCATGAGATCACTATTTAACACAAAATCAAACCACCATTCCAATATACTCCTTTGGGTCCGTGTGAGAGATAACCACCACTCACCGAATCACCTAAACACCTCAAAAACAACACACTTCAGATCTGGACAGCGAAGGATCTAGCTTGATCTGTCAAAATTTTGCTTCAAACGATGAAATCTCTCTTCAATGGATGGAGATCTTCAATCTAAGCTCTTGGATCTTCGATTTGATCTTCAATTTGGATGGAAGGAAGCACAAGATTAAAGAAGAGAAAAGAAGTGAAGAAGTGTAGCACTCGAGCTCTCAAAATGGCAGCACTTCGTCGCTTCAAAATCCGGATCCCAAAAAGTGAGGCAAAACCCGTATATTTATAGCTGATACGCCCCTTAGATCGCTTGCTTTTAGGTCGCTCACGACCTACCAAAACCCCACGACCTAACGACCTATCAGTCCCCGACCTAAAACCTACCACTCATGAGCCTATGCGCGACCTAACAACTTAAGCTATCACGCGACCTAAAACGTACACGGCCTAACACATACGCGACCTAACACTCAACAGCTAATCGACCAAACATAGCCACAGAATCTATCATTGGTCGTTTACGACCTAAATCCAACACGCCATCTAACATAGGTCGCTCACGACCTAACTAAACCCAGCACCCCATAGGTCGCTCACGACCTAACTACAACGACTTAATCTATTATCTTTAAGTCGCTCAAACGACCCATCTGCCTTAAGCCATTAGCTCGCTTCAACCGACCTATCTCCCTTAAGTCCTTAAGTCGCTCAACCTCCTAGGTCGCTACTCCTATGACGTTAGTTTCTAGGTCGCAAACTCCTTTTGCCAACTCCCTTAGGTCGCTAGTTCCCTTAGGTCGCTCCAATCCTTAGGTCGCTCCACTTCACTAAGTCGTTCAACCGACCCAGACTTCTACACGACCGAAGCTTCTACACGACTTAACCCTAGATGACTTAACTCTGGACGACTTATCAACACTAACGACCTAATGAAAACAGTTTTACGATCTTTCGATTCGTAAAATACGGGCCGTTACATTCTCTCCCCCTTAGGAATTTCGCCCCCGAAATTCCAAACAAGCAAGAGCAATCAAAAACTATTCTACATGCCTACCATCCATAGCAATCAACAAACCATGCATCTAATTACTAGCCTACCATGCAGAATTCTAAGATTAGAACAAGTTACAATGTCATGAGATGACACGACACCTTATGGTCATACCTCGAAGAGTTCAGGATAAGCTGCCTTTATCCTCTCTTCCACCTCCCATGTACAGTCGTTAACATCATCACTCCATTGTATCTTGAGAAACCTAACTACCTTCCTCCTAAGCTGTTTCGTGTCAGTTCCCATAACACGAAGCGGCTTACGAGGTCTCTTATCAACTGGATTAACCTCAAAATCTTCATAGCTATCAGCAGAAACCACTGTATTCGAGTTGTGCACATACTTCCGTAGATATGATACATGAAAAACATTGTGCACACCCGACATCTTCTCTGGTAACTCCAATTTATAGGCGAGCTTTCCAATTCGCTCGATGATCGGGAATGGTCCAACAAATCTCAGAGTCAATTTTCCTTTCTTCCCGAATCGAATAACATTCCTCAAGGGAGAAATCTTCACAAAAACAATATCACCTACGTCGAATTCCAAATCCTTACGACGCTTATCGGCATAACTTTTCTGACGGTCTTGGGCTGCCTTCATTCGTTGCCGAATGATCTCTATGCAATCTGAAGTCTGTTGAATCGTTTTTGGCCCAAGTATCAACTTTTCTCCCGTTTCCAACCAACATGTCAGAGAGTTACACGGTCTTCCATACAATGCTTCATACGGCGCCATACCAATGCTTGACTGGTAACTGTTATTATATGAAAATTCCACCAAATGAAGATGATCTTCCCACGATCCTCCGAAATCCAAAATACATGCTCTGAGGAGATCTTCCAAAACTCGGTTGACTCTCTCGGTCTGACCATCTGTTTGGGGGTAATAAGCTGTACTCAAACACAACTCGGTTTCCAAAACTTCCTGGAAGCTTTTCCAAAATCCACTAGTGAACAATGGATCTCGATCGCTCACTATATTTTTCGGAACACCATGGAATCGAACTATCCACTTAACATATAGCTCAGCCAATTTCGATGCAGTCCTAGTTGACCGAACAGGAATGAATCTTGCACTCTTTGTCAAACGATCTGTGATGACCCAAATCCCTTCATTTCCTGCTCTTGTTCTAGGTAGCCCATCGATAAAATCCATCGATATTTGCTCCCACTTCCATGTAGGAACTTCTAATGGCTGAAGCAATCCACTGGGCTTCTTCTGCTCGGCTTTTACCAACTGGCAGTTCATGCATTTGGAAATAAAATTTCCAACATCCTTCTTCATACCTTCCCAGTAATAGGTTCTCTTCATATCTCGATACATCTTATTTCCACCTGGATGAATTGTCAGCTTCGAGTGATGACTCTCCCTTAAAACTTCATTTCTTAATTCATCTATATTGGGAACAACTAGTCGTCCTTGCTTCTGAAGCCAACCCTCTCGATCGACCTCGAATCCTTTATCCTTCTCTGGGTTTTAACCCAGATTTCAAATCACGGATAATCTTGACAAGCTTATCGTCTCGTTTTTGGTTCTTGCCAATTATTTCCACAAGAGTAGGTCTTATCGATAAGTTTGTCAACATTTCAGGTTCCAATTCACATCTGGGCCTGAAGTCAAATCCAGCCAAATACTCGAGACTCTTCCATTCTGAAAACATGGCTCCCAATCCTGCATGTCTTCGACTTAACGCATCTTCCACTGCATTACCTTTTCCCGGACTATAGGCTATACCAAAATCATATGATGCTAAAAACTCTAGTCATCGTTGCTGCCGGAGATTCAAATCCTTTTGGGAGAAAAGATACTTCAACGACTTCTGATCTGTAAACAACTCGAATCGAACTCCCAATAGGTAATGTCTCCACATCTTCAGAGCAAATACAATCGCCGCTAACTCCAAATCATGAGTCGGATAATTCCTTTCATGCGACTTCAGTTGTCGACTTGCATACACAACAACTTTATCCTTCTGCATTAGCACTGCTCCAAGTCCAGTACCACATGCATCGGTGTAAACCACCATCTCATCATTTCCACTTGGAATAGTCAAAACAGGAGCACTTGTTAGTCGCTCTTTCAGGATTTCGAGAGCTTGCTCACACTTAGCATCCCATCTGAATACTTGATTCTTTTTTGTCAATCCTGTTAGTGGTGCAGCTACCTTGGAAAAGTCTTTGATAAACCGACGATAGTATTCTGCTAATCCAAGAAAACTTCTCACATCAGATGCATTCTTAGGTCTAACCCAATCCTGGACTGCTGCCACCTTAGCGGGATCAACTGCTATTCCATTACCAGAGATAATATGGCCTAAGAACCTCACTTCACTCTTCCAGAAGTGACATTTTGAAAACTTAGCCTTCAGCTGATGTTTCCACAGGGTTTCCAAAACATCACACAAATGCGTCTTGTGCTCTTCTTCAGTTCTGGAATAAATCAAAATATCATCCACGAACACTAGTACGAACTTGTTCAACTGATCCCTGAACACTCTATTCATAAGATCCACGAAATATGCTGCTGCATTGGTCAATCCAAACGACATTACCAGCCACTCAAAAAAACCTGATGGTGTCCTCAAAGCAGTCTTCGGCACACTATCCTTTGCCACTCTTAATTGGTGAAATCCCATTGCCAAATCCATCTGAGAAAACACCTTGGCTTCGTGAAGCTGATCAAACAAGTCATCTATTCTCGGCAATGGATACTTGTTCTTCTTAGTCACTTTATTCAGCTCACGATAATCCACACACAACCTCAACGATCCATCCGCTTTGGTTGCAAACACAACTGGTGCACCCCATTCGGACACACTTCGCCGAATGAATCCTTTCCGTAAAAGATCATCAACTTGCACCTTCAACTCTTGCTGTTCCCTAGGCGCCATCCGCCTAAAAGGCATCACAACAGGTTTGGCTCCTTCAACTAGATCGATGCGAAACTCGATCTCTCTATGCGGCGGTAGCCCTTTGACCTCATCAAAGACATCCTCAAATCCATTTGCGATTGGCACTGATGACAGTCCATCCCGTGGAACAAGCAGCGAATACATGAAGCTCATGAAGACGCCTTCCTCATGCTTACATCGTATCACAACCTTTCGCCCTTTCACATTCTCGACTGTCACCTCCAACCTTTTACAATCAACCTTTGCCGCATACTTCCTAAGCCAGCCCATACCCAAAATAATTCCAAACCCCTCAAAGTTCAGAACAAAACAATCACAAACAAAAGAGCAATCATGACTCGATACAACCAAACCACGGCATATCATACACAAACAAGACGAACCCCCAGCTGGATTAGTCACAACCAATGGTCTATCAACAATATTCTGTTCCAAACCCAACCAGCCTACAAGTTCATTACAAACAAAAGAATGCGACGCCCCAGTATCGAACAACACTCTAACTAGAACACCACAAATGGAAAGGGTACCTTGTACCACCACACTATTTCCTTTCTCTTCCGTAGTAGGAGCTTTTGAAGATGATGGCACAGCCCCCAAAGCATAAGCTTGTACAACCTGCCTGTCCTTCCTCGGTTCTGGACAATTCTTCTTAATATGCCCCAGCTTGTCACAGTTGTGGCACTTCACCGGCACCTTTGGATTCTTGCAATCTCTGAAGAAATGGCCCTTCTGCTGACAATTGTAGCAGGTCACTTCGCCATTCGGCTTCTTCTGGCCATCCTTACCCTTCTGCTGCTGCTGCTTCCTCTTCTTGTTTCCACCTTGATGTGGTTTAGACTCCTCCTTGGTCACAACAACAACAGATCCTTCTTTAGGAAACAGGTTCACGTGCCTGAGAGCCTTCTCCACAAGCTTCTCAAATGGATCGTCCAGATGATCCACCAATTTCCTCTCTGGATAAATGTCCAAGCCTGTCACAAACTTCTCGTTCTTCTGATATGGAGATTCAATATACGACCGAGCATACTTGGACAAGGCTTCAAACTCCGAAACATACTCAAGAACTGGTCTTCCACCTTGCTTGAGCTCCACAAACTTCTTGAACAGAACAGATTTCTGAGTTGTAGAAATGAACTTAGCTTCAAATCTGGCTTGGAATTGCTCCCAAGTAATTTCTTCCTCTGCAGTATCAATGGTGATAGAGTTCCACCAGTCTGAAGCTCTTCCCTGAAGCTGTCTTGATGCGAGCTTCCTTTTGGTTGCATCCTCGATTCCCAAATCACCAAAAATCCTTCTACAAGCATCTATCCATCTCTGGACTTCAATGGTTGATTCTGTTCCCAAGGAAACATTTCCTCCAAGAGCAGTATAGTCTTTACACAACTTACAAAATCCACCGGTTTTGGAGCTTGAACTTGAACTCCAACATCTACCGTTGGCCCCGGAGCTGGCATCCTTCTCATGATCAAAGTCATCATGGCCTCGAACATAGCAGCATAATCAGCAGCCCCGTCAACAGCACGGCCTTCCCTAGCAGCTGGTCTCCCCCTTCGACTCATTCTTAATATCTATAAGAAAATGATTAATACACCTTGAGAGACAACTGCATAAGAAGTTCAAATCCTTCTAAGCTACTATATTATACATAGTAATCATCCATCAAAATACAATTACGTCTCTCATATGTAGTTACGTCAGCGAGCGTTGGCTAAAATCGATTAAAAGCTCTGATACCAAATGTGACGACCGCCCATGACTCCTGCACTAAACAAGGAAATAGTGCGCTGTAAAGTGTGCCAGGTAACCATGGATGATCATCAAGGTAAGGTAAAAACAGCGTAGTCTATAGTATTACTCACAGCGCATGGGTAAAATACAATAGAATATATATATATATATATATATATATATATATACAGTGAAGCTCCACAAACAGAATCTCATCAAAGAAGCCTCATAGTAGTTTGATACAAAAATCTGAATAGTCAATACATCAAGCCTCACTACATATCACTCAGAGAATATACAAGCAGCGGAACATCCAGTACATATAGTAAGGAATTAATATGCAAGCCTCCAGCTCGTCTTCGTCATCAGCATCGTTGGTCACTAAGAACAGCACCTGTCACCTGCTACCTAGTCTGCCCATCCCAAAATGGATGAACAGCCCAAGGTAATAAGAGCTGAACATAAAACCTTGAGTCAGACAACAGTCTTAGTGAGCGGTAAATTAACTAACAACATACCAAAAGAGCATAAACGTAAAAGGAATAGGAACCTAACCCTCCCACTGCACCTCTTTCTACAGTGATAGCCCCCAGACACACTAAGCAGAAGTAAACATAGCAAATCAGACATTTAAAGTAAAGCAATTATCACTCGGGTCAAGGTCGATGTTTTCCAAGTACAAACCCCCAAGGCCTAAACCAAGATCAGATAAGCACCCGGAAAACATTGCTCTTGAGACCGAATGACGATACAACCAAAACATCCAAACATCCATGACTCTGGCTATCACTGTTATCATTGCTTCGATATCACGGTTAATTGAATGACCGGCACATTCTTTCAGCCGTCCGTCAAGGGCTAATGGTAACCCCGGTTCTAGACAGAACTCCGCACGTCGTCGCAGCCCGTGCCTAGGACTATCGAATCTGCCCAGAGTACTCGACCACCAACTGTAGTCTTTTGGGACTATCGAATCTGCCCAGAGTACTCGACCACCAACTGTAGTCTTTTGGGACTATCGAATCTGCCCAGCGTACTCTTGCTTTGAGTCTGCTAGAACCTTCAATAACGATGAAATCTCAGCCTTCTAGTCATCCTCCTCGACGACTATTCTCATACTAGCTCAAGCGCCTCTCAAGCCAACCATTATCCACAAACTCGAACCATCCCTCGAGTTATCAACATGCTTGGAATAATCCCGTCTGGATTATACCAAAGCTACCTCACATCATGCCTCGCCTCATCTCATTCATAGCAAAGCTCCATCTCAACATCATCTTCAAATCTGTCCATATGAGCTTCATCATCCGCCACATATGCCACGAGCAGCTTTCCTTATTCAAGAGCCTCTCCCTTAGCTTTTGAATCATCTTTGACCATACTTGTCTAAATTCAACCATAAATCAACTAATTCATAACAATCAATCAAGACAATCATTAATCCAAGTAATTAAGCATTCAAACATGATTTAAAAAGCAATTATAACAAAAATGGAAATCTTGTAAATAAAGAGTTTAAATTTAACAAGCATAAATCATGAATAACATCTCTACAACTTGATGGATGAACTTGCATGGGCTAATATGTAGTAAAATGGATGTCAAATCTTGATGAACAATGGATCTATACTTAGGTTTTACAAAAATGCATGAGATCACTATTTAACACAAAATCAAACCACCATTCCAATATACTCCTTTGGGTCCTCGTGAGAGATAACCACCACTCACCGAATCACCTAAAAAACTCAAAAACAACACACTTCAGATCCGGACAGCGAAGGATCTAGCTTGATCCATCAAAATTCCGCTTAAAATGATGAAATCTCTCTTCAATGGATGGAGATCTTCAATCTAAGCTCTTGGATCTTTGATTTGATCTTCAATTTGGATGGAAGGAAGCACAAGATTAAAGAAGAGAAAAGAAGTGAAGAAATGTAGCACTCGAGCTCTCAAAATGGTAGCACTTCGTCGCTTCAAAATCCGGATCCCAAAAAGTGAGGCAAAACCCGTATATTTATAGCTGATACGCCCCTTAGGTCGCTCGCTTTTAGGTTGCTCACGACCTACCAAAACCCCACGACCTAACGACCTATCAGTCCCCGACCTAAAACCAACCACTCACGATCCTATGCGCAACCTAACAACTTAAGCTATCATGCGACCTAAAACATACACGGCCTAACACATACGCGACCTAACACTCAGCGGCTAATCGACCTAACATAGCCACAGAATCTATCATAGGTCGTTTACGACCTAACTCCAACACGGCATCTAACATAGGCCGCTCACGACCTAACTAAACACAGCACCCTATAGGTCGCTCACGACCTAACTACAACGACTTAACCTATTATCTTTAAGTCGCTCAAACGACCCATCTGCCTTAAGCCGTTAGCTCGCTTCAACCGGCCTATCTCCCTTAAGTCCTTAAGTCGCTCAACCTCCTAGGTCGCTACTCCTATGACGTTAGTTTCTAGGTCGCAAACTCCTTTTGCCAACTCCCTTAGGTCGCTAGTTCCCTTAGGTCGCTCCAATCCTTAGGTCGCTCCACTTCACTAAGTCGTTCAACCGACCCAGACTTCTACACGACCTATGCTTCTACACGACCTAACCCTAGATGACTTAACTCTGGACGACTTATCAACACTAATGACCTAATGACAACAGTTTTACAGTCTTTCGATTCGTAAAATACGGGTCGTTATATCTGCCATAGTAGCTTCATGAACTACAATGTATTTTATATTCCGCTGCGAGTTATTCTGATATTTCTGTGTCTGTGATTCTGTGGTTGTATTTCATTTGCTCCAAATTTATTTACAATGCGATATTTTGAGAAATTCAAGTCCGGCATGTGTGGATGTGAATGGCTGGAAATATCGGGTTGTTACATTTGGTATTAGAGCTTTGGTTTTAGGCAAACCTTAGCCCGTGGAGCAAAAACTCTTTAGAGATACGGTAGAAATACCCTAGAATGAGTGAAATTATTCTCAGAATCCTTTCTTTGTGATAGAACATATTTTTGAAGTATAAAATGATTTCCAAATGATTTTTAAAGTATTTTGAAAGATTATATTGGTATAAAAATCTTCTTATTTTGGAATCAAGATTTTCAAAACTCCATCCCTTTGGTATCCACCTTGTTAGATATTTCTGGGTTAGGATTCTTATCGATTAGGATTCAATGAACTTTGGAACACTCCCACTTGTTCTGAAATCCAGTCACGTCTTCCCTATTTTATCCTTTTGATTTTGGAGCATTCCATAATTCCACTTTGGAATGACCTCTATAAAGATCGGTGATTCCGCCAATCTTTGAATGATTTGTAAAGGGGTGAAACTCCCTTATACTTGGCATTGATTCACCGGAGATTTCTATATCCTCAGTTTACGATGCTATCTATCTCCTGCTCTACCCAGATTCTATCTCTCGCAATCGAAGGTCGATTTGCCTTAGATTTTCGCATTAGATTTATTCCCGAAGTCATGGTTGACCAGTTAAGGTCGCCCGCGATTTATATAGGCTTATCCATCTTCTACTTGGTAATTAAATTATCTCATCTTCGTTCGAGCTTATCTTCGAATCAGAATTCTGTTTGATTATAGTTCCTCTAAATTTGAATATCTGTTTGTTGGGAATTCATCGTTGAATCATCCCTTGGAAATTTGTGTTTAATTGTATTTTGAATTTGTGCATACATCGAAATTATTATTTTGATAAGGATGGCCATATTTTATATATAAAGTAAAATGTTTTCGATAAAGGTTTTATATTTTAAAAAAAAATGAAAATTTGAAGCTTTGAAAGGATTTGAAATTTTAAAAATTTATGAGAAATTTAAATTTATATAAAATGATTTATAAATGAATGGTTTTAAATTTGAATTTCGAGGAATCGAACGCCGGTGTTTTGAAATCGGTTTTAAGATTTTGGAAAATATAAAATAATAATATGATTTAAAGATATTTTCTGAATAAGAAATGTTTCAAATGTATTCGAACTAATCCTAATGATTTCGAAGAGATTTCAAAGATGTTTAAAGAAAATGAAAGTCCATAACACACTATGTCGCTGAAAAATAATTTCGGTGATGAATGCATGCATCATCGACATTGATTTTCGAGTTTCTGAGTGGGGGAGAGGCCACTCTAGTAGCTTTGCTATGCGAGTGATTTTGTGAAACCAAATTTTGATTTCATATTTCAAAGTATGGTTTGATATTCGAAAGATATATGTATGTATGTATATTTGAAATGATTTAAAGTAAATCGGTGTTCAGTCGTCGAGATTCAGATTTGTTTTGGTATAAACTTATCTATTGGAATTGATTGACTGATTTGTTGGTGATTTCCAACTCTTGATTTGAAAATATGATTTCTTCGACTATTTTGAAGGTCGAGCACTTCCAAATCAAGGTTAACTTTTCAAAGCTGAAATTTTTTGAAAGGTATAAGGTATTTGATAAAGAATATAAGTTTAGTTTGTATGTTTCTAGTATGAAATAATATGATTTGTATAAGTTGAAACTGTTTTGTTAAGTAAATAAATAAGACTATTTTGAATTATACTAATATGAAATTAGTCTTCAAATGTTTGAGAAAAATTTGGTTTTAAATGTTTTAACTTAGTAACATCTTTATGAAACTATATATTTAACAAGTTGGAATAGATACATAAGTGTACGTATGCTGTTTTATTTGCATAATTAATTTGATCCAAGTTTGAGTACACAAGTTCGAGGTGAATTACACCATTTCGTGTTACCATTTTTCATTTGATTCTTAATGGCGAATATTTGATATGGATTTTGGGGTTGATTCTAGAATTCTCTATAATAGTATATGGCTATGCAAGGAGACTGATGGCTTCTAGTCGAGAAACCATTAAGTCCGCATTAGGGAAGTCGAATGGACAATACTAGTTCGAAAGCCAACTTGTGTGATCGAGCAAGCGATCAAATGTAATGTTGCGAAATGATGACATACGTACATCTTATATCCTAATATCATTGGTGTACTTGACGTTGAAATTGAAAGTTGTTGGGTTGGATATCTTTGTAATTTAATTGGAATTTTTCTTTTATGAAAAACTACTATCAAATTTAAAACCATTTTTCAAAACTATTTTTCTTTTATTCTTCTTAAACTAACTGTTTTATTCTATTTTTCATACAAACTATTTTATATACAAAACTATTCTTAATAAAAAATCTTTTAGTAAGCATAGATGTTCAATCCCATATGGATTTTCATGCAGCGAAATTTATTTTTGAAGATTTTGATCCTTATATAAGATAAACTTTATGTAATTATAAGATGATTTTGAAAACCATTGATTTTGATAAATGAATAATTGAAGATTATATTAGTATGAAAGGATATTTGGTTTACCTGTAATTTGAGTTTATTTATAAATAATGGATTTATGAAATAAATATTTCAACACCAAGTAATAATGAAGTAAAAAATTTGAGATATATGAATTATAAAATTTAGTTTTGAAATATGGTGTATTTAAGCTTTGAAATATATCAAAGATTGAATAGTTTATTTTGGATCAAATCTTTATTTGAAATTTGATAATATTTGAAATGGTTTTGTTGGAAACTAAATTGAATTGAAAATGATGGTTTGAATTGAATTAAAATTGAAAATTTTAGATTTGGGTTTAATTGAATAAATTTGTGAAATGTAAACAATTAAAGGAATGTTTTATGATTTCAAATGTATGATTTCGAATGGTTATGATTTTCAAAGTGTAAGGATTTCAAGTATTTTGGTTTCGAAAGATTTATAACTTTGAAAGTATTATGATTTGTGATAGTGAATATATGTTTGAAATAGAAATGAATTTGTTTGACATAAATTTTTTTGATTTGGGAATTTGGATTATTTTCTAAATCTATTGTTTGAGAAACTTTGAAACTGAATATATATCATTAGAAAGAAATGAATTTGTGAAATCATATATGATTTTGAAGCTGAATTGATATTGAAATGGTTTGAAATTGATAACCTTGTTTATTTAAATACTTTGATTTGGGAGTTATCGAACTTATATAAAAGTGATTTGTATAAGTATGAAGTGATTTGAAGTCCATTGATCTGTAAATGTACTAAATTTGTAAATTGAGATCTTATATAATCGAAGTCTATATAAGTGTGATTTGATATACTTTTGATTTTGGAAAGTAGTCGATTTGAAAAGAATTCTTGTATATAGTGGACTTTATATATGTATGATATTTGAAAGTGATTTTGAAAGGTACTATATGATACATATTTTCAAAGTAAAGATACGGAAAGTGCCTTCTGTTTGATATCCGCTTTGTGGCCACACTGTGGATTCATTCTATCGATATTATTCTCTATATTTGATTTTGGTTTTCCGGATATCATACTCGAGTGTCCATCGAATTCCACGGCGATCTCTTTGGTCTTACGAGCGCGACTGCATAGCGCAACTGCCTGGCTGAGCTGGCCTACGGATACGGATTGTTTCCTGGAGGATCTAGGCGTAACCATTGTGTATCCTGCACTCTATGTAGGTCGCATTAGTAGCGAAATTGCCTAGATGAGACGACCTAGGGGTACGGATTGTTTCCTGGGGGATCCAGGCGTAACCATTGTGTATCATGCACTCTACTAGTCATCATGGCGTAACTCACAGGGCTGAGAAAGCTTACGGACACGGATTGTTTCCTGGGGGATCCCGGCATAACCATTGTGTATCTGCGATCCATGGTTAGACAACTGTTTTGGTTTGGTTGATTTGTTTGGATTGTACTTTCCATATCTATTTTAAATGGGTTTTTCAAGTATTTTCACTGGGTGTTGAAACAAGTCTACTAAGTACCTGGAGAAGTCTAGCTTTGCGCCTGATCAATGCACTGCCAGAATCTGCAGGAACGAGGATAAACTTGTTAAGACATCGAGTTATAAAAGTATTTTGGTAAAGTATTGTATAAAGGATATTTTGATCATTTATTTTACTTTTCTAAATAATTTAAAATGTTTTAAATATTGTTTACTTCGAACTATCAAAATTTGAATCAAATGACTATTTATCATATTATAAAATGTTTGAAATGTTGTAAATATAAAATTTTAAATTGAAATGTATATGGTTTTAAAATAATCTACTCCATGTCTGTGCTTATATCCCTTAGCAAGTAATTTGACCCTCTTCACATCAAGCAAAGTTTTGAGTGCCTATTTTCCTTGTCTTTCAACATACTTTCCTTACTAGATATTCCTATTCTCCTATTTTCCCTCCTAGCTATCACTATTCTCCCTATCTTCTTCCGGGATGTCTTCCAACCTATTATTCTTTCTAGTTGTTTATCCGCTTCCTTCCTGTTCGAGGGCGAAAAGATTTGAGTGGGGGAGAGTGTAACAACACTAGATTTTTATGTATATTTTAATGTTGACTTTATTTCATTTTGAAATTATTTGAAACTTGTTTCATTTCAAACATTTCATTTTTAAATATAAACTTTGATTATTATGTGAATTATAATTCCAACTGGTATAAATTGAATATTTTACTGAAAAATGGATTTCTGGTCAAACTGGTCAAACTTTGATTTTTAAATTTCAAGTTTAAATATTTAAATTCTCAACTTTTATCTTTTATTATGAAAATAGATTTAATAACTTGAATACTGCTTTTCGTTTCGCTCGAAATAGAGATAAACTGTGAAAGTTATGTATATTTCAATATTGAATGTAATTTGTTTTATTTAGCAATTTTGTCTATTTTAAATTATATAAACCATATTTTCTTTGTTATATGTTATTTTAATATGTGTTAATATGTTATTTTATGTATATTTTGACTTTTAAATATTTTTAAAGTGATGTTTGAATTTTTCCAAAGCTTATTGAATTTATTTCCAAATTTTAAAGCCTAGTTTCCATTTTTCTACTATTTTCTTTATTTAAATTAAAATTTATATGTTTATTTGTGAATGCATTTTTATTTTTATATTATTATCTTTGTTATAAATATTTTTACAAGTCCGTATAAATTTTCCAAAGTTCATTCTGTTTATCATTTTTTTGACTATTTTGCAATTTTATGCTATTTTCTTACTTTTTACCTTATATGATTAATAAATATTTATATATATTTTATATTTTGTTGAATTTTCGAAATTTTACTGAAATTATTATTATTCTCAGTAATTTAAACTTGTATAAATAAATTAAGAAATTTGAAAGGATTGTGACTCTTTAGTTGCTTAAGTCTTTTCACTTACTTTCACCTTTTCATTTCCTAACTCTTGCATTCATTTCTTTGGCCGTTCATTCCACCACTATAGCCATGATTTTTATTTCTGAAATTCACATGAAATCACTTCTTTCTCTTCACTTCTCATCCATACTTTCAGATCTAAAAGAAAACTTTGGGCAATGTCTTCCTTTCCATTTCTTTTTCCACCTCTTCCATTGATTTTCAAGTGATTTTGCTTTTCCTTCATCTTGCATTTGTTTGGCCACACTCCACCACCACCTTCTCCGACCTGTTCCACCACCTTCCTTAGCCTCTTCAGCCTCCTCCCCCTCTGTGATGATCAGGTTGTGGCCTTTTATTGACAAAAACCCCACAAAAACTATTGTAAAACATCTTGAAACAATGCTAGCCAATCACTAATTGCACCATCACCTTCATGTTCAACCACGGCCACCACCTTCGGCCGCCACAACCTAACCTTCCACCACCTCTGGCCCACACTCTAGACACCACCTAACCACCACATACCATGGCTGAGCCACATCAGCAAGGGTCCGAACCCTATGGTGCAACAAAAACCACATTTTGCCTTGAAACCCTTTTGTAACTTCCACTCACCTTCATCACCTTGTAGCCGCACCTTTTTCAGACCATACCTGATCCAAACCATGCTCAAAGCCTGACCAAATCCACCCTTTGGATGATCACATGATGGTTCAGGCAATGGTCAAAGCATTTGATTCATATTTGCATTCATTTCTAAATTGTTTCTTTTGATAATTTGTATTGAAATCATATTTATACTTGTCTCGTTTTGGGTTCACAAGATCATATCTTGGCTCTCTCCATACATTTGGATCATTTTTCATGCCTTCGTAGTGTCAGTATTGTTTGCTTTGGTGGCAATCTCCAGCTTTGAACAAGTGAGTTATTCTCACCAGACAATATGTACATATATAACTAGTAAATTGACCTCTTTTGAATCTGTAAAATGCATTATCATGTTACACCTACTATATTAAGATTATATGATGTTCATCCATGCTTAAACACACCTCTTATAACATCTGTTACTATTATATTATGTTGTTCTGTTATTTTTATCAGTTTATCACACTGCAAGTTCCCTTTAGATTAGAATCGCTATGGGTTAAAATGATACATACCCGAACGGACTTTAGAATAGGAGAAAGTCATTATCGGCTGAAATGATAGGCCTGAATGATTTTCAATTGTTTTCATTTACTTGGGATTGCGGGTTTGAAATGATCAAACCCGGGTTTTCTTTGTAAATTACGGGTTGAAATGATATATTACCCGTATCACTTTACCTAGGCTAGAAAATGAAATACAGACCCGTTGTTAAAATATTTTTTTCTAAAAAAATTAAAATATTTTAGAAATGTAAATACTATAATATTTTGATTTAAATTTGATTAAAAATGATTTTTGTAAAGCATTATAGATTTTCTGAAAATTTATAAGTGAAATAAATAAATGGTAAAGTTAGAAAATCTGAAATGTAAGTTATTTTGGAAATTATAATTTGGTGATAAATGGAATTTAAATTAAATATGAAAATATGATAAATTTATGATATTTTGAATTAAATGAATTTAAAATGATTTTATAATATATTAATGATTTTTTTTGAATAAGGTTAAAATGTGAAATGAATGAATATTTAAGTTGAAATTTTGAAATATAACTAAAATTGGAAATTTGTGAATTTGGCTTTAAAGTTAATTTGAAGTTAAGTAAATTAGAATGAAATTAAGTTATAATTGAAAATTTTGAACTTAAGTGTTAAGTTAAATTTAA
The DNA here is from genome assembly GCA_030765085.1 of Allium cepa. NCBI lineage: Eukaryota > Viridiplantae > Streptophyta > Magnoliopsida > Asparagales > Amaryllidaceae > Allium > Allium cepa. The sequence continues at coordinate 415,604,611 of CM060937.1, forward strand.
TTTAATGAAATTAAAATTTAATGTTGGAATTTAATAAGTGAATTATTATTAAATTTTGATTTTTGAATGGAGATTTAACTTTATAAAATCATGAATATAAGGGCATATGAATGATTGTTTTAAAAGTGAAATTATATGATTTTATAAGTTAAAAATGATTTAAATAAAAATATAATTGTTTATGAAATTATACTGAATATTTGATGTTAATTAACTGCATTTCTGAAATGATATTAATTCTAATGTAAATGATAATACAGCATTTGTAAATGCTGTAGTTGATAAAAATGAACCAAATGGCTAAGTCTAATTAAAGGCTATTATCACATTTTTGTAGATGTTATAATTGTTGAATTTAACTAAGTTTTATTTGAAACAACTGTAACCCTATTATAGCATTTTTAAATGCTATCTTTTGTTAAATTGAACTATTTTGAATGCAACTTTCTGTAGAAATTTCTAAACGCTGTGAAAGTTGAATTTTCACCTATTTTAATAAATTAAGTGAATAAATGAATTTTGAAAGACTAAAATTTTGGAAATTTAATAGTTTAATTATTAAATATAATAACTTCATTTTATGATGTAAAATGAAGTAATTTGTTTCGAAATATAAACTATTTTGAAATGTGTTTTGTAATGGTATTTAAATTAAACAAAAATGAATGTGGTTTGGAAGATATGATATTTTGAAATGAATTTTGAATGATATTGAATTTTGAAATGATATTTGATTTTGAAGTATAAAATACCATTTTAAAATTTTAACCACGGGATGTATTTAATTTATAGTTTAACTGATTCTTAAAGGATGAGCGATCCCAAGCATCCTTTAAGTTATTATGCATTTCTACTACAGCTCACTTGAGTTGGTTTACATTATATAAGTATATATTGTCCTAACTCGAGTGTTTTGTGTTTTACTTTACGCTCGGGTCAGCCTGAGTATTCACAGCTTTGTATTCTCTTTCTGGAGCTGGTCTTTGCTGGAGTTTCTGCATATCTACATTTATATCTACTTTCTTTTTCAGCTGTTCTAGTTTATCCCATGTATTAGTGAACTTCTATGTATTTGGGATTTCTGTTATGTTGTTTTCAGACTGTATTATGTATTTGGTTTGAGACTCTGCCGTAGTAGCTTCATGAACTACTATGTTTTTTATATTCCGCTGTGAGTTATTCTGATATTTCTGTGTCTGTGATTATGTGGTTGTATTTCATTTGCTTCAAATTTATTTACAACGCGATATTTTGAGCAATTCAAGTCCAGCATGTGTGGATGTGAATGGCTGGAAATATCGGGTTTTTACGATTTAGAAATAAATTTTGAATTGGACTTGGTAATTGAAATAATTTAGAAGTTAATTTGAAAATTGATTTGGTGTTGAAAGTGAATACATGGGAATCGATTTGAAAATCGTAAATTAGTGGATATTTAAAAATTTACCACAATGGGAATTTCATAAAAGAAAAGGGAAATTTTTTTTAGAAATCAATATTGTTTTATTTTTAAAAAGCATGGGAAGGAATTTACGGTTTTGGAACATAAATTTAAAATAAATCCAAAAAGATTTATAAATTGATTTGAATGAACCACTTTAGAATGAAAAGTGTATTTTTCCCTGGAAAGTCAAGTATATTTTTAAAGGAGCTTTCAAATATTAATTAAAAGTTTTGAAGTTGGTTTAAAAGGGAGTATTTATGGAGAAATTATGTTCTTAAGTTGTTTTAAAATCTTTAAAATAAAGATTTATTTAGCTAATTATAAAAGTGATTATTTCAGAAATTTAAATTGATATTTGATTTAGAAAATGGATATTTAAATAGTTATACCCTATTTACTAATTTTATTTTAAAATTAGTTTGGACTTGAATTTTTATATGAGATATTAGTATAATATTTTCATAACTAATAATTAAGTAAGTGTTTAAGATAGTTTTATTTTAAAATGTTTTTAAGTATATTTTGGTTAAGTGATTTAAATTGTTTTAAAGTATTTGAACTCTGCAAATTTTGAATGGAATTAAATAAATATTTGAAAATTTATTCCACGCGAAGAAAGTGGTTTGAAGTTTGTTTTCAAAGGATTGAAAGGTGAAAAGTGATTTGAAATTTGTTTTCAAATGGTTGAAGTGTTAAAAAAATTATATCTTGCAAAGATATTATGGAAATAAATAATTCGATGGAAATTATTTGAAATCTTGGTGATTGTTGTGAATATAGATTGATAGTTAAATAACCTATAACAACCCATAATTTTGTGAATATAGATTGATAGTTAAATAACCTGTAACAACCCATAATTTTGTGAATATTTTTAATTAAATTTTTATTTGAAATTATGATTTTTAAATCATTTAAAAGTGAACTTTTAGAATTTTTCCAATGTAAGTTTGGAATTTGTTGTAATTTATTTTCCAAATGAAATAAATAAACGATTTTTGAAAATTTTATATTTTGGTCAAAATTTGAATTTTTAGTTTAAATTTTTTTAAAATTTGAATTTTGAATTTTAATCTTTTTCTTTGAAAGAGAATATATTTATGATATCTGTTCTGCTTTTCGTTTCGTTAAATTATGAGTTTTACGTTTTAAATTAGATAAATTACAACGTTTTACATGAAGTTATTTTCTGTATTTCAATTTCTATTTTTCTATGTTCATTTCTATTCTTTTATTTTCTATGTTATTTTATTTTTCTATTTTGTTTATCTAAACTTTATTTATTGGATTTTACTTGTGTGTGTATCTTTTTATAAAAGGCTTGGAAGAAATCAAGGAGACATGCGTTACATTTCTTTAATGCTTGCCTTTTTATTTATCTACCCTCTTTATTACTTACCCTAGCCATTCACCATTCATAGCCGTGAATTGCTCTTATTAATCCCACAGATACATCCAAAATATCCTCTTTTCAATTGCATTTAAGAATTATATATATATATATATATATATATATATATATATATATCTTTCTCCTTATTTCTTGCCTTTTATTTCCTAGCCTTTTTGTTTTCCTATCATTTACTCCTCTTTAGCCGTTCAAATCTTTTCTTGCCATCGACTCCAGTTCATAATTAACGTACACATTTACTTCACATTTCATTTCTAGAAAGAAATGTATGCAAATAAATAGCTTGGAGAAATTTAAAAGGCACATGTTTCATTGTTTAAACTCTTGCCTTTTTCATTTGCATGGTCTTTATTATTTTCTATATGTTTCCTCCTTATTCCTAGCCATGAATTATTCTACTCATAGCCTTGCATATCAAGTTGAAAATTCACGTACAAAAAAATTATTTCCCATCTCTCATTTTTTTATTTGAATTTAAAAATAAAATATATTATATGTTTCTTCCTCCTTAACTTATGTCTTTTCGTTTCCCTAGTATTCATAACTCCTTAGCTGTTTTTTTCTCATATAGCCGTGTATTTCCTTTTATCATTCACGTACAAAACTCCTCAAACATATCTCATTTTATTCCATTTCTCATTTCATCTCTTGAAAGAAAGAATTTTTTTTTATTAAATACATCAAATATTTTTTGCCATTTTATTTTCCAAACCATTCAAAATCTTGTCTTTTATTGCATAGCCTCTTTATTACTTACCTTAGCCGTTCATTCCTTTGGCCTCTAGCACACCTCTAACCATCATGACCAAGCAATATAAGGTGATGGTTGAACCCATATATGGTGTAGCCAAGCCATTGATTGATTAAGGAAAGTTATGTCACTTTGATTCATTTATTTTTCCATTGTTTTAACATCTATTGTTTTGTATTGAATCATATTCTTATGTATGTAATATTTGTTTGCATATAAGATTTGGATCTGACTCTTCATCTACTCAAGTTCCCATTGTGCTTTGTCGTGCTTTGCGGAGTTTGGATTTTTATTCTGAATTTGTCAATTTTAGCTTTTAAAAGGTGAGTTTTTATCACTCTAGACACCTTATATTATAGTTCACTTGAGTTAGTTTACATTGTATAAGTATGTATGTCCTGACTCGAGTGTTTTGTGTTTTGCTTTACGCTCGGGTCAGACTGAGTGATACAACATTTGAGACTCACCTTTGGAGCTGGAGCCTTGCTTGAAGATCCAGCCATCTATTTCAATTTCAGTATTCTGTTGATTCCAGTTATTCAGTTGATTCCGGTGATGCATTCAGCTTGTGCTTGTTTTTCATATTAAACTTCTGTTGTATCTTGTATAACTCTGATGTATTTACATAGTTGCTTCATGAACTACTATCTTTTTGCTTCCCCTGCATTTATTACTCTGTGTCTGTGATCTGTGATTTATTTATTTACTGTTTATGTTGTGTTTTGTCAAATTTATTTTACAATTCAGCATTTTGAGCAATTCAAGTCCGACATGTGCGGATGTGAATGGTTGAAAAAACCGGGTCATTACATTTGGTATCAGAGCTTTTGCTCTAGGAAAAACTTAGCATATATGGTAAATTTATTAACAGAATCACTTTAATTCGAGTGTGAATCTCTTCCTTTTTAACTTGATTCCTTTTGAATTTTGGAACGTTCCCTCCGGTTCCAAAATACATTCTTGTCCCCACTATTCATCTTCTTTTGATTCTGGAGTGTCCCATAACTACACTTTGAATGATCCTTAGAATGAGTCGGCGGTCTCGCCAATTTTTGAACGGCTTGTAAAGGGGTGAAACTCCTTTGCAATTAGCATTGATTCACCAGAGATTTATATATATCCTCGGTTTAGATGCTAGTACCTCTTGTTATTCCGAATTCTATTTCTTAAGATCGAATGTAGAATTACCTTAGAATTCCACATTGATCTAATTCTTGATGTCACAGTTGACTCGGTTAAGGTTGCCCGCGATTTATGTAAGCTTATCCATTCCTTATTCTGTCAATTTAATCATCTTATCTTTTGTTTCCAACTTATCTTCGAATCAGAATTCTCTTGATTTGAGTCAATCAAATTTGAATCCCTATTCTTGCTTTGTAAACCTATATTAAAAATGTTTTATATATTGTGTTGTTTGATTTATTGATGTTGATTTGGGTTTCCGATTGATTCGTCTGATCAACGATATCGATAGGATTTCCAAAACACTTGAACAGAGCAAACTGACACCATATTGATTTCAAAATTTAGTAAATGATAAATTTTGTATAATTATATTATGTATGAGTTTGATTTTCTGAATTCTGATAATTAATTGAATAGGTTATTAAGAAGTAATATTTGACTTTATATATATCTTGTAACCATTAGCTTTTGTCTTCTATATAAATAACTGAACTATAAAGTATAGCTATAAATTAATTTGGAAACTAAAATGAATCTAAATCGAGAACTTGAGAATTTAATTTCCGATGGTTTAAAACTTGGGTTTTTAAAGTTTTAAAAGATATATCATTTAAAGTGTTTTTCCAAATAGAGATTGTTTTCAAAGAATCTTTATTGTTTAAATCGGTGCCCTTCTCTTATCGCTGGAAAATAATTTCAGTGATGACTGCAACATCATCGACATTCATTTTCGAGTTTCGAAGTGAAGAGACCATTCTGTAGCTTTTCTATTGTTTTGCTTTGAAAATTTAATTGATTTGAATTTCAAAAATATGACTTGATTTATAATATATACATGGACATATGATTTAAATTTGATTTGATATATATGTATATATATTTATTTACCTCTAAATGGTTTGAAGTTAAACGGAAATGTAATTCTTAAATTTACCTTAAAGAATGTTTTCAATTATAAAATGAACCAAAATTTTTGAACAAATATTTAAGTTGAAATAATTGAATTAGAAAACTTTATTTGTATAATATTCTATTGCATTTCCGTTATAACTTACATAAATTATTTAAAAGTTAACTATGTAATCAGATAATATACAATACAAAAGGACTTTATAAATAAAATTTGAGTGTTTATAATAAATGTTATACACTTAAATTTTAATTATAAAAGGATTAATAAAGGTAAATAGAATAAAAAGTTAATTGAATAATATACAATATAAAGTGATGTTAACGGAATTTATAAATAAATTGGAGTAAGTCATAATATGTGTAAGTATACTTAATATATGTGATCAGACATATATTAAGTGGAATAAATGTAATAACCATCTGGAATAAAGAAGAATGAAACTTATTGAATAAAATTTTGAGTATAATAAATGATTTCAAATTCATGAAATTGTTAATTGGGTGATAAGATAATGAAATTATAAATAAATAACATTTAATTAACTTAGGAAAAATCAAATGGATGAAATCAATTATTAATTTAAGTTGAAACTTTCATGGTTTTAAAATTTATCATCTTATTTTGTTTTCCAATCTCTTATCCTTCGGTTGTTCCTATTATCCTACATCCTAAGCGGGGAATTGAATTCCAAATTGATCTTATCTCCTAAAGTTCGATCTGTAGTTCTTCCTCCAAAAATACCTTTACCAGTCTATTTCACAAAACTTTTCAAGAATCTTCTTCTTGTGTCCTTGATTACAAAGGATCTTGGGAAGATCATCTCCATCTTATTGAATTTACCTATAACAGCTGTTACCAGGTATAATTTTAATCTTCTTTTTTATATTGTCTTAATTCTATCTCATTCTATCTATTGTCCCTTTTTTATGCCTCGTTCCTTTTCGAGGACGAAAAGTTTTGAGTGGGGGAGAGTGTAACAACCCATAATTTATTGAATATTTTTAACTAAATTTTTATTCGAAATTTTGATTTTTAAATCATTTAAAAGTGAATTTTTAGAACTTTTCCAATGTAAGTTTGGAATTTGTTGTAATTTATTTTCCAAATGAAGTAAATAAATGATTTTTGAAAATTTTATATTTTGGTCAAAATTTGAATTTTCAGTTTAAATTTTTAAAAAAATTTGAATTTTAAAGTTTAATCTTTTTCTTTGAAACAGAATATATTTATGATATATGTTCTGCTTTTCGTTTCGTTAAATTCTGAGTTTTACGTTTTAAATTAGATAAATTGCAGCGTTTTACACGTAGTTATTTTCTGTATTTCAATTTCAATTTTTCTATGTTCATTTCTATACTTTTATTTTCTATGTTATTTTATTTTATTTTTCTATTTTTTTATCTAAACTTTATTTATTGGACTTTACTTATGTGTATATCTTTTCATAAAAGGCTTGGAAGAAATCAAGGAGGCATGCGTTACATTTCTTTAATGCTTGCCTTTTTATTTATCAACCCTCTTTATTACTTACCCTAGCCATTCACCATTCATAGTCGTGAATTGCTCTTATTAATCCCGTAGATACATCCAAAATATCCTCTTTTCAATTGCATTTAAGAATTAATTATATATATATATATATATATATATTTCTCCTTATTTCTTGCCTTTTATATCCTAGCCTTTTTGTTTTCCTATCACTTACACCTCTTTAGCCGTTCAAATCTTTTTTTTCCATCGACTCCACTTCATAATTAACGTACACATTTACTTCACATTTCATTTCTAGAAAGAAATGCATGCAAATAAATAGCTTGGAGAAATTTAAGAGGCATACGTTTCATTGTTTAACTCTTGCCCTTTTCATTCGCAAGGCCTTTATTATTTTTTATATGTTTCCTCCTTGTTCCTAGCCATGAATTATTCTACTCATAGCCTTGCATATCAAGTTGAAAATTCACGTATAAAAAAAATTATTTCCCATCTCTCATTTTTTTTATTTGTATTTAAAAATAAAATATATGATACGTTTCTTCCTCCTTTACTTATGCCTTTCCGTTTCCCTAGTATTCATAACTCCTTGGCTGTTTTTCTTTTCTTATATAGCCATGTATTTCCTTTTATCATTCACGTACAAAACTCCTCAAACATATATCATTTTATTCCGTTTCTCATTTCATCTCTTGAAAGAAAGAATATTTTTTTATTAAATATATCAAGTATTTTTTGCCATTTTATTTTCCAAACCATTCAAAATCTTGTCTTTTATTGCATAGCCTCTTTATTACTTACCTTAGTCGTTCATTCCTTTAATCTAGCCATGAATTTCTCTTGCCTATCACACATAAAAACTTCCCAAAACTTCTCATTATCATTTGTGTGAAAGAAAATTATATTCAAGCTCTAGATTCATGGCTTCTCTTCCTCTTCTTTCTTTTTCTCTTTTTGTTTCTTCTATGTTTTTCATGCTTATACTCGGCCTCTAGCCTCTAGCACACCTCTAACTATCATGACCAAGCAATGTAAGATGATGGTTGAACCCATATGTGTTGTAGCCAAGCCATTGATTGATTAAGGCATGTTATGTCACTTTGATTCATTTATTTTTCCATTGTTTTAACGTCTATTGTTTTGTATTGAATCATATTCTTATGTATGTAATATTTGTTTGCATACAAGATTTGGATCTGATTCTTCATCCACTCAAGTTCGTATTGTGCTTTGTCGTGCTTTTTCGTGCTCTGCGGAGTTTGGATTTTTATTCTGAATTTGTCAATTCTAGCTTCTAAAAGGTGAGTTTTTATCACTCTAGACATATGTACTTATATTTTTGTGAAAAAATGATAAGTGAATCTGTAAACATTCATATGTCATTCATATATGCCTGTGTTGTGATTACATAATGATAAGTGCCGTTTATATATTTGTTACATCATTTGTTATGATATTATATGTATACTGTTATTTTATTTCTATTAATCACCACTGCAAGCTCCTTATCACTATGGGCTGAAATGATAGGCTCGAGTGATTTTTTTATTGATTTTTGTCGTATTTATTTTTCTTGGGATTGTGGGTTTGAAATGATAGAACCCGGATTTTTCTTTTTAAATAACGGATTGAAATGATACATATCCGTATCACTTGACCTAGGTTAGAAAATATTATACAGGCCCATGGTTAATATTTTTAAAGTAATATTTTCCTAAAAATTTATTAACTATTTTGAAATTTTGGAATATATGGAATTTTAACTTAAAATTTGATTTAAAGATTTGAAGTATAAAGAGATATCAGTTTCTATAATTTAAAATGTTATAAGCTGATAATTGGTTTAAAGGGTAAAGTTTTCTTTAATGCAAGAAACATGTAAAGTTTTAATTTATGAAAGAAACGTGTAAAGATTTAGTTTATGAAAGAAATGTGTAAGTCCTAATTAATGAAAGAAACGTGTAAAGTTTTTAATTAATGCAAGAAATATGTAAAGTTTTAATTAATGCAAGAAACATGTAAAGTTTTAATTTATGAAAGCAACCTGTAAAGTTTTATTTTATGAAAGAAACGTGTAAAGTTTTATTTTATGAAAGAAATGTGTAAAGTCCCAATTAATGAAAGAAACGTGTAAAGATTTAATTTATGAAAGAAACGTGTAAATTCCTTATTAATGAAAGAACATGTAAAGCTTTAATTAATGAAAGAAACGTGTAAAGTCCTAATTAATGAGAGAACATGTAAAGTTTTTAATTAATGCAAGAAACATGCAAAGTCTTAATTAATGAAAGAATACGTAAAGTTTTTAATTAATGCAAGAAACATGTAAAGTCTTAATTAGTGAAAGAACATGTAAAGTTTTTAATTAATGCAAGAAACACGTAAAATTTTAATTTATGAAAGAAACGTGTAAATCCTAATCAACGAAAGGACATGAAAAGTTTTAATTAATGAAAGAAACATGTAAAGTTTTTAATTAATGCAAGAAACATGTAAAGTTTTAATTAATGAAAGTAGCACGTAAAGTCTTAATTAATGAAAGAAACATGTAAAGTTTTAATTAGTGGAATATTGATTAAAATAATAAATGCTCTTTAGTGCAATAGAAATGTAAATTAAAACGTACATTTGATAATGTAAGTTTTAAATTAGTGTAATATTGATTAAATGATAAATGCTCTTTATTGCATTAATAAATGTAAGTTAAAACGTACATTTGACATGTAAGTTTTAATTAATATAATGGTGTATTTTAAGTTGATTAAAATGATAAATGTTCCTTACTATAATAATAAAATGTAAGTTGATAATGTACATTTGATATGTAAGTTTTAATAAATGTAAATGGCATATTTTAAATGATTAAAATAATAAATTTCTTTATTGTAATAGTAATGTAAGTTAATAAGATACTTTTAACTTAACATAAGAATTTCAGCTTTAAATTGGATATCACAGTAACAAAGTTTATTTAACTATAAGGCTATGATAAAATGACCATGTTAAAATCTATAAGTATATAAATACTTTGATTATATAAAAGTGGAAAGTATTACATTCCAAAAATGCTATGATTCCTTAAGGTTACATTTCCAAAACGCTATGATAATTTAAAGGAATATTTCACTTTAATAAATTGAAGAAAATATTCAATGATTTGGAAATTTGGGTTTTATTTAATTGATATATTATTGAATTAGGTTTGAAATGGAAATGATACTATTGTGATATGGTTTTGAAATGAGTATGATATTTTGGTTTTGAAAGTATATACTAGTTCGAAAGAAATGATATGATTTTGAAATGGATATGCTAGTTTGGTTTTGAAAGTATAAATGATTTTGAAATAAATATCCGTGGGTTATAATAACGTTTGGTTGTTAAAGAGACCGGGATCGGAAGTTGTCATACTCTCTGCAAACTCTGAAAACCACTTTAACAACCATGTACGCGGTGGAGATTCCAGAATGAAGTAGGATGGCGGCGGCGTTCCCTTTGAGGTAAATACGTGGACCCAACTCCCATGAGTTGGCATAAGGTGGCTAAAACAGGAGCGATTGACGGGTTAATGAGGTAGCACCTTTGATCGGACGCATCCCTTCGATATTATACTTTAACCTTTGGGTTGATTCAGTTTCCACTTTTGATTTCTTTGATTTGGGGGTGTTGTTCAAGGTGGGCGGCAGTAGCAGCTATGCGTTACCACCGACCCGGAAGCGTAATTGGTATATCTACCCTGGCATTGCCTAGTTGTGCCATGTCACCTACCCTGTCGCACCTTGTACAAGTTTGTTTTTCTCCCGTAGCCCGTGGAGTATTTAGGGTAGTCTCCCGATCCGGAGATGCGCTAATACTGGATGGACTACTAGGACTATTACGTGTTAAGGGGAATATTGGGTCACTCCTTAACGCTATTTAAAAGTATGTTTATTTTACTACAGACATTATTATAATAGCAAAATATTACTACATAGTAAATAGTTTAACGGATCCTTAGAGGATGGGCGGTCCCAAGCATCCTTTAAGTTACTTGTACCTTATATTATAGTTCACTTGAGTTGGTTTACATTGTATAAGTATGTATGTCCTGACTCGAGTGTTTTGTGTTTTGCTTTACACTCGGGTCAGACTGAGTGATACAACATTTGAGACTCACCTTTGGAGCTGGAGCCTTGCTTGAAGATCCAGCCATCTATTTGAATTTCAGTATTCTGTTGATTCCAGTTATTCAGTTGATTCCAGTGATGTATTCAGCTTCTGCTTGTTTATCATATTAAACTTCTGTTGTATCTTGTATAACTCTGATGTATTTATATAGTAGCATCATGAACTACTATCTTTTTGCTTCCGCTGCATTTATTACTCTGTGTCTGTGATCTGTGATTTATTTATTTACTGTTTATGCTGTGTTTTGCCAAATTTATTTTACAATTCGGTAATTTGAGCAATTCAAGTTCAACATGTGCGGATGTGAATGGTTGAAAATACCGGGTCGTTACATAACCGACTATCAATATTGGACTTTAAACGGCATTTAAATTTCGTTGCGACCTGGGGTCGAATTCCAAATGGATATTCGAAAACCACATCGAACCTTTGTGATTGTGATGGATCTTTTATTTAAAAGATCAAAGTGGAAATTTGTTGTGATTTGTTCGAAATCTGAATGAAAACTTACTTTTAATTTAAAAATAAGTGCTCATTATTCGGATTAGCCTGGAGAGGACCTTGTGTCATAAAACCCATTCCGAATAATGATACGACGAAATGGGATTGCATTTAAAGAAGGTGTAAAAGACCGGGTATTTTCGAAAGTGAAAGGATTACCGGTCGAATGTCTCTGCACCGAGTTGCTTCGGTATAGAGATTTTATCACCCTTTGTGATAGGGATTACGGACGTGATTAGTGAATATCCGGATTGCAAGGGCTTCTTTGAAGTGCCTTCGGTTCCGTTCATTCCCGGAACGGACTTTTATGGATGTGTGTCTGACGTTACACTTTGAGATGTAAAGCTGGTTTCTATCAAATACATTTCTGTTGGTGGCGGAGAATTTATTCTCTTAGCTTAACATCCTTCTCTGAAACGTACGAGCTTAGAGGTTATGTAGTTGATGGTTACTAGCGATACATTCCCAATTTGGTAATGTGGCATACCAAGTGTTGCTGATCATTTGTTGATCGAATCATGGTTTTTGTGAAAAGCATAGCTTTGTGGATGAGACTTCGTCGAGCCTCACAACCCGGATGGTCGAAACAGGAAAGATGCAGCAAGGTTATTTGGGGGTAGCACCTCCTGAGGGTATGTCATTTCCTTCTGGAAAAGGGTAGTATCATGTATGGAGCCCAGATATTTTACTTATGTTGATGCTGCAAATGTATTATACTTTGTGGTTTGTTGCTTTGTGATTAAGGATCCTCGGACAACGGTCGCAAACGACCGGGGGATGGCATACTCGTGTCGGTAGTTACCTAGTTACAGAGGTAACCCGGCCTTATGTTGGAAGAGATCCGGTTAGGTTCTCGGGGCGACCCTCTAGAGGCGCACCCATGTGGCAATAGGAAGTTCCTTAGCCTGACTATTTGTTGGAAATCCAATCTCCGTTACGCGCCCTTTACGATTGAAATTGTATAACCTGCCATTCTTAAGTGGTAGTTATAGTAGGCATAATATAATGGTACCTATGCTGGCTAAGATTAATAGTATACTTTCGAAAGGTTTACTGTACTATGCACTAATAATAATATTAAAAAGAATTTTGCGTACCAAGCATGTTTGATTATCATAAGGAGAAATCTCCCCCAAGTGTGTGATTGCATTGTGTGTGTGTCGGGAGGCCTTATGGTAGTTTCAGTTTCCAAAAAGCATTGTGGATTTATTTTAAATTCTTTTGTTTTCTTTTGGTTAAAGATATCTGTTTTTAAGATCTCACACCAGTCCCATGACTAACCGAGAGTTTATTGTTCCCTTTCTAAACTTTAGGTGCCCACAATTTTCCACACGGGCAGCCTAGAGTCAGGTTATCCCTATTCTAGAACGAAGTCAGAAAAGAGATGCTGTGGAGATTAAGAGCAAGCTGGATGGCGAAGCGTACCACTTATACTATGTAGTGTCCGTTGCGTTTGGGTTAGCACAAGTCAAATTTTCTTGTACACAAGTTATTATAACTGCCATTGTTTGTGTGTTTTTGTTGTAATACTTTGATGTTATAATGTGTAAACTCATATAGTGATTTTGTTTAAAGATTATTTATTTATCTGATATATTCACTACGCCATAGATGACCTTCTGCAACATATTTGCAAGGTGTTGCTAGCTAAAATGTTGCGACAGCTACAAAATTTTGGTCCTACTGCAACGTTCTATTTTTGGTGTTACCTTAGCCATAAAAATGTGTTGCTCTAGCTAAACAAGTGTAACACGACGCAACATTTTTATATAGTGTTGCCATAGATATATTCTAATTAAAAAAAAAAAAAATTACACCTCAGCGATCCACACCACCATTTAAAACAAAATCTAAACCGTCAATTCACACCATCGATCCACACCTTACCAATTTCCATTTCCCGCTTTACTTTTCACTCACCCGCTTTCGTTTCTCTCCCCCAATTTTCCAATCCCTAATTTTTATTCCGCCGACTTTAAAAAAAAATTGCGGATACATGATTGCTAGTTTTGCACGATTGTAGCACGGAAGTAGTAAGTGGATTATCGAGGGAATGATGGATGAGGTGTAGTTGCCAATTTGGTGATTGTGTTCGATGTGGATTTCGGGTTTCTGGTGGAGTCGAAGTTCGATTGGAGTTTCGGGCGAGTGGTCCAGAGTAGCAGCGAAGTCGAGGCAGTGGGTTTGATTGTGATGGTGCAGGCGATTGCAGGCGAGTTTAGAATACTGGGGGATAGCCAGAGTGATGACTACAGCTTGTTGAATTGAAGGTTGTGGTATACGGACGTAGTGAATTGAAGGCGGTGAATTGAGGGACTGGTCAGTGGATGTTTGTTGAACTGTTGGTTTGGATGGTTTGGTGGTGCTTGACAGTGGAGTGTTTGATGCAGTATGTTGACGCGCAAGTAGGTCCGAAGGTCAGGGTGATGCACAAGTATGTATGCACAAGTAAGAATGAGTGAAGCATAAGTAAGTTGGAGTGGTTTTAGAAAGTGTGGTCAAGCTTGTTGAAAGGGGGTTGTAATTGTATTGTCGGATTTCCATTTTTTTCTAAAAAGAAGTGGTGGTCTGAGCAATGTGGGCAGGTGGTGGTTCGAGGTTGATAGAGCAGAGAGGTGTATGGTGGCAGAAATGCAGGTGAGTATTTGAACTGAAATGTGTGTAGTAGTGTTGTATTTGGTTATGTACGTGATAGTTTTGGAATGGTGATTCTCTGGTGATGCTTGGATGGCACAATGATGTAAGCGATTTGTGTTCGTGAACTTGTTGTTATTTTTTTCGAACAAGTTGTGATTGAACCAGGGATTTTTCTTGTTTGGGGGATGATGTTGATGAGAGGGGAGTTTGTTGAGGTGACAGTGTTTGGTGATGAGGCAAGGTTGCTCGGTTGTGTGCATTGGGGTTGTGGTGTTGCTATGATGTCGTGATGTTTGTATGTTTGGGTAGTGGTATACTGTTTAGGTGGGAAAGAATGTGATGGGTGATGGGCAGTTAGGTAGTTTGTAGGCACTGGTTGTATGTATTGTTGTCAGTAGAAGGCGAAGGTTGGTTTGGAGGGTGGTTCTAGTGTGTAGTGGTGATGCACTATTTTGAGATGTTGTAAGTATGTATGGTAGATGCAAGATGAGGAGATGTTTGTAGTGAGGCTAGTAGTTTTGTATGTGCACTGAACTTTTGTTTGACAGTGGTAGTATTAGTCTGATGGAGTACGATGGAGTTTGGTCTTGTGATTTGGCACTGGTTCAGTTTGGATGAATTGAGAGATTCATAGTGCAGGCAACATTTTGGTGAAGTGGCTGGAGTTATGCAGTGCAATGGTATGTCTTGAAACAGGGATAGTTTAGACAGAGAGAGTGGGTAGTGAATGGTACTTTACATCTTCATAATCAGGTTTGTCATGCTTCTCTATCATTTGGTCATTTATTATTATTGTTATTATTTTATTTTTGGGTGAAATTCTGTGCTTATCAACCTAACGTAAAGTTATAGGAGAAAAATGGGATGAAACACTTTCAAATACCATCTTTTTCCATGGGGCCAGAATCTGCTTTGAATAATTCGCCTGTATTTCATGCTTACCAACAGGTTTGTAGCTCGTAACCATCAAATTTTGTTTTCTTTGTGACATGGCTATGGTTTTAGGCTGTCATATCCTAGTCCACATTTGATTGTGACTAATTTTCCTCGTCTTATCGATGTTTTTTTTTCACGTTGAAGTTGCCACGATCTATTGAAGAAAATATTCTACAGCATCAAGTGGATGATTCAGCTCAAGCTAATAATACTATTGCTTCTAATGGTTCTGCAAAACCACGTGTCCGTGCACGACGTGGCCAGGCAACTGATCCTCACAGCATTGCTGAACGGGTTAGTGCATGTCTATATTCGTCAATGTCGGTGTCTGTATAAATTGAAACTGCATATGTAATGAGTGAACTGAGTAATGTAGCGACGAATATCTTATATGTGAATATCAGTGTTATATATCATTAAATTGTAAAATAGTGGAGTCGGGAATTTGTACTATTTCAAATGTTGAAATAAAATATTTATTTAAATAAATTACTGTTTGAATATCAAATTCTGTGCAATAGTATTTTATTAAATAAATATTTATTTCTATTAAAAAATCAAATATGCTCTACATTGTGGGCCCCACAAATTCAGAAAGTTAATATCTATAGCAACATTTTGGAATGTTTCTACAGACACCTATGGATGTTGCTATAGACCCAAATAGGGTTCTATTGCAACATTATTACTTATGTTGCCTTAGATAGTCAAAATGTTGCCTTTGAGGTCTAAGGCAACGGCAAAAATTGCATCACCCCAAAAGTGTTGCCATAGACCTATGGCAACATTTTTTGGGCCTGAACCAACATTTTTTTTGTGTTGCAGAAGGTCATTTATGGCGTAGTGATTTGTTCCGCTGCGAAATGTGAGATTCTGTTATTGTTTCTATTCTTCCTATATCTTCTTCTTCTTTAATCCTAACGGTTTGGTTTTTCGGCATTCGATTGTGCGGCATTTAATACATTGGACGTATTGATGTCGACTTTCGAAAGTCGAAAAATTGGGTCGTTACAATGTGGTATCAAAGCATTTGGTTAAGCGACAACCTTGGCTCTGTTGGGTGTTACTCATTAGAGATAGAGTCAGTAGTACTGTAGAAAGAGTTTGAGTGTAATAATAGATATGAGCGCGTATTTGTTAGTGAATATAAAAAAATTGTTTTATATTGTGATGATTGGTTTGTTGAGTGGTATATGGATTCTGGTCAGTATAGTCTGTACAACTCTATCGATAGGGATCTCTAAACACTCGTACATAACAATTCGACACGATATTGTTTTAAATTAGGATAAATGAAATAATTTTACCCAAAACTATTTTGTATATAAAAGGAAATAATTTTTGTAAATTATTAGAGTATATCGCTGCTTGTTTGTTAGGAAGTGATAATATTAACCTATTATCATTGAAATTGAATAAGAAATTGAAATCATAATCAAAAGTTCAGAAATAAAATCCATATACAAATGAAATTTAGAAACATAAATTTTAAATGCGATTTATAATTTGAAATGGAATTCCCGAGAAATGTTTTGAAAGAAAAAAATTGAAAGGATTTGAAAAGTTTTGGAGTTTGGAAAAGATTGGAAATTTGAAAAATTTTTAAATTCTTTTGAGTTTGGAAATGACTTTCAAGGGTTTGAAAAAATAGTTTTGGAAGGATAAAAAGCACTAAACTCTTTTCGGTCATTGGAAAATAGTTCCGATGATGATCGCGACATCATCGGTGTTCATTTTCGAGTTTCCAGGAGTGGAATTGCTGCCAAATTGTTTTTAAACAGAGGTTGTTTGTAAAATTTGGGTTTGGGCTTTGAAATTCAAAGGATAATTTGAATTGATTTCAAAAATGATTTTGAAATGTTGGAAAGACTCTGGAATCTAATAAAAATAGTTATGGAATAAAATTTATTTAGGTGGAAAATAAAATTGTAAATGAATAAATGAATTTGCAATTACAAGTAAATGGAAGTGAAATTGAATGTTGAAATTCATTTCGAATTCGTAAATAAATAGAATTGGAATTGGAGTTGAATTTGATATGTGATAAGCAAAGTAAAGTATTGTAATAAAATTAGTAAGTGAAACTAATTGAAGAAATGACAAATTTAATATGGTTTGAAATGAATTGAATTCAACATTTATAAATAAAAGATAAATTAAATTCACATGGAATTTGAAGTCCGGTTTAAATATAAGTGGTTTTAAACCAAAATGATTAATTGAAAATAAATTTTTGGGAATGAACAAATGAATAAAACTGGAATTGAAACCGAATATTGAAAACCAATTTAAATTGTGTGAAATAAAATGAAGTTGTAGAATTAGTTCGTAGTGAACTAAATATAATAAAGGTGGAAAAAAATGGTTTGAGATAAAATGAATTGGAATTTGTAATAAATTAGTAAATGAAACTGATTTAAAATAGTGATAGGAATCAGTTGGTAATGAAAGATAATTTATAAACTTCAATATTTAAATTGAATCCAAATAGAATTGAAATTGTAAATTGAATTCAAATGAAATTGAAAATGTAAGATTGAATGAAAACTGATATATAACTTCAATAGTGAAGTAAAAATGGTATAAGAAGCAAATATTAAAACTTTTGTAATGGAATGTGCAAAATGATTTTTGAATGTAGAAATTGGATATGATTGTTAAATAACATACATGTATTATAAAGGAAAAGGAATTGGAATTTAATTTTGAAGACAATTTAACTGCTCGATAAAAAGGTATGTATTTCAGATTTCAATATGAAATTTGATGATTTTCTTGTCCAGCCGCTTGGCTTTTCGTTTTCTTTTTGAATTTAGGGGCCCATTGTGGCATTTTGTAGTCGTACCGAGCTAACCGCAAAGGAGACACTGGCGAAATTTTTCGAAAATTTAGGGAGTTAGAAAAAAATTTAAGAAAATTTTGAAAATTTAAAATTTGAATTTAAATTTAAATTTGCATTATTGAGAAAATAATGTCGTTTGGAAACTATGGAGAATTTTGAAATGTTAGTTGAATCGATAATGGGTTTTCAATAAAAAGATTGCTTTGGAAAGTCAAAACTGTTTAGTTTTGGGGAAAATAATTAACAGGTTAAGGATCATTCTTCTTAACTAGTAATTTCGAGACGAAATTCTTTTAAGGGGGAAGGATGTGACGATCCAGAAATTTTAACATTTGAAATTGAAATATTGAATTGATTTTAAATGTTTGAATGATAGTTTAACTTGAATTTCAGATTTAACTATGGATTGGGCAATTAAATTATTGAATTTAATTTATTGAAGTTGGATAAAAATTTGAATCTTCAATTTTGAGCCTGTTAAAAATAATTTGATGGCTTAAGAATTTTATATTGATAATACCGAAGATAATGGAAGTGTTAGAATTTGAAATTCGAAGTGTTTGATTAGTTTTGAAATTTTATTGTTTGAATCGATATTTAAAAATAGCCTTCCGAGGCACAGTCTCGGATTTCAACGAAACATGTTCCATTGGACCCGTAATAGTGTTTATTATCGAATTTCAATTTTCGTGGTGTTCGGAGTGGTTGTGTGGCCGTACGATAAGCAAACGAGCTGAAAATTTTATCGAAATTTAATTTAATAACTGGTCTGAAAAGCTATCTTCTCCATACGATCAAATTTGGACTCGAAACCTTTTCATTGCGTTCGAAATAGGGGTTAAACATTATAAACGACTGGCGGCATGCCTCAATAGGAGGTTAAGATTTTTAATTGCGAAATTTAAATGATTTAAATTTGAATTTGAATTTAAAATTTATATATGTGTATTTAATATAATATTATTTCCTAAGATAAACTACACGTTTCAACATTCAAACACTTGGCACCCTTATTCTCTTTTCTACAAACACGTGTTCGTTTTTTTTTAAAAAAATCAAAGCCAGGAAGAAAAAATTTGCACGCGTATTCAAAATAAATGATAAAAACGAACGAAACCAGGTTCTCGTTTCAATTATCAAAAATCAAAAATGGCCGCCTGTTTCTTCAAAATCAATAGCCGATGCTCGAAACTGAAATTAAAAAAAAGCTTCGTCTCGAATTCGATTTAATGGCTGAATAATTCGAATTTAGAAAGGGGCGAACACAGCAAGGCGGCGACTCCGTAGCTAGGGTTTTTTTGCACGTGAGCTTGAAATCGCGTTCAATGGCGTTTGTCATGGTCGTCGTGGCTAGGGTTTACTTGCGAAGCAGTCAAGGGCGTGGCGATGTCACGAAGTTCTGGCATCAACGAAATCGCGCATCATGCAAACTCAAGCGATCGGCTAGAGTGGGTAGATGCGTGCGTTCGATCGTGCAAGCGAAAAGAGGGAGGGCGGGTGAAGTAGTGGTGCTTGCGTGGAGAAGAGGAGCACGACGCCTGGGTGCTAGTGATAGGCAATGGTGGGGGTTGCGATGTTCATCAGCTCGGTGGGATTCTTCTCGTGCTCGATTTTTGTTCGTAAGGTATAGATGTTGTTTTATTTATTTATTTAAATTTATATTTACATAGGATTTGTTTCTAAAAGATGAATAAGTAAATAAGCATAAACATACAATCATATTTCAATTTATTTTTACATATAGATTTTTGGGTAGTTAGTAAAGTTTTATATATAAGATTTTGGGGAAAGATTTTTTTTTGAAAACAGGAGAATATAAATAGGGATATAGTTTGAAAAATATAGGGGTTTTAAATGTCTAAATTATATTTTTGAAATCTATAAATTTTATTTGTAAATATATACATATATATATATATATATATATATATATATATATATATATATATATATATATATGCAGTTTCAAGAATAATTATGATAATAAAATATACATACACATTTTTATTTTGCTAAGTTTGTTTTAAAATAATTTATTTAAGTGATTATCTTGTTAACAAACTTATCTAATTATTTTAGTTACTAAGAGAATGATTTAAAAGAAAATTTGTTTAATAGAATAATTTGGCTATTAGGAAATTAATTATTAGATTAGTTCAAATTAAAAGTGTTAATTTATTTAATCTATTGAAAAGAAAAATTGATTATTCGATTTACTTCAAATATTAATAAAATTATATAATTGTTTATACAGGGTCAACTTCTAAATAGAAACAAGTCGAATTGGAAATGGATTGAAAAATAAAGGAGCAAAGGTGAGATCTTCTCACTCAAATTATAATAATTGTAAATTTCAGTTATTGATTGATGGATGAATTGTGATAGTTAAATTTAATTGTTGATTGTGTGCTTGGATGATTAATTTATTATCAGTTATATTAGTTTAGACCCTATGCGCCGCATAATAGCGGGTGATATTATATTAAACCCATATACCGCGATATTCCACCTCGAAGTGGAATTGGTATTATATATGTATTTGGAGTGATTGATTTCCCTCATTATATAGCGGATGAGACCCTGCATAAAAGCGGATGATATTTTACAAATCCCATATACCGTGATATTCCACTTCGAAGTGGAATGGGTATTTAATTATTGTGCTAACGTCTGTGGATGTAGGGAAAAAAACAGGTTGGAGTAATCCAACTGGATTCCTCGAATATTGAATTTGTTTTATATATTGTGTTGATTATTTACAATCTGTGTGATTATATTTGTGATGGAAACCGTTGAAGGCTATAGTTTAGCTGAATATATTTTTGGTATCGTAGGATACCTGAAATAAATAAAAAATTTGATTTTGAAATTTGGGTAGAAATTTATGATAAATTCATTCAAAAGAATTGGGTGAATTTTAAAAGAAGAAATTTAAATAGATAAAGTTTTTGTTTTGAAAACTTATTAAATAAATTCCAAAATATGGGAAAAGTTTAATAGATGGATTTCGAATAATATTATTTAATAGTTGAAGAATTTATTTAAAATACGAATTTTAAATATTTGAAAGAGATCAAGGAATTTATTTCAAAAGGGAATAAATTTTAGAAATTTAATTTGGGATTTAATTTGGAGTTGAAATAAATTTTAGAAATTAAATTTGGGTTTAATTTGGAGTTAAAATAAATTTTAGGAATCAATTTGGAAATTTAATTTGGTGTTTGAAAAGATTTTAGAAATCAATTTGAAAATTAATCTGGTGTTAAAAATAAACCTTTGGGAAATTGAAATGAAAATTTATTTGCTGATTGAAATAAATTTATAAATAAAGTTAGAATTGGACTTGGTAATTGAAATAATTTAGAAATCAATTTGAAAATTGATTTGGTGTTGAAAGTGAATACTTGGGAATCGATTTGAAAATTGCAAATTAGTGGATATTTAAAAATTAAATCCCATAATGGGAAATTCATAAAAGAAAGGGGAAATTTGTTATAAAAATAAATATTGTTTTATTTTTAAAAAGTGTGGAAAGGAATTTACGGATTTGGAATGTAAATTTAAAATAAATCCAGAAAGATTTATAAATTGAATTGGATGAACCATTTTAGAATGAAAAGTGTATTTTTTCCTGGAAAGCCGAGTATATTTTTAAAGTAGCTTTCAAATATTAATTAAAAGTTTGAAGTTGGTTTAAAAGGGAGTATTTGTGGAGAAATTATGTTCTTAAGTTGTTTTAAAAATGTTTAAAATAAAGATTTATTTAGTTAATTATAAAAGTGATTATTTCAGAAATTTAAATTGATATTTGATTTAGAAAATGGATATGTAAATAGTTATACCCTATTTACTAATTTTATTTTAAAATGAGTTTGGACTTGAATTTTTATATAAGATATTAGTATAGTATTTTCATAACTAATAATTAAGTAAGGGTTTAAGATAGTTTTATTTTAAAATGTTTCCAAGTATATTTTGGATAAGTGATTTAAATTGTTTTAAAGTATTTGAACTCGGCAAATTTTCAGTGGAATTAAATAAATATTTGAAAATTTATTCCACGCGAGGAAGGTGGTTTGAAATTTGTTTTCAAAGGATTGAAAGGTGAAAAGTGATTTGAAATTTGTTTTCAAATGGTTGAAGTGTTAAAAAAATTATATCTTGCAAAGATATTTTGGAAATAAGTAATTGAGGGAAAATTATTTGAAATCTTGGTGATTGTTGTGAATATGGATTGATAGTTAAATAACCGACTATCAATATTGGCCTTTAAACAACATTTAAATTTCGATGTGACCGGGGGTCAAATTCCAAATAGATATTCGAAAATCACATCGAACCTTTGTGATTGTGATGTGACACAGCGGATAACAACAAATGCAAGCAACAATAACAAAACAATGATGGGATGAATCAAATATGGATTGATGGATTAATGATACCAAGGATAAATGCCCAAATCCGTTGATCTAGCGAGATACCGGATTCTAGCTATCTTTAACACGTTGATCGCGCACGATACCGTGTTAGAAGATCTACGATTCTTCGATGTCGATCTCGCGCACGAGATTCCATGAACCGGCTTCAAAATCGTTGATTCGAGCGCACTCGAATAACCGAAGATGGAGAAAGGAGATAACACTCAACTTTCAATTTTAAAGAGGCACAAAGCACTCAAACAAAAGTTTATTCAAAATCAATCTTCTTTACAAATGACACAACCCCGCTATTTATAGAGTTTTACAACACAGGTCGGCGACCTAACAGGCGCGACCTAACAGACCCACGAGCTAACACATGCATGGCTTAACAGAGACAATTACAACACACGCGACCTACGACCTAACTCAGGTCGTTAACGACCTAACAGACGTTATAACATTACACATACAATACATCGACTTAACAAATTACAACATAACGACCTAATAGTACTGCGATATAACAACAGCACGGCAACAGGAAGCTTGAGCGATTTATCAACTTGAGCGACGTAACACTGGAGCGATCTAAGGAACCTCTGCTTCAGGAACTTGAACGACATAAGAAGAATGCGACCTAAGGTTGAGCGACCTAGCGGCATAAGAAACTAAGCAAGTTCGCGACCTAAGGAATTCGTGCATAGGAAGCATGCGACTTACTGGAACTCACGGCATAAGGGAGGTTGCGACTTAAGAAACTTGCGACATAGGAAACTCGCAACCTACTGGTATTCATGAATTCTGAAGCGGCTTTGTTCTCGCGACCTGAGAAATGTCGCGTTGCATCACTAAGTCGCTTGAGCAACTTAAGGTTTAACACGTTAGGTCGCTGGCGACCTAAGCCTGACGACTTAACGTAGTTATAGGAGGCATGGTGCACTGCATCTTCCTCCCCCGGTTGACAAGAATTCGACCCGGAATTCGCACCTTCCTCTTCTTCGACAAGCTTATCCCCATGATACGAAATCAAATGTTTAACGTTGAAAACGTCGGTAGTACGGACATGATCCGGCAACCTTAACTGATAAGCATTATCATTGATCCTTTTCAAGATTTCTACTGGACCAATCTTTCGAGCTTTCAATTTGTAGTAAGTTCCAACTGGAAAACGATCCTTCCTCAATACTGCGTAAACAAAATCACCTTCTTTGAAGTCCACACTCCTTTGCTTCTTATCTGCATGTTGCTTATACTTCTCATTTGACTTAAGAATTCATTCATGAACAATCCTGTGACACTCCTGCAACTCATTCATGAAATCACAAGCTCGTTTAACAACCCCTTTCTGATGTGGAATTATCGACAAATCCAACGGTCCCTTTGGAATTGCTGAATATACTACTTGAAATGGACTGAATCCAGTACTTCGATTAACAGCATGATTGTGTGCGAACTCAGCTTGACATAACTTCACATCCCAGTTCTTTAAATTATCCTTCACAAGACATCTCAATAAGTTTCCCAACGATCTGTTCACCACTTCCGTTTGCCCATCAGTTTGTGGATGATAGGCGCTACTAAAATTCAGCTTAGTCCCAACCATCTTCCACAGACTCAACCAAAAATGACTTAGAAATCGAGTATCCTGGTCAGAAACAATGGTCTCAGGTAGCCCATGTAGTCGATAAACCTCTTTAAAGAACAATTGAGCAACACGGACTGCAT
Organism: Allium cepa; assembly: GCA_030765085.1. Taxonomy (NCBI): domain Eukaryota; kingdom Viridiplantae; phylum Streptophyta; class Magnoliopsida; order Asparagales; family Amaryllidaceae; genus Allium; species Allium cepa. Next base: position 415,629,035 of record CM060937.1, read on the forward strand.
CGGCGGTCTTTTTACAAGCTATGAAATGTGCCATCTTCGAAAATCTATCCACCACAACATATATAGAATCATTCCCTCATTGAGTTCTTGGAAAACCCAAAACAAAATCCATGCTAATATCAACCCATGGTCTAGTAGGCATGGGCAATGGCATATATAATCCTGCATTCGTAGCTGTCCCTTTGGAAACTTGACATATGTGACATCTCTGCACAAATCTTTCAACTTCTTTCCTCATGGAAGGCCAAAAATATGATTGAGAAATCAACTGCAAGGTACGATCTCTTCCCACATGACCTTCTTCATGAAATTCCTTCGCAATCTTCATTCGCAAGCTGCACTCTGGTATACACAACTGATTTCCTTTGAATAGAAAACCATCTACCAACACATACTCATATGTCTTCCCTTTCTTGACTTCATCTACAATCTCAGCAAAGTAAGGATCTTCAACAAACAATTCTAGAAATACTTCAAAACCCGTCACCTCAACTCTCATCGTAGTCAACAAATGATTTCTTCTACTCAATGCATCTGTCGCACTGTTTGTAACTCCCGACTTATGCTTTACGACAAATGTAAACTGTTGCAAGTACGCAATCCATGAAGCATGCCTGGCTGCAATCTTATCATGTCCCTGCAAATGCTTCAACGCTTCGTGGTCCGTATATAACACAAACTCTTTATGAAACAAATAATGTCTCCAATGCTTTATCACTTGGACAATAGCATAAAATTCCAAGTCATAGGTACTGTATCTTGTCTTGGCTCTAGAAATTTTCTCGCTAAAATAAGCAATTGGACGACCCTTCTGACTTAATACTCCACCAATTCCAACCTTAGACGCATCAGTATCTAGCTCAAAGAGCAACTGAAAATCCGGGTATCTAAGAATCGGTGTCGTAGTCAAAAGTGTCTTGATCTGTTGGAAAGCAGAATCATCCTTTTCAGTCCATGCAAAATGCTTTCCTTTCATACAATCTGTCACTGGTGCCATCACGCTACTGAAATGTGGAATAAACCTTCGATAGAATGATGCTAACCCATGGAAACTTCTCACTTCAGTTACAGTCCTGGGTTGTGGCCAAACCTTGATTGCTTCAACTTTACCTTGATCCACATGGATTCCTTCCTTGGACAACACATGCCCCAAAAACAAAACACTGTGTGTCATGAATATGCACTTCTTTGTTGCCGCGTAAAATTGCTCCTGACGAAGTATCATCAACACTTCCCGTAAGTGTTGTAGATGTTCTTCTGTGCTTCCACTGTATATCAATATATCATCAAAGTATACCACCATGAACTTTCCAATAAATGGTCGAAAGATCTGATTCATCACTCGCATAAAAGTACTAGGTGCATTCGAAAGACCAAACGGCATGACCAGCCATTCATACAACCCTTCCTGCGTCTTGAATGCGGTCTTCCATTCATCCACTGGTCGAATTCGAATCTGATGATACCCACTCTTCAGATCAAGCTTTAAAAAGATAGCAGCTCCGCTCAACTGATCTAACAAATCGTCCAATCTTGGCATCGGAAATGTGTACCTCACTGTAATCTTATTTAGTGCTCGACTATCTGTACACATTCTCCAAGTTCCATCCTTCTTTGGCACTAACAAAGCTGGTACTGCACAAGGACTTAAACTTTCTTGTATGCGCCCTTGTTCAAGTAACTCCTCCACTTGCCTTCTCAACTCTTCGTGCTCCTTTGGACTCATTCTATAATGTGGTTTATGTGGTAACACAGCTCCCAGTACAAGATCAATCTGATGTTGCATGTCTCTCAACGGTGGTAACTCTTTCGGTAATTCATCAGGAAATACATCTTATAATTCCTTCAACACTGGCTTAACTTCCTCAGGAACTTCAACTGCTTCTCTAATTTCACGTCCAATCAACAGAAATACTTCAGGTCCATCCTCTACTTCTTTGACAAATTCCTTCAAAGATAACAGAGTCTTTAGTTCTTCGATTTCCTCCAACTTGTTTTCACTTTACTGTCGCTTTTTAGGAACTAAAGTGATTTTGGTGCCCTCAAACATGAAATTATAGCAGTTGGTCCTTCCATCGTTTTGGACGGCTCTATCGAATTGCCATGGTCTCCCCAACAACAAATGACATACGTCCATATCTACTACGTCACACTAAGTTTCATCCTTATACTTCTTTCCGATGGAAAAAGTTACACAAGCTCTTCGACTAACTTTCACTTCCCCACCTTTCCTCAACCAAGCTAATTTGTAGGGTTTGGTATGCTTCTCTGTCTTTAATGCTAACTTCTTTACAGATTCTGTAGAGATGATGTTATCACAACTTTCCGCATCGATTACAAACTTACAAACCCTTCCCAAAATAGTGCACGTCGACTGAAAAATGTTACTCCTCAACCAACTAGTCTCCTCTTCCTGCTTTGGCGTCAAGCAAGATCTCCTCATCATTAAAGAATATCCTTCGTCTCCCGCCAATAATTCTTCTTCCTCCTCAACTTGTGGTAAATTGGAACATTCTATTTTCTGCATCTTCATGCTTAACCTCAGCAACCATCACTCGCTTCTTAGGCTTCGGGCATTCACTGCTTTTATGACCAAACTCCTGACAGTTATAACACTTGAAATTGTTGTTGACCTTGGTCTTAGCAACTTCATTGCCAACCGATTTACTAACAGCCGTAGTAACATTAGTATTGCTACTAGCACCCTTGTTCTGGTTGTTAGAATTCGTAAACACACCACCTCCTCTTCTACCTTGCTTCTCCCAAACTAGAGCCTTCTGGTGTGCTTCAGCAAAGGATCTTGGATCAAACATATTACCATATCCTGAATTTGCATTCTCAATCCTCCAACAAATCTAGCTGTCAACTGTTCCTCCGTCTCCATGATATCGTTTCTAGCAATCAGTTGATAGAACTCATCTGCATATTCATTTACCGACTTTGTCCCTTGTCTCAAATTCTGTAAGCGCTGATACATAAGAGACTGATAATTATAAGGCAAGAAAGTAGCCTTCATCAACTTCTTCATCTTTTCCCATGAAACAATCTTCGACTTTCCCATTCTCTCTCATGTAAGTTTAGTTTGTTGCCACCATGCCATAGCTCTTCCCCTCAATCGTGTAGCAAACAACTTAACTCTACGTTGCTCGGGTACTTCCTTGAAGTCAAAAATTTCTTCAACATTTGATAACCAATCCAAAAATTCTTCCTCTATCATTCCTCCTTTGAATTCTGGAATCTCTGTTTTCATCCCCGACTCCCATCGACAATCATCTTCTACATTCCGATATTGACTTCGTACTTGGTCCCGATCTCGATAATAAATACTACCTCTATCACCATCTTCATCATAATCAAATGTACTTCGATATCTATCCCGTCCATCTACATCTCCACGATCATGCATGGTCCTTCTACCCTGTCTTTCAATATCACGATATGACTCATTTTCAAATCCACGTGGGCTTCTTCTCTCTTCACCTCGATACTCATGGTGTTCTCTTCTCATTGAAACTGATGATTCTCTTCTTTCTCGACAAGATTGTGGTTACACCCTCCTCGCTTCTGAAACCGATGGAAAAACCCTGTTTCCTCCATGGTTCGAGATTGGTGACCTTCTCCTTTGACTTTGATTCATGTCATTCATCAATTTCTCTAACTTCCCAATACCTTCATCGAACTTTTCATTGATACGTTGTTCCATTTGCTCAGCTTCTTGTCTTCGATACACATCTTCAACATTTTGAAATCGATTAACTCTTCCTGGAGGCATTGTCAAATCTCAACAAATCCAAACACACTTTAACTCTCGGCTTGAACTTAACTCCAACTCTCGGCCTTGATCTACAAAACTGATGCACGCCTCCAACTTACAACTAGGATCTAACTTTAACTCTTCCTCTTGGCTCCACAGGCTCGGTTTAGCTATGATTGGATAAGTTTAAGCTTTGATACCAAACTGACGCAGCAGGTAACAACAAATGCAAGCAACAACAACAAAACAATGATGGAATGAATCAAATATGGATTGATGGATTAATGATACCAAGGATAAATGCCCAAATCCGTTGATCTCGCGAGATACCGGATTCTAGCTATCTTTAACACGTTGATCGCGCACGATACCGTGTTAAAAGATCTACGATTCTTCGACGTTGATCTTGCACACGAGATTCCGTGAACCGGCTTCAAAATCGTTGGTTCGAGCGCACTCGAATAACCGAAGATGGAGAAAGGAGATAACACTCAACTTTCAATTTTAAAGAGGCACAAAGCACTCAAACAAAAGTTTATTCAAAATCAACCTTCTTTACAAATGACACAACCCCGCTATTTATAGAGTTTTACAACACAGGTCGGCGACCTAACAGGCGTGACCTAACAGACCCACGAGCTAACACATGCATGGCTTAACAGAGACAATTACAACACACGCGACCTACGACCTAACTCAGGTCGTTAACAACCTAACAGACGTTGCAACATTACACATACAATACAGCGACTTAACAAATTACAACATAATGACGTAATAGTACTGCGACATAACAACAGCACGGCAACAGGAAGCTTGAGCGATTTATCAACTTGAGCGACGTAACACTGGAGCGATCTAAGGAACCTCTGCTTCAGGAACTTGAACGACATAAGAAGAATGCGACCTAAGGTTGAGCGACCTAGCGGCATAAGAAATTAAGCAAGTTCACGACCTAAGGAATTCGCGACATAGGAAGCTAGCGATTTACTGGAACTCACGGCATAAGGCAGGTTGCGACTTAAGAAACTTTCGACATAGGAAACTCGTGACCTACTGGTATTCATGAATTCTGGAGCGGCTTCGTTCTCACGACCCGAGGAATGTCGCGTTGCATCACTAAGTCGCTTGAGCGACTTAAGGTTTAACACGTTAGGTCGCTGGCGACCTAAGCCTGACGACTTAACGTAGTTATAGGGCGCATGGTGCGCTGCATCATGATGGATCTTTTATTTAAAAGATCAAAGTGGAAATTTGTTGTGCTTTATTTGAAATCTGAATGAACACTTATTTTTAAAAATAAGCACTCTTTATTCGGATTAGCAGGGAGAGGACCTTGTGTCATAAAATCTATTCCGAATAATGATACGACGAAATGAGATTGCTTTTGAAGATGGTGTTGAAGACCTGGTATTTTCAAAAGAGAAAGGATTACCTGTCCAATGTCTCTACACCGAGTTGCTTCGGTATAAAGATTTTATCACCCTTTGTGATGGGGATTCCGAACGCGATTAGTGAATATCTGGATTGCAAGGGCTTCTTTGAAGTGTCTTCGGTTTCGTTTGATCCCGGAACAGACTTGTATGGATGTGTGTCTGACCTTACACTTTGAGATGTAAAGCTCGTTTCTATCAAATACATTTCTGTTGGTGGCGGAGAATTTATTATCTTAGCTTAACATCTTCTTTGAGACGTAGGAGCTCAGAGGTTATGTAGTTGATGGTTACTAGTAATACATTCCCAATTTGGTAATGTGGCATACGAAGTGCTGCTGATCACTTGTTGATCGAAGCATGGATTTTGTGAAAAGCGTAGCTTTGTGGACGAGACTTCGTCGAGCCTCACAACCCGAAATGGTCGAAATAGGAAAAATGCAGCAAGGTTATTTGGGGGTAGCGCCCCCTGGGGGTATGTCATTTCCTTCAGGAAACGGGTAGTACCATGGTATGGAGCCCAGATATTTTACCTATGCTGATGCTGCAAATGTATTATACTTTCTGGTTTGTTGCTTTGCGGTTGAGGATCCTCGGATAAAGGTCGCAAATCACCGGGGGATGGCATACTCGTATCAGTAGTTACCTAGTTACAGAGGTAAACCGGCCTTATGTTGGCAGAGATCCAGTTAGGTTCTCGAGGCGTCCCTCCATAGGCGTACCCATGTGGCAATAGGAAGTTCCTTAGCCTGACCATTTGTTGGAAATCAAATCTCCAATACGCGCCCTTTACGATTGAAATTGTATAACCTGCCATTCTTAAATGGTAGCTATAGCATGCATAATATAATGGTACCCATGCTGGCTAAGATTTATATTATACTTTCGAAAGGTTTTCTGCACTATGCACTAATAATAATATTAAAAAGAATTTTGCGTATCAAGCTTGTTTGACTATCATAAGGAGAAATCTCCCCCAAGTGTATGATCGCATTGTGTGTGTGCCAGGAGGCCTTATGGTAGTTTCATTTTCCAAAAGGCATTGCGGATTCCTTTTTAAATTCTTTTGTTTTCTTTTGGTTAAAGATAACTGTTTTTAAAATCTCACACCAGTCCCATGACTGACCTGGAGTTTATTATTCCCTTTCTAAACTCTGGGTGCCCACAATTTTCCACACGGGCAGCCTAGAGTCAAGTTATCACTATTCTAGAGCGAAGTCAGAAAAGAGATGCTGTGGAGGTTAGAAGCAAGCTGGATGGCGAAGCGTACCACTTATACTATGTAGTGTCCGTTGCGTTTGGGTTAGTACAAGTCAAATTTTCTTGTACACAAGTCATTATAACTGCCATTGTTTGTGTGTTGTTGTTGTAATACTCTGATGCTGTAATGTGTAAACTCATATAGTGATTTTGTTTAAAGATTATTTATTTATCTGTTATATTTGTTCCACTGCGAAATGTGAGATTATGTTATTGTTTCTTTTCTTCTTATATCTTCTTCTTCTTTAACCTAACGGTTTGGTTTTTCGGCATTCGATTGTGCGGCATTTAATACATTGGATGTATTGATGTCGACTTTCGAAAGTCGAAAAATTGGGTCGTTACATGAGGGTTAGCAAAGCTTCGTCGGTGCTGCGGAGTCGCGATTTTTGGAGGTTGCCGTGTGTTCGAGTCAAGGGTTCGGCGAAGGGAATCAATTTCAATGGCGCTCGGCGATAGGTAGCAGCGCACGCTCGAGGCGAGTAACTGATGTCTGCAGGTATGTTTTTATTTTATTAAATTATATATATATATATATATATAAATAGAAGTTTAAAAAAGAATGTTACTGTGATAATTTTTGTTATAAGGAAGGAGTATAAAAAAGGTAACAATAAGTTATAAAATAAAAAATATAAATATATATATATACACACACATAAGATTTTGGGATAAAAACGTTTATATAAAAAAATTGATTTTCAAAGTTTATAAATATAGTTTCAAAATGAAATAAATAAACCTATACATATTTTTTAATCTACCTGTTTAATTTTAAAAAAATTATATTATGAAGATAAATTTAATTAATAAACGTATTCAATTTATTTTAGTTACCTAAGATTATTTAAAAAGGTAATTCGGTTTTAAATTTAAATTTTAATTAAATAAATTTGTTAAATGGGATTTGTTTACAATTTAAAAGTATTGGTTTAAAATTAATCTATTCAATTATCTTAAGATACTAAAAAGGGAACTTTTGGTTTAAAATTAAATTAACAAAATCATTGGTTAATTAAATTTATCCAATAGGAATTTAAATTGTTCAATTTGTTCAAATATTTATAAAACTCATTTATTGTTTGACACAAGGTCTAAAATGAAGAAACAAGCCGGAATGGAAATGAGTTGGAATGGATTGCAAACAAAAAGTGAGATCTTCTCACTCAATTGGAATTTCCAGTTTAATTTTAAACAGTTAAATTTAAAATTGTTGATTGTGTGCTTGGATGATAAATTGAATTAGACCCTATGCACCACATAATAGCGAATGATATTATATTAAACCCATACGCCGCGATATTCCATCGCGAAGTGGAATTGGTATTATATATATATATATATATATATATATATATATATATATATATATGGGGTGATTGATTTCTCGCATTATATAGTGGATGAGACCCTATGCACCGCATAATAGCGGATGATATTATATTAAACCCATATACCACGATATTCCACCTCAAATTGGTACTTAATTGTTGTGCTAACGTCTGTGGATGCAGGGAAACAGGTCGGGGGATCCAACTGGATTCCTCAAATATTGAATTTGTTCCGTATGTTTTGTGTTGATTATTTATAATCTGTGTGTGATTATATTGTGATTGAAATCGTTGAAGGCTATAGTTTAGCCAAATGTATTTTTGGTATCGTAGGATACCAGAAATAAATAAAATTGGATTTTTGAAACTCGAGTAGAAAATGTGTAGTAAATTAAAATTTTAAATTTGGATAAATAAAAGAATTAAAAATTTATAAAAATAAATAAATTTGAGAATCAATTTGAAATTTGATTTGGCGTTTAAATATAAATGGGGAAATTAATTTGATACTGATTTGGTGTTTTAAAATAAATCTTTGGGAAATTAATTTGGAAAATGGATTTGGTGTTAGGAAATAAATTGAAAAAAATCAATTTGGAATTTGATTTGGGATTGAAAATAAATATAGGGAATTAATTTAAAAATCATATATTAGTGGATATTTGGAAATTTAAATTCACAAATGGGGATTTATAAAAGAAAGAAAAATTTGTCTTAAAAATAAGATATTTGTTTATTTTTAAAGTGTAGAAAGAAATTTGCGGATTTGGAATGTGAATTGAAATAAATCAAGAAGGATTTATTAATTGAATTAAATGAACCATTTTGAAATGGAAAGTGTATTTTCCCTGGAAAGCCGGGTTTATTTTCAAAGTAGCTTTTAAAATATAAATTAAAAGTTCTATTAATTGGTTTTAAATTATAATTGTCGGAGTAATTGTTTTTGGAAATTGTTTTTAATCCTTAAAGTAAGGATTTATTTAGTTAATTATAGAAGTGATTATTTTTAAAGATTCAATTGATATTCAATTTAGAAAATGGTTTTTTAAATAATTACACTCGATCTAATAATTTTATTTTAAAATTATTTTGGACTAAAGTTCTATATAAGATATTAGTATAATGTTTTCATATCTAATATTTAAGCAAGTGTTTTAAAATAGTTTTATTTTAAATATTTCCAACTATATATGTTTGGATAAGTAATTTAAATTGTTTTAAGTATTCGAACTCAGCAGATTTTCAGTGGAAATGAATAAATATTTGGAAATACATTCCGCATACGAAAAATGATTTGAAATTTGTTTTCAAAGGGTTGAAATGTGGAAAGTGATTTGAAATTGGATTTCAAAGGTTTGAAGTGTTAAAAGAAATTATATCTTGCGAAGATATGTTGAAAATAAATAACTATGGGAAAATTATTTGAAATCTGGTGACTGTTGTGAATGTTGATTGATAGTTAAATAATCGACTATCAATATTGGCCTTTAAATGGCATTTGAATTTCGATGCGACCTGGGGTTGGATTCCAAATGGATATTCGAAAACCACATCGAATCTTTGTGGTGGATCTTTTTTTTCAAATGATCAAAGTGGAAATTTGTTGTGATTTGTTTGAAATCTAAATGTAACACTTATAATTAAAATAAGCGCTCATTACTCGGATTAGCCAGAGAGGACTTAGTGTCGTAGATCCCAATCCGATTAACGATACGACGAAATGGGATTGCGTTGGAAGATGGTGTTGAAGACCGGGTATTTTCGAAAGCGAAAGGATTACCTATCGAACATCTCTGCACCGGGTTGCTCCTATATAGAGATTTTATCACCCTTTGTGATGGGGATTCTGGATGTGATTAGTGAATATCCGGATTGCAAGGGCTCTTTGAAGTGCCATCGGTTCCGTTCGATCTCGGAAGGACTTGTTTGGAAGTGTGTCTGACGTTACACTTTGAGACATAAAGCCGGTTTCTATCAAATACATTTCTGTTGGTGGCGGAGAATTCATTCTCTTAGCTTAACACCCTTCTCTGAGACATACGAGCTCAGAGGTTATGTTGTTGATGGTTACTTGTGATACATTCCCAATTTGGTAATGTGGCATACAAAGTGCTGCTGATCATTTGCCGATCGAAGCATGGCTTTTGTGAAAAGCGTAGCTTTGTGGACGAGACTTCGTCGAGCCTCACAACCTAAAATTTTTCGAAACAGGAATGTTGCGACAAGGTTTTTAGGAGTCGTGCCCCTAGGGTATGTCCATTTCCTTCTGGATAAAAGTGATATCATGGTATGGAGCCCAGATATTTAACTATGTGGTTGTTGCTATTTGTTGGTGAATCTTGGGATAAAGGTTGGTAACGACCGGGGATGGCTAACTTGTGGGTGTTACGTATGAGCAGGGGTAACCCGGCCTTGTGTTGGTAGGGAACCATTTTGATTCATGGGGGCCTCCCTCTAGAGGTGTTTCATTCGGTAAGGAAGTTCCTTAGCCTGATCATTTGTTGAAAATCCAAAGAAACAATACACGCCCTGTACGGTTTTAGTTGTATAACCTGCCATGGAATATGGTGGTAACCTGCTATTGAACATGATAGCTATAGTAGGCATACAATAATGGTTGTATGCTGGCTAAGATTAATATTACACTTTCGAAAGGTTTTCTGCACTATGCACTAATAATAATATCAAAAAGATTTTGCGTATCAAGCATGTTTGATTATCATAAGGAGAAATCTCCCCCAATTCAGCGTTTGCATTATGTGTGTGGCGGGAGGCCTTATGGTAGTTTCATTTTCCAAAAGCATAGGGAATTCTATACCAAGAGGGAACTTGCAGAGTGAGAACAATAATGATAATAATATAATATATCAATAACAGGCATATATCTTCAATATAAATAATAGATAATATTGTCGGATGTCACAGGTGAACAGATACAGATAATGGCACATATATATGGAAAATAATTAACAACAGCATATTTCAATTGCCGTTTCAAGTGAAATCAGATCTAATAAATATAAAAACATTAATCGTGAGTGATTTCTCACCTTTAGAGGCTAGAGATGGAACGAGAATGAGATGTGTTACGAATCCAAGCACGAAATCCAAAGCAAAGCAAGATTGGCATGAATTTCGACGAACAAAGCTGATAATAAGGAATCCATGGGACAATTAGAATCAATTAATATAAATTGAACTAAATATATATATAACCCGAACTCATAGAATTAGTACGTATATATATATATATACTTATAGACTAATGTATATATAATTTATAAAATCCAACATATATAACTAACATACTATAAAAATTTATATACCTAACATAGGTAAACTAATGTGTATATGTATACTGATAGATTTTTAACAGTTTATAAACTCACATATTATAAAATTTATATAAACTAACCTATATATATATATATAAACTGTTACAAAATTTTACTGCAAAATATTAACATAAATTTTTAATAATTTTTTTAAATGTTATATATATATAATTGATTAAATAAACCAACACATATTCGCATGCAATATATATGATATATATATATATATATATATATATATATATATATATATGACTTACATATAATATATAATCTTTGATTGAAAATACCAAAACTTACATTTTTTTATACTATACGCAAATCATTTCATAAAGCCAAAACTTAAGTATATTAATACATACACTATTACACCTATAACACTACTATTTATAGTACTTACAAACTTATACAGATCATATTTATAAGGAATATATATATAAATCAGACTAAATAAAATTGCAAAACAATTATGTCTCTGAATCAAACTATGACAAAATATATACAAAACAAACATATTTATCTATGCGTGCTTCCCAACACTATATGCAGACAATTGTATAAACAAATAAACTTTTAAATTGTATTTTTATAAAATTTGTAATTTACGTTAACATATATATACCATGCTAGATTTGGAACACAAGTGAGCGGTCATAGTATAAATAGTTTAATGTACAGTTACACAACTCTCGCATGAAACAAAGTCCTTGAATGTAAAAAGCAACATAAATTATATTCCATAGTGTATGAATTTTGTACAGTAAGATATGGGCCTGCGCATGCAAGAGGGGAGGAGGATTGTGGATTACGTGCATGGCTCCCATACCCAATACAAACATGTATAACTTTGGTTATATAATATATATTCCATTTCTCTGAAACCATTATGTTGCTCGAAGGAAGGAAACATAGAGAACGAGAAAAGTGGGGAAGAAGATCACAAAAGAAGGAAAATGGGCTGCTTGGTATATGCTCAGTGGTGGACACGTGGTGGAGCGATGGATAGGAAAAGTTGCAAGGTCATGTGAGAAGGAAGTGAATAGAAATATAATAAATATATTAACTTTGAATTGAATGCCATTTAATTTTATAAAGGAAGAGGAAAAAAAGGAGACAGCAACAAACCAAAATATATATACAAACCGGTGGAATAGAAAAGGTCACAAAAAACCAAAAGGCACAAAATCAGCACCGATACATTTACTGTTTTCGTGGATTCCGCTGTGTATCGGACATCAAAACACAAAGTTGAATATACCATATAGATCGATAAGACGAGACGATCAAAATGGTATAAAGATATCAGGGGTACAATCATCCAATCAAAAGTCGATAATCGATACCGAAAATGCTGCTAAAACGCCGAAAATTAGATAAATGGAGTAATTGCAATCAAAATTTGATGAAATGAAATATGACGTCTCACTTAGAAGATGATTTACAAATTTATTATATAAAAATATTCAGGTTTGGAATACATTTTATTATCATCAAATATTAACCGATTTAAATATAATCAAAATTACAAAATAAAATAAACTTCCATATTATCAGATGAAAATTTACCCGTTGCTATATTTAAACAGATGTATTCCAAATATCAAATTTTTATTTTCAAATTTTATTATTTAAATTTCACAAAATTTATTACGTTATTAAACCATTAAAATTTACAAATCGTTACAATCTCCCCCACTCAAAACTTTCGCCTCCAAAAAAAAGGAGGCAATAGAATAGAAATACCCTGAAAGAAAAATAGATCGAAATACAACATGAAACGATTAATTTAAAGCCATACAAATTTCGTTTAAATAAAATGATATTCAATAATTTGATTTAATCCATTTGATTTCACATAAGTTAAATTTCACTTATAATTAAATCTTAACTATTCCTAAATTCATATTTATCTATTCAATATCTTATTATTAAATTTATCTCATTTAACATTTTCTATAATCATAAATTAAGTGTATAAATATTTATTAGGATCATATTTATTCAATAAATTAATTCTTTCTTCTTCCCAAATTATTATTCAATTTATTACCCTTAACATATCTTATCACACATATAAAGTATATTGACACTAATTATAAATACTTAAATTTATTTATAAATTCCTTTTACCTCATTTTATATTGTATACTATCCAATTACATATCCAACTTTTGAATAATTTAGGTAAGTTATATTAGAATGAAATTGAGTATTATACAAGTAAAGTTTTCAAATTCAATTGTTTCAAATTTAAATATTTATTCAAAAATTTTGGTTTCATTATAATTGAAATCATCCTTCATAAAAAAATTAACAGTTAAATTTATGATTTCACTTCAAACCTTCAGAATAAATGTGTGTGTGTGTGTGTATATGTTATGTCAAACCAAATTTATAAACATATACCCATATATATTATAAATCAAGTCATAATTAAGAAATTCAAATCAAATTCAATTTCCAAAACAAAAGTGTAGCAATGCTACTCGGTGGACTCTCCACTTTGAAACTCGAAAATGAATGTCGATGATTCTATAGTCATCACCAAAATTATTTTCTAGCGACTAAAGAGGAGAGTACTAATTAAGACTTTTCCTTAAAATACTTTAAAAATGATTTCTATTCGAGAATACTTTAAATAATATACTCTAAAAATTAAAACCCAATTTTCTAAAATATCAGAAATTGGATTCTCAAAATTTTAATTTAAATTCCAAATCAATTTATACACCATGTTTATAATTTCATTTATTTATCAAAACAATAACTGAACATCAAATATTATCACTTCAAATAACCAATTCATTTAATTATTAAATTTCAGAAACTTATACTTATATACATATATATAATATAATCATACAAAATTTATTTTATTTACCAAATTTGAAAGCGATATTATGTCATTTGCTCTGTTCAAGTGTTTTGGAATTCCAATCGATAACATTGATCAGAGAATCGATCGAAACCCCAAATCAACATTAACAACTCAAACAACACACTATGTAAAAATTATTTACATAAATTACATTTACACTCCCTCACTCGATGATTCCATAATGGATTCCAAAACAAGAATAAAGAATCAAATTAGAGGGACCTTAATGAAAATAATTCTAACTAGAAGATAGGCTTGAAACGAAGATAAGATGATTAAATAACAAAGGAGAAAAGATGGATAGACTTATATAAATCGTGGGCAACCATAACCGGGTCAACCGTGACTTCAAGAATAAGATCGATGTAGAATTCTGAGGAAAATCGACATCTGATCACAAGAGATAGAATTCGAGCATAACAAGTGATAGTAGCATCTAAATCGAGGATACAGAAATCTCTGGTGAATCAATGCATGTTTTAAAGGAGTTTTACCCCTTTACAAATCATTCAGTGGATCTATGGGATACTCCAAAATTAAGAATATATGAATAGGGAGAGAGAAAAATGGATTTCAGTATGAATGGGAGAGTTCCAAAGTTCAAAGGAAATTCGAATCAAAGAGGAAGAACTCAAGCTCGAACGAAGGTGATTCTGTAATTAAATTCCACCACATATGCTAAGTTTTGCCTAAAACTAGAGCTCTGATACCAACTATAATGATCCGGTATTTCATGCCATTCGGCATCCACACACGCCGGATTTAGATTGCTCAATATACCAGATTGTTAATTTATATTTTGCAAAACTCAGCATACACGGTAAATAAATAAATCTTAGAACCACAGACATAGAGTAATATAACAATAAGCAGCAGAAACAAATGAATAGTAGTTCATGGAGCTACTATACATATAACAGAGTTAAAACAAGATACGACAGAAATGGAATACATAGAAGTCTCAATACAATAGTCAAATAACATAATCTGAATATACTAGTGGAGTCAGCTGAGTAACTGAAAGCTGAATAGATATATTCGGATCTCCAAGCGATGCTCCAACTCCAAAGGTGAGTCTCAAATGCTGTGACACTCAGTCTGACCCGAGCATAAAGAAAAACACAAAAAACTCAAGTCAGGATTAATATTCTTATATCACTAAATCCAACTCAAGTGAAATATCAACTGAAATACAAGTAACTCAAAGGATGTTTGGGATAACCATCCTCTAAGGATCCGTGAAACTATCTATTACGTAGTACAATACACTATTATAATATGTCTATAGTAAAGTAAACTATTAAAATAGCGTTAAGGCGTTACCCATATCTCCCTTAACACATTTAATATATTCCAATAGTCTATACATTACTGTAATCTCCCCTATACTAGGCATCGTCAAAGGGCACTCCATAGGTATGGTACAAAACAAACTTGTAGTGGGCTCGATATGGTAGGTGACACGGTACAACTAGGCAATGCCAGGGTAGATATACCAATTACACTTCTGGGCTGGTGGTAACGCATAACCGCATCTACAGCCCACCTCGATCCACAATCCAAAAAAATCCGAGGGTGCACCCAATCAATCACAAAGTAGTAGAATTGTATAGAAGAAGTATGTCTGAGCGGAGGAGCTACCTCACTTGGCCCGTCAATTGCTCATGTTTTAGCCACCTTAAGCTAAATCACGGGAGTCAGGTCCACGTATATACCTCATATAGGATCATCGGCACCATCCTACTTCATTCTGGAATCTCCACCACGTACACAGTTGTTAAAGTTGTTTTCGGTATTGGAAGAGAGTAAGATAATAACCAATCTTGGTCTCTTTAACAACCAAATGTTATTATAACACCACGGTCATTTCAAAATATCATATCCACTTCAAAACCATATCAATACGATATCATTTCTTACTTAAAATAATATTCATTTCTAAAATCATAACACTTTCCAAAATTATCGCTCTTTCGAAATTATAATATTTTGAAATTATAACACTTTGGAAATCATAACATTTTGAAAATATAATACTTTGAAGTTCATAACACTTTCCTCTAAAACATTTTAGATATTAATAATAGCATAGATTGTAACGACAAGGTATTTTCAACCATTCGCATCCACACATGTCGGACTTGAATTGCTCAAAATACCGCGTTGTAAATAAAATTTGGCAAATCTTAGAATATACAGTAAATAAATAATCATAGGTCACAGACAAAGAGTAAGAAATGCAGCGGAAGTAGAGAAAATAGTGGTTCATGAAGCCACTATCACATAATCTCAAAATAAGTACAAAATTACATAGTTTTAAAACCTAATATAGTTTGAAACAACCACAGAAAATATCAATCTTCAATTGTCTTGAATTCATAAACTAAGATAAGAACTGAACAGAAATTAGGCAGAAGCTTGTTAAAGATGGTCTCCAGCAGTCCTAGCTCCAAGGAACGAAGTCCGAACTAATACTCAGGCTGACCGAGCGTAAAATAAAACATAAACACTCGAGTCAAGACATACATACTTATACGGTGTAAGCTAATTCAAGTGAACTGTAATAGAGTGCAAGTACCTTAAAGGATACTTGGGACCGCCCATCCTCTAAGGATCCGTTAAACTATTTACTATGTAGTAATATTTCACTATTATAATAGTATCTACAGTAAAATAAACTTACTTTTAAATAGCGCTAAGGAGTGACCCAATATTCCCCTTAACACGTAATAGTGCCAATAGTCTATACAGTACCGCAATACCTCCTGATCGGGAGGCTATCAGAGGATACTCCATAGGTACGACACAAATCAAACTCGTACAAGGCTCGCTAGGGTAGGTGACACGGCACAACTAGGCAATGCCAGGGTAGATATACCAATTGCTATCCGGACTGGTGGAAATGCGTAGCAGCTACTACCGCCCACCTCGAACAACACTCCCAAATCAAAGGTGCGCACCAAACAATCACAAAGTAATAGAATGGCCTACGAAGAAATTCGTTCGATAAGAGGTGCTACCTCCTTGGCCCGAGAATCGCTCCTGTTTTAGCCACCTTATGCCAACTCACGGGAGGCGGGTCCACATACATACCTCAATAGAACGTCACCACCAACCTACTTCATTTTGGAATCTCCACCGCGTACACGGTTGTCAAAGTGGTTTTCGGTATCGGCAGAGAGTATGCCCATATCCGATCCCGGTCTCTTTGCCAACCAATCGTTATTTTTACCCGTGGTCATAAATTCCAAGAATAATTTATATTTAAGTCCAAATACTTCATTTTAACTTTCAAAAGTGAAGCTATTACATTTACAAATCTAATATTCAAAAATCTCATTTTTAGCCACTGCAACACTTAATAAGTGCTACTGTAGCTCTTTTATTTACTCAGGTTTAGCTTTAAATTTTTTGTAATCACAGTACTTACCAAGTACTGTGATAGCCCTTAATTAATTCTAGCCTTGAGTTCATTTGCATGAACTACGACACTTACAAAGTGTGGTAATATCCTTTGCAACAGATTTTAAGTAAATTAAATTCCAGACCTAAATATAAATTTATAAATAATTAAACTTAAATTTAACCCATTTTAACTTATAAAATCATATTTCCACTTTTAAAATAGTCATATAAATTACTCAAAATTTATGATTTATATAAGCTAAAATTTTCAAATAAATCACAACTTCTTAGGGTTTTAGTTATTAAAGTCAAATACCCAAGTTTATTCTTTGTATTCAAAATTAACTTAACCATCAAGTTTAATTACTTCAAAATATAACTAAATTTTAAATTTATTTCTTAACTTACCTTTTTATTGTTAACCCAAACATCCATTTCTAAATTTAGATATAATTCAATTTCATTTTTTTAGTATTTATTTCTTTCACCATTTAATTCATAGAAACTTAATAATAGCTTATTTCCATTTAAATTCAACTTGTCAAATTTATTATATTTTGTTTACTTAACATGAATCAAAAATCAAATTCCAAAATAAATTTATATTCCAAATTCCAACTTAACCATTTATTTATTTATATATATTTAATTTGTATAAAATCACTAAAATTTTTTAAATCAAATTCAAATCAAATAATAAATTATACAAATCTAAAATACTTAAAATTTCCAGAAAAATATATATATACACAACCATGGGTATGTATAATATTTTATACCCTAGGTCAAGTGGTACGGACAATATATCATTTCAATCCGTAATTTACACAAAAAAAATCCGGGTATTATCATTTAAAACCCGTAATCCCAAGTTAAATAAATAAATAAATAAATACATAAATATTGTTCAGACCTATCATTTCAGTTCGTAGTGATTCTATTCTACAGGGAACTTGCAGTGTGATAAACAGTAAATAAATAAATAGTGTAACAACATAAATATAACAGTATAAAATATAACTGATGATGTGTCAATTTAATAACAGGGTTTTTAGCATCAAAATTTTATATCACGGTCAAGTAAAATAAAATATAACCGTTCTACAATTACACTTGTTATTAATGTAACATCCTGCCTTTTCGCACACTTTAAACCGACACACGTGCCAATTCAAAACATAACGGAAGGATGGATTGTTATGGGGTAAATAAGAAAAACAGAGAAGAAATAAAAACAAAATAGAATCTCACAGCGGAAGGATAAAATATAATAATAAATATACAGTTCAAAACAGTTTACAAACACTTGATTTGCTTTATACAATAAATATCAGAGTTACACCTACCAATACAATCAATGCAGCGGAACAGTATGAGTGTGGTGCAATACTATAGATAATAATAATACGACTCCTTCGTCTTCGTCCTTCAAAGCTAAAGTCTTCGATCCTGAAACGCTCGGACTGACCCGAGCGAATTTGAAAATACAAAAACACTCGAGTCAGACTAAAAGATCTTATGTGAGTTAAATTTACAGAAATAAATATGAGTACAGTAACTCAAGAGATGTTCGGGATTTACATCTCCTAAGGATCCGTTAAACTATTTACTATGTAGTATATTGCGCTATTATAATAGTGTCTATTTATAAAATAAATTTACTTTTAAATAGCGTTAAGGCTTTACATTTTCCACCTTAACACGTAAAATGCCAATAGTCTATACAGTACCGTAATACCTCCTGATCGGGAGGCTACCAGAGGATACTCCATAGGTACGACACAAATAGAAACTCGTAGTAAAGGCACGATAGGGTAGGTGACACGGCACAACTAGGCAATGCCAGGGTAGATATACCAATTGCGTACCCAGGCTGGTGGAAACGCGTAGCCGCAGTTACCGCCCACCTCGAACAAACTCCCCAAAATCAAAATAAAAGTGGCCACTGAATCAATCCAAAGTCATAGTATAATATCGAAGAGGAGTGTCCGATCAGAGGTATGACCTCATTGGCCTGGGAATAGCTCCTGTTTTAGCCACCTTATGCCAACTCACGGGAGTCGGGTCCACGTATTTACCTTACAGGAAACGTCGCCACCACCTACTTCATTCTGGAATCTCCACCGCGTACACGGTTAGTCAAAGTGGTTTTCGGTATCGACAGAGAGTATGTCAGATATCCGATCCCGGTCTCTTTGCCAACCCATCGTTATTATAACACCACGGTCATTTAAAAATAGGTTATACTTTAAAAATCAAAATAAACATTCCATTTCATAACCATGAATACGATATCATTTCAAAACCCAAAACCATATTTTATCACTTATCCCAAATATAATTCTTTTCCAAAATCAAAATGCTTTAACTTCATAACGTCTGAAAATCAAATATTTTCAAAGCATAGTATTTTGAAAATCATAATTTAAAACCATAACTTCTAAAACTTGAATGGTTTGGACATTCAACGGTATATGAATTAAATGGTTTAACTTAAATGTTACTTTGTAAAGAAAATAGTTCTCATGGCTTTACAAATACATTTCTTTATTAAAGTCTAAATCAAAATTTATATTATCTCTCTCAAGTTCCAAAACCACTTCAATTTATTTATATATACGTATATCCATTTTGAGTATCAATATTTCAAACTAAAGTTGGATTTTATTCTTTCAACAAATCAATTGTTCTATTAATTAGTCTTGAATATTCATATAAAATCCATAAATAATAAGACTTCAATTTCTAGTAATAAAATATATATATTTTTCCCAATTCAAATTATACTAGAATATTCATTTCAATTTATTTTGGGAAAAATCCAATTATAAATATCATATCTTAAAATTTCCAAACTTAACATTTAAACATATGATATAAATTATTAAACTCCATTTTCTTAATTTTCTTCCATTTTTAATAAAGATTTTTATACACCTTTTAATTTCAAAATTTTCAACTTCATATGTATATATATATGGAAGAAAAATATTTATATAATATAAAATTTAAGATTATTATAAATCGTATTCCATCCAAACCATAGAAATCACATTAAAATAGTTATATATAGACCGCGGTGCCTGTATATAATTTTCTATCCTATGGTCAAATGATACGGATATTTATCATTTCAATCCCCAATTTAAAAGATATAAAATTTTGCGGTTGTATATCATTTCAAACCACAATCCCGAATGAAAGGAAATATGCATGAAAATTTGCAATTTAATGATATACAATAAAACATCTATCAACATCACCCATCATCCAATCACAATCATCAAGCAATATCAATCAATAACAATTTATATTTGATAATATATAATAGGTAATAACTGGCAATTTTTATTCAGATTAAATTTAACAACTATTAATCTAACAGTTTATATTCGGTAATAATCTATATAACTGTTAACTAGCAGTTTATAGGCAAACAAATAAATTTTAACTATCAATTAATACGCAATAAATAAATTAAATTAACAGTTAAATTTAATAAATGCAGTTCAACAAATATGAGTGAAATAAACATGCCAAATACTCATAAATAAATTTCTATTCATTTCTAAAATTTACTTAACAAACATAAAAGCTTCTAGTAGTTGTGAGTGGGTTTAAACACTCACCTTTGGAATTTAAATCGAATTTAAATTCGATTTAAACCCAAAAATTTGACGGTCTCCCAAATTTGTCCAAACCAGCGTCATCAAATCCAGAATTAAATTACGATCAAATATATGTGCCACGTCACTCCTTCTATTCCCAGAAACGCACGCGGCCCCCTTCCAGAAACCCTAATCGAAGATCTATGACGATCTAACCGTTGAATCGACACAAAAACCATATAGATGCGATCCCCATCGTCCACTCTACAAAACCCAGAAAAGGTTTGACGATCCGATGAAGTTTGCAACGACGATGATGAATGGTCATGGTTGAATTAATTCTGGTCAAACGAATGTTCAAAACAGAAAACGAATTGCACCAGTAGATTACGTGCCTCGAGAACATTAACATATATTTTTTTGTGGAATTTTTCTTAAGTGTTTGTATTTTCATTGAAATTTGGATTGAAGTAGATCTAGGTTTTGCAACCATTTGAGGAGGAGAAGGAGATGAAGAAATGAATATACAGCAAATGACAATAGGATGGAGCTAGGGTTTATAACTGTATATATATATATTAAATTTCCAAAATTTAATTAAATTTACTTTCCATTATTTATTGTCAATTAGATTGATTTATCATTGGATTCATATTTCAATATGTAAATATCCCCAATTTCATCTGCACTTATATTTACATAGTTTCTAAATATTAAATTTCAAATATTACTTCATTTAACGTTACGTATTTATTATTTATTACTTACTGCAGTTGATTATCAATTATACTTAATATACTAAATAGATGGTAAATTTTGAATACTTGTTATCATTAACGTTTTATTTCCACTTACAAAATAAATGAAATTATTACATAAACTCCCTTAATTAAGTCAACCATTATCTATTTAATTCCTTCTAGAATCATAGCTAATATTTGTCATCCCTTCATTACCCAAATGTTCTTATCCCATCAAATTTTAAGTTATCGAAATATTAAATGTCAATTTCTTTAATTGCACTAAATTTATCTATTAAAGGTTGCACTTAACCCAAATACATAAAACTTGCCCAATTTCTCCTTAAATCAATAAACTTCATATACAAATATGTTTATCATAAATTTTATCTACTCTTCCTTTTTAGGTAATGTCCTATATATTAGATTTCCATGTAATTTGCAATAAATCATACTCGTAATTATATCACAATAAATGAATAAATAAGTGTTGACTCTATTCTTTTGATTCAACATTGGTTTACGTTATATTTCATAAATATTTCTACATACATCAGGATTTTTAAAAATGGTTGTAACGTGAAATCTCGTCTACTTCCCATTTTATATTTAAGGCTTCTAAAACCGATTCATATCATTTCTCTAGTCCAAATTTTATTAATATAACCTTAAATTTAATTTATTCCTATCGATGTAATGGTTAAACACAAATTTCACTTATTTGCAATAAATCCACAAATTGGATTTCAAATTTTCAAATAAATAAATAAATTTTAGTTTATCACTTCTTAAATACCCAAACGTCAATGCCTTAATTTAAACCGCGTTTATTACATTTTATAAAAATCCTCCATCTTAAGTGATAAATCAAAACTACCCTAACTACACAAATCATCGTATTATAAAGATATTTACACTATCCTCCATTTATTACCTTAATTTATTTAAGGTAACCTTAAATTAATATCTATTGCAATGATTTCAAATTATTATTCCTCCATTCCTTTTTAATTTCAATAACGCCAAATTTAACCGTTATATTCTCTTTATTTATGCGATAAATGCAATTATTGAATCTAATACTCCATTTAATTAATAGATCCTGCTTCCTAGAATCTATATCAACAATAGGTCAAATATATACATAGAATCAGCCTTAACTTCACCTAAAAGAATTAGCTATTTCAACTACCGCACAAAACTACGCTACTGCACTATTTAATCAAATAAATTAATTGAACTTACATCAGCATAAAGGTTATAAAATTATAAATGTAATCTTAATAAATTCATTTATTGATTTAGACTCTTTCTATACAGTAATTAACCTATTTGTGGGTATAAATAACTTTGGAATTATATTACATCTCATTAGTGCGCGTTTTATTTCCTATAACTTCTCCTTATTTAACTATACCCATTAACAACCAAAAAAAATTTAATTAGCTTTATTTCAATCTATTTCCCTTCTTAACTAAATAAAATAAATGGTTAACCTAAACACTTGTTATCCTTTGATATATTCAAATTCACTTCCAACATTTATTAACAAAATGTTGTCATAGGTTTAGATTTACATAAATAAATTATATGAATAGGTAGAAAAATTGGTAATCCGCAAATGCCCAATATACACGCATTAATTACTACCTATTGTTAGAATCCATTTATTAATTTACTAGTTAATAACGGTCTTTTTATTTCTATTTACTACCAAACTCTCTATTTTATTATAGTTCCAATATATTAATACTTAGGCACATCAAGTGCTAGCCCTTTTGTTATTTATATTAAATTGGGTATGCACAAATAAGTTGTTAATTAACTATTTCTACAAAATTATATTCATACATTCAGTTCCATATCTTATAGGGTTAAATTCTAATTACTTACGCTTAATTTATCAATTTAATACTCTGTTCAAACATGCATTTAAATTCTTTTTATTCTAAATAAATTTTATTAAGTGTTGACATCCACTAATAGCATTCACCTTTATTACAACCAAAAGTGACATCTTCACTACTGATTTTATATTAATGAATCTCATTTTAGTTAATATTTTTTATTAATATTCTCAATTCAACATTTATTGATTTCTTAAAATTTACTTTTAACAAAAAGTGACAAATTACATTATCCAAATCTATTGTCATAAAATTTTATTGTTACACTAGGTTACAACTACTATACCAAATTTCTACATTTATTCTTAAACAAATTAGAAATTATATTAATTTAATTTATTAAATATTATTAATTTAACGGGTCATTACAATTAATTTACAGATCTATAAATATGTTTGTCGGGTGAGAATACTCACTTTTACGCTGTTGGAATTTTGATACAAAATAACAAATATCTACACCGGAGATCGTACAAAAGGCATGATCAATTTTCAGAGGATGCGACAACCCAATTTCGATCTTGAACAAATTAAATAAACAATTTACGCGAATTCAATACGATCGTACCAAAACATCAATCAATCAAACTGGAATGAGATTTAAATAAAAGGATGATTTGACAAAATTTCTCGACCACTTCACCACACAACTCCAACTACACCTCACATGCTCGACACTGACCAAATTCTAGACACGCAAGTATTCAAGTAGTGGAATATTTTGGACATAAAGGCTATGCTACCATTTTGTACAGGTGTGCATGCACTATTTGATTTATTTATTTATTTTTCAATTAAGTGACACGGCCACTTGCATGGCTCGGTTATCACTGCCTGGAGGCGAGGCAAGGTCAGGACGAGCTACATGCTGGAGTGGATGGCGGTGAAGTGGATGAGTCGTGCAAGGTGATGGATGGTCGAGCATTTGTGTGAAACAATGGAGTACTCGTGGCCAGAAAAAGGAAACACATGAATACAAAAGAAAGAAGAAAATAAAATAGGAAGAACAAGATAAACTGGCAGCCATACCTGATGAAAGGATGAAGGCACTGATGTGGTAAGAGAATATGGTGCATGGTTTTGCATTTATAAGAAGAAATTTGCATTGATTAGAACGCAAGAAAAACAATAAGTGCGCAAATCATGGCATGCGAAATTTTTAAGCATGAAAGAATCGAAATTTGAACGTGCTTTATTTAACATTTGGGTTGCGTGATTTTAGATGAAAGGAAAATAGCAAGGAGTAAAATTTCATTTTTTTGAAACGTCTGAAGCAAATGGAAGATTTTATTCCATATATAAAAGAGAGTCAAGTGTAGAAAGTTGCATGTGAATGACAATGCAACAAATTAATTTGAACGGCAGAGAAATTAATATTTTATACCAATTAAATCAATTTAAGAAAAAGTAAAGTGTGTAAAGTTTACATGTGAATTTAGGGCAAACTTTTAAACGAAATTGAATGGCTAGGGAATTTATTCCTCAGGGAATTAGGCTGAAGGAAAATCCTGAGAACACTTTTAGTCTGAAGGACAGAAGTTTTAAAATTTAGTCTGAAGGACAAAAAATGATATATTCATATAGCATTGTACATCCATAATGCTATATTCATATAGCATTACACAGCTGCTTGTTTGTGTATGCAGAAACTTATAAAATTGTGTTGTATATAGCATTATAGATGTGTAATGCTATATGAATATAGCATTATGGATGTGTAATGCTATATGAATATATCATTTTTTGTCCTTCAGGCTAAATTTTAAAACTTCTGTCCTTCAGACTAAAAGTGTTCTCAGGTTTTTCCTTCAGCCTAATTCCCTCATTTATTCCTTCCCACTTAGAATTGCACGTCTACTGATTGATTGATTTATTTATAGCTAAGGTAAGAATTCAAGAATGTGTACTATATACGCAATAATTTAATCAAAACATACGGCCAAATTTATAACAAAAGTAACGTATTTAAATTTATACGTTTTCTTATTTACTCGCTACCTATATTTAGTAAAATATACGTTTAAAAAATATTTCATTAAATACGTACCATTTATATGCCAACTAAATTAATCAAAACAGATATAAACGTACAAATTAAAGGTGTAATTAAATAAATTATTTATACAATATTAATTTTAAAATTTATTACTTAAATAAAATATGATTTGTTTACATCCTTTTGATTCATTTACCATTTACTAAGAACTGATGTATATAGGTAAAATATTAATTACTTAATTTAAAAGGTATATAACCAATTTTTAAAAGAAACAAAAGTAGAGTAAAATGTTGTTACGAATATATTCAGTTAAATTAAAAGATTTTGAAGTTAGAATTTAAAAGATTTAAAAATTCTAATAAATGTTAAACTTAAACTAAAATAAGAATTATAGAATTTGCTTAATTTATTGAAACTAGCTTAAGAAAATTGCAAACACAATCCACTTAACTTTGGGAATTACAACTCTTTTTAAAATGGTTTAAAATAAATCTTTGAGAAACAAATAAAGTGAGAATGAGAATAAAATAAGTTCTTAAGAAAAATATAAAAATAAATAAAGAATTTCTTAAATTAATTGAAGTTGGAAACTAGAAATTGTAAACAAAATACAACTGACATTGGAAAATGTCAATTACACTTTTAATTATGTTTTAAAATCGAAATATATACAAAAAAAGTTATTTTACCCATGAAAACATAAATTAGAACATTACATGACCAAATAAAGTATTATTTATATAATTTAAAGTAAACAATTTTGTTAAATACAGCAAATTACACACAATAGTTAAAAAGGCATAACTTTCACATTATAATTCAAATTTCAACGAAATGAAAAGCAATATTCTTAAAATTTTATTCTCTTTCAAAATAAAAGATAAAAATAAAAATTTCAAACTTTCAAATTTTTAAATTTAAAAGTCAAAGTTTGACCATATTGACAAAATTTACATTTCCGGAAAATATTCTATTAATTCATGTGTGGAATTCAAATCCACACCAAAATTTATATTTTAAATAACAAAATTATCTAAATTAAATAAATAAAAAATTTATTCAAATTTTTGGGTTGATACATAGATGGTTTGGACGACAAGCAAAGTGAGAGCAAATGCTAAGAAACAGAAAAGGCAAAAGTTAAGGAGAAAGAAACGTATGTATGTTTTATTCTTAAATGCAAATGAAAATGAGGAGTTTTGAAATGAGAAATTAATCTTCTTGTACATGATTTGCAAATGAGAAATATACGGTTAGGAAAAGAGTTTGTATGGCTAAAGAAAGAAATAAAGAAGCCATGTAGAAAAAGGCAAGAAATCAAGCAATGACTTGATAGATTTAATTAATTTATTTCCTTTGTATTAATAATTGTTCTTAATTATATTGAATTTGTTAAATGTGTACATTTATTATGATTGAATCCTCAAATAAATTCATTCAGATAAGTTTCATTCTTTTATATTACATTATGAATAAAATATGCATTTCCACTTTAACATTCCTTCCTTATTTTATTACATAGTTTATTTTTCTTCATATTAAATTACCAAAATTTTATCAATTTAACAATTTTAATTATTAAAAATTTATGGGTCGTTACACTCTCCCCCACTCAAAACATTTCTTCCTCGAAAAGGAAGAAGATATGTGAATAGAAACAACCTGAAAGAAAACTAGATTGAAACTTAAAATAGAATCATTAATCTAAACCATACAAATTCAATTTTAAATTAATAATTGATTTCATCTATTTAATTTCACTTAAGTTAAATTTAACTATTTCAAATTTCATTACATCATCTTCCAATTATCTTAAAATAAAAATTTCTAAAATCATAAGTTTGAAAATCATTTGTTATACTCAAAAATGTGTTCAATAAATTAATTTCTTCTTTATTCCTAATTATAATTAAATTTATTTCTCTCAATATATTTTTATTATCTACGTTAAATAAGTTTACACTTATTACAACTGCTTTAATTTATTCTACGTTCCTTTGACAACATTTTATATTGTAAATTATTCCATTACCCTTTTATTCTATCTACCTCTGTTAATCTTTTTATAACTAGAATTTAAGTGTATAACATTTATTATAACCACTCAAATTTTATTTATAAAATCTTTTTATATTGTATATTATCCAATTACATTGTTAACTTCTGAAAACCAAGGTAAGTTATATTGAAATGCAATTGAGTATTATACAAATAAAACTGTCAAATTCGATATCTCAAGTTTGAATCATTTATTCAGAAATTTGATTTTCTTTTTATAATTGAAATTATTACTCAAGATAAAATTTAAGAATTAAATTTCTGATTCCCTTCAAACCATTTAGAGATAAATAATTATATGTACACAATATTTCAAATCAAATTTAAATCATATATCTATATATTATAAATCAAGTCATATTTTAGAGATTCAAATCAATTAAATTCTCAAGGTAACACTGTAGCCAGACTACAGAATGGTCTCTTCACTTCGAAACTCGAAAATGAATGCTGATGATGCTATAGTTATCACCGAAATTATTTCCTAGCGACAAAGAGAAGAGCAATGATTTTTAAACCTTTAAAATTCTTTGGAAACAAATTTCTATTCGAAAATAATTTAAATAATATATCCTTTTAAAACTTTAAACACAAGGTTTGAAACCATCGAAAATTGAATTCTCTTGTTCTTATTTTAAATTCATTTATGTTTCCAAATTAATTTATAACCATTGTTTATAGTTCAATTATTTATATGAGACAAAACCCATGGTTTACAAAACCATAAATAAAATCAAAGACTATTATCTCTTGAGAACTAATTAAATTAATTATAAAAATTCTGAAAATTATACTTATATATATAATATTAGATTTTTTTTCCAAATATAGGAATAAAATTTTCAAAACAAGGATAGAGATTCAAATTTGATGGACTCAAATCAAAGAGAATTTTGATTTAAAGGTAAGTTGGAATCAGAAGATCCGATGATTAAATAACAGAATAAGGAACGGGATAAGTTTATATAAATCGCGGGCAATCTTAACCGGGTCAACCGTGACTTAAAAAATAAGGTCGATGTGGCTTTTCTGTGGTAAATCTACATTCGATCTAAAGAGATAGAGTTCGGAATAACCAAAGATACTAGCATCTAAACCGAGGATAAATATAAATCTATGGTGAATCAATGCTAATTGTAAAGGAGTTTCACCCTTTTATTAGAATATTGGCGAGACCGCCAATTCACTATAAAGATCATCCGAAGTGGAGTTATGGGATACTCCAGAATCGAAAGAAGATGAATAGTGAGGGACATGAATGAACTTTGGAACCACAGGGAACGTTCCAAAATTCAAAGGAAATCGAATCAAAAGGAAGAGATTCAAGCTCGAACGAAAGTGATTCTGTAAATCAAATTTACCATACATGCTAAGTTTTGTCTAGAGCCAAAGCTCTGATACCAAATGTAACGACCCGGTATTTTCAACCATTCGCATCCGCACATGTTGGACTTGAATTGCTCAAAATACCACGTTGTAAATAAAATTTGGCAAATCTTAGAATATACAGTAAATAAATAATCACAGATCACAAACACAGAGTAAGAAATGCAGCGGAAGTAGAGAAAATAGTGGTTCATGAAGCCACTATCACATAGTCTTAAAATAAGTACAAAATTACATAGTTTTAAAACCAAATATAGTTTGAAACAACCAAAGAAAATCTCAATATTCAATTTTCTTGATTTCATGAGCTAAGATAAGAACTGAACAGAAATTAGGCAGCAGCTTGTTAAAGATGGTCTCCAACAGTCCTTGCTCCAAGGAACGAAGTCCGAACTGATACTCAGGCTGACCCGAGCATAAAATAAAACATAAACACTCGAGTCAGGACATACATACTTATATAATGTAAGCTAATTCAAGTGAACTGTAATAGAGTCCAAGTAACTTAAAGGATGCTTGGGACCGCCCATCCTCTAAGGATCCGTTAAACTATTTACTATGTAGTAATATTTCGCTATTATAATAGTGTCTATAGTAAAATAATCTTACTTTTAAGGAGTGACCCAATATTCCCCTTAACACGAAATAGTGCCAATAGTCTATATAGTACCGTAATACCTCCTGATCGGGAGGCTACCAGAAGATACTCCATAGATATGACACAAATCAAACTCGTACAAGGCTCGCTAGGGTAGGAGACACGGCACAACTAGGCAATGCCAGGGTAGATATACCAATTGCTATCCGGACTGGTGGAAATGCGTAGCAGCTACTACTGCCCACCTCGAACAACATTCCCAAATCAAAGGTGCGCACCAAACAATCACAAAGTAATAGAATGGCATATGAAGAAATGCGTTCGATAAGAGGTGCTACTTGGCCCGAGAATCGCTCCTGTTTTAGCCACCTTATGCAAACTCATGGGAGTCGGGTCCACGTACATACCTCAATAGAACGTCACCACCAACCTACTTCATTCTGGAATCTTCACCGCGTATACGGTTGTCAAAGTGGCTTTTGGTATCGGCAGAGAGTATACCCATATCCGATCCCGGTCTCTTTGCCAACCAATCGATATTTTTACCCATGGTTATAAATTCCAAGAATAATTTATATTTAAGTCCAAATACTTCATTTTAACTTTCAAAAGTGAAGGTATTACATTTACAAATCAAATATTCGAAAATCTCATTTTCAGCCACTGCAACACTTAACAAGTGCTACTGTAGCTCTTTTATTTACTCAGGTTTAGTTTTAAAATTTTTGCAATCACAGTACTTACCAAGTACTGCGATAGCCCTTAATTAATTCTAGCCTTTAGTTCATTTGCATCAACTATGGCACTTACAAAGTGCGGTAATATCCCTTCCAACAGATTTTAGGTAAATTAAATTCCGGACTTAAATATAATTTATAAATAATTAAACTAAAATTTAACCAATTTTAACTTATAAAATCATATTTCAACTTTTAAAATAGTCATATAAATTACTCAAAATTTATGATTTATATAAGGTAAAATTTTCAAATAAATATCAACTTCTTAGGGTTTTACTTATTAAAGTCAAATACCTAAGTTTATTCTTTGTATTCAAAATTAACTTAACCATCAAGTTTAATTATTTCAAATATAAATAAATTTTAAATTTATTTCTTAACTTACCTTTTTATTCTTAACCCAAACTTCCATTTCTAAATTTAGATATAATTCAATTACATTTTTTTTAGTATTTATTTCTTTCACCATTTAATTCATAGAAACTTAATAATACCTTATTTCCATTTAAATTCAATTTCTCAAATTTATTATATTTTGTTTACTTAACTTGAATCAAAAATCAAATTCCAAAATAAATTTATATTCCAAATTCCAACTTAACCATTTATTTATTTATATATATTTAACTTGTATAAAATCACTAAATCTTTTTAAATCAAATTCAAATCAAATAGTAAATTATAAAAATCTAAAATACTTAAATTTTCCATAAACATATATATATATATATATATATATATATACGTACATAACCATGGGTTTGTATAATATTTTCTACCCTAGGTCAAGTGGTACGGATAATATATCATTTCAATCCGTAATTTACACAAAAAATCCAGGTTTTATCATTTCAAACCCGTAATCCCAAGTTAAATAAATAATTTAATAAATAAATAAATATTGTTCAGGCCTATCATTTCAGTTCGTAGTGATTCTATTCTACAGGGAACTTGCAGTGTGATAAACAGTAAACAAAAAAATAGTATAACAGCATAAATATAATAGTATAAAATATAACTGATGATGTGTCAATTCAATAATAGGGTTTTCAGCATCAAAATTTTATATCACGGTCAAGTAAAATAAAATATAACCATTCTACAATTAAACTTGTTATTAATTTACAGATCTATAAATATGTTTGTCGGATGAGAATACTCACTTTTATGCTGTTGGAGTTTTGACACAAAATAACGAATATCTATACCGGAAAGCGTACAGAAGGCACGATCAATTTTCAAAGGATGCGACAACCCAATTCCAATCTTGAACAAAATAAATAAAAAATTTACGCGAATTCAATATGATCATATCAAAACTTCAATTAATCAAACTGGAACGAGATTTAAATAAAAGGATGATTTGACAAAATTTCTCGACCACTTCACCACACAACTCCAACTACACCTCACATGCTCAACACTAACCAAATTCTGGACACGCAAGTATTTAAGCAGTGGAATATTTTGGACATAAAAGCTGTGCTATCATTTTGTACAGGTGCCTGTGCACTTATTTTATTTATTTATTTATTTATTTTTTCAATTAAGTGACACGGCCACTTGCATGGCTCGGCCATCACTGCCTGGAGGCGAGGCAAGGTCAGGACTAGCTACATGCTGGAGTGGATGGCGGTGAAGTGGATGAGTCGTGCAAGGTGATGGATGGTCGAGCATTTGCGTGAAACAGTGGAGTACTCGTGCCAAGAAAAAGGAAACACAGGAATACAAAAGAAAGAAGAAAATAAAATAGGAAGAAGAAGACAAACTGGCGGCCACACCTGATGTAGCAGAAGCTCACGCACGAAAGGATGAAGGCACTGATGTGGTAAGAGAATATGGTGCACGGTTTTGTATTTATATGAAGAAATTTGCGTTAATTAGAACGCAAGAAAAATGATAAGTGCGCAAATCATGGCATGCGAAATTTTTAGGCAAGAAAGAATCGAAATTTAAACGTGCTTGTATTTAACATATGGGTTGTGTGATTTTAGGTGAAAGGATAATAGCAAGGAATAAAATTTATTTTTTTTGAAGCGTCTGAAGAAAATGGAAGATTTTATTCCATATATAAAAGAGAGTCAAGTGTAGAAAGTTGCACGTGAATGACAATGCAACAAATGAATTTGAACGGTAGAGAAATTAATATTTTATACCAATTAAATCAATTTAAGCAAAAGGAAAGTTTGTAAAGTTTACATGTGAATTTAGGGCAAGCTTTTAAACGAAATTGAATGGCTAGGGAATTTATTCCTTTCCCACATAGAATTGCACGTCTACCGATTGATTTATTTATTTATAGCTAAGGTAAGAATTTAAGAATGTGTACTATATACGCAATAACTTAATCAAAATATATGCCCAAATTTATAATAAAAGTAACGTATTTAAATTTATACGTTTTCTTATTTACTTGCTACCTATATTTACTAAAATATACGTTTAAAGAATATTTCATTAAATACGTACCATTTATATGCCAACTAAATTAATCAAAGCAGATATAAACGTATAAATTAAACGTGTAATTAAATAGTTTATTTATACATTATTAATTTTAAAATTTATTACTTGAATAAAATATGATTTGTTTACATCCTTTTGATTCATTTACCATTTTCTAAGAACTGATGTATATAAGTAAAATATTAATTATTTAATTTAAAAGGTATATAACCAATTTTTAAAAGAAACAAAAGTGGAGCAAAATGTTGTTACGAATATATTTAGTTAAACTAAAAAAATTTGAAGTTAGAATTTAAAAGATTTAAAAATTCCAATAAATGTTAAACTTTAACTAAAATAAGAATTATAGAATTTGCTTAATTTATTGAAACTAGCTTAAAAAAATTATATTTTAAATAACAAAATTATTTAAATTAAATGAATAAAACATTTATTAAAATTTTTGGGTTGATACATAGATGGTTTGGATGGAAAGCAAAGTGAGAGTAAATGCTAAGAAACTGAAAAGGCATAAGTTAAGGAGAAAGAAACATATATATGTTTTATTCTTAAATGCAAACGAAAATGAGGAGTTTTGAAATGAGAAATATGTACATGATTTGCTGTAACGACCCGCTATTTTGGACTATTCGCATCCACACATGTCGGACTTGAATAATTTTAAATACCGAATTGTTAATTTAAATTTGGCAAAACTGAGCATATATAATAAATAAATAATCACAGAATCACAGACACAGAGTAATAATATGCAGCGGAAGCAAAAGATAGTAGTTCATGAAGCTACTATATACATAACAGAGTTAAATAAGTTACAACAGAAGTCTCGAATACAATAGTCAAATACAATATCAGAATACATCACTGGAATCAACTGAATATCTGAAAGCTGGATAGATAGCTGGATCTCCAGGCGAAGCTCCAACTCTAAAGGTGAGTCTCGAAAGCTGGACCACTCAGTCTGACCCGAGCATAAAGCAAAACACAAAACACTCGAGTCAGGATTAACATTCTTATATCAATAAATCCAACTCAAGTGAAATAACAATTGAAATACAAATAACTCAAAGGACGTTGGAATAACTGTCCTCTAAGGTTCCGTTAAACTACCCACTATGTAGTAATATACGCTAAATAGATAATGTCTATCAGTAATATAAAATATCAAATAGTGTTAAGGCGTTACCATTATCCCCCTTAACACATTTTATATAAGTGTCATAGACTATACAGCACTGTAAACTCCACCGTAAACTAGTGGAATATCAGGGAGTACTCCATAGGTATAACACAAAAAAATTCGTAGTGGTCGCGTATATAGGGATACAAGTATGGCAAGGCACATGAGGCTACACCCAAGGTAGTGAACTACCGTTTGCCTGATCCGGACTGGTGAAAACGCATCGCCGCGACGATTGCAACACCGCGAAACAACACTCCCAAAAGTACGAAGGTGCACCAATCAATAACAAGTAATGAGTAGTTTTCAAAGAAGTGTGTTCGCTCGAGGTAGCTAACCCCACTTGGCCTGGCACGGCTCCTGTTTTAGTCATTTCCAATTTGACACAAGTGTCAAGGCTATCCATTATCGTTCTCTTTCTTCATTCATAACCTACATCATTCCAACCACTTCATTCTGGATCACACTCTGCGTATAGTTATTAAAGTGGTTTTCAGTTTAGACAGAGAGTATGTCCATAACCGATTCCGGTCTCTTTAATAACTTCCGTAATTATTACACCGATTGGTCGTTAATAAATTTCAAAAACCAAATCAATTCCAATTTCGATTAGAATTTGTAAACCAACATTCCATTTGTCTTTCTATATCAATTTCCATAATCTACGTTTCAAAACTTCCAAAATACCATTTCTAAATCTTATAATTCAATTTCACATTTTATTTAAAACAATTCAAATATTCATTTAAATTCGTATATAAGTTTCATTCCAAAATTATTTAAAATAATTTTAATTTAGCGTTCAAATTCAATTTAAATTCATTGAACAATTTCATTCACTATTCGTTAAGTTACTTATCATTCAAAACAATTTCTACTAAATTTCCAATTCAATAAATCAATTACTTAAGTTCAACCCCAATATATCAAAACTTACAAATTGAATTAAATTAGATTCATCAAATCAATTTCTTTAATTCACAAGTCTTATATTAATTTCAATAAATCACATTTTATTTCTTGTTAAAGAAATCAAATTTCACTTATTCATTTAATTAGTTACAAATTTCAAAACTCAGTTGATAAAGAAACTTAGTTTCACTTATACAACAAGTTCAATTTCACTTAATAAAGAATTCAATTTAATTTAATTATTAAATAATTCAATCTTATTCAATTATTAAATAATTTCAAAACTTAGTTATTAAATCATTTAAAAACTTAATAATTTCAAATTTAATTATTAAATAATTTCAAATTTAATTCAATGAATAATTCCAAATTTTATTGTTAAATAATTTATTATAAAACAACGTTCTTTCAACATTATGTTAATATTCTGTTTCAAATTTTAAAATGTTAACATTTTCCTTCATTAAATTTAAATTCCAACTTCTTTCAAAACTTTACTATTTATTCAAATAAAATCTTTATTTTATTTTTAAATCAAATTATTGACCAATCGGGTTTTCATTTAATTTTCTATCCTAGGTCAATGTTTAATTTGGGTATTTATCATTTCACCCCAATTCCATTTCAATTCAAAAATCAAAGCATAGTAAAGGGAACTTGCAGTGTGATAACTGGGATGGTGTCAAAGTAAATAAACAAGCAATAACAACAATCAATAACAATCCAACAATTAATTCAAATAATCCCAAAATAATCGTATTAATTTACATTGTTGTTTGTGGAAATTAATATAATTATTTCTAGAATCTACACTATCATTTCATGTAGATTAAAGATTATTGCACTAATTATTCTATGCAATTCTACACTTGTCATCAATTATTCAATTTCATACTTCGTCAACTGATAGAACATAAATTCAAATTGTTCAAGGGTAATTAACTATTTCTCTACGTGTCAAATAATTAAACATTTAAGGGGTCACATTATACAAATTTAACTAATCAAATTCAATACATATGTTGATTCACATTTTTAAACTATCCTATGTCAAATTCAATTGCATAATATTATCACTTTATACATTACAATTTAACGTCAAATATAAACAACAAACAATCAATCAATTATCAGCCAAACTGTATTATCATCGCATAAATAATTAATAGATAATGGTGTCAGATGTCACAGGTGAACTGATACAGGTAATAACATATATAACAGTGTAAATAACTACAGCAGCATATTTCAATTTTCGTTTCAATTGAAATCAAATTTAATAAATAAAAGAACATTAATCGTGAGTGATTGCTCACATTTATGAACTTTATATGGTATAAGCTTTTATTTATCAGAGTGAAAAAAGAAATTGAAGAAACCGAAATAATGAATGAAACGGCTCATCAAAAATCTAATTAGAGAAAAGAAACGTCAGAATTCAATTCTGGAAATTTTTAGTAGATAACATCCATTGGTTTTACACGAAGTTAATTGGATGGTTACAAGGAAACTAAACAGACTCAAACGGATACCTATACGGTCCAACTTTTACAAATTCCACCGTCCCTCGGACTCCAAAACACACAAACGAATATACCGTCAAAGTCAGCACGACGATACGATCAAAACGGCATACGGATATTAGTGGTACGATTTAATTATAAAAATTTGATTTTTCTGCTAGCGAAAAATGCAAGAAAAACGCATAAAAATAAGTTCGACGGAGCTAAAAATGTCCGAATTTGAAAAAAAGGAAAAATGATGCCTTGCTCAGAAGACGATTTAGAATTTTTCTAAGTAAAAATATTTAAGTTTCGAAAACGTTTTATTTTCATCGCTTTTTAACCGATTAAATTGAAGTAAATTTATGCGCGAAATAAACTTTCATATTTTCGGACAAAAATTTACCGGTTGCTATGTTTAACTGGACGCATTCCAAATATCAAATTTATATTTCAAAATTTTATCGTTTAAAATTTCACAAAATTTCTATTAATAACGTTTTAAAAACCGGTTAAATTTACGGGTTGTTACACTCTCCCCCAATCAAAACTTTTCATCCTCGAAAAGGAAGGAAGTAGGAGAATAGAAACAACAAAAAGAAAATTGAGTTGAATTACATAATAAACAATTTATTTAAACCATAAAAATTTCAATTTAAATAAATTTATATTCAACAATTTGTTTTTTTAATTCAAGATTTTCATTAAATTGATTTGGTTTCTCCTTTATTAATGTTAGGTACAAAAGGTTTCTTTTAAATGAAATTCAATTTATATTCAATTAATTCAAGATACTCCCTTAAGTTGATTTAATTCAATCTATTAACTTTCAAACACATTTTTCCTCTATTAATCACACCTATTATTTATTTAACTTATTATTCTATTTATCTCCGTAAACGTTTTATAATTAAAATCTTAGTGTATAACATTTATTACACACACTCAAATTTATTTATAAAGACCTTTTATATTGTATACTACTCAATTACATAGTTAACTTTTGCGTAATTTAGGTAAGTTATGCAATTGAGTACTATACAAGTAAATTTTCTAATTCAATTATTTCAAATTTAACTATTCATTCAAAATTTTGGCATCAATTATAATTGAAATCATCTTTTAAGAAAATTTAAGAATAAAATTTTCCGATTATCTTCAATAATTTAGAGATAAAATAAATATACATATACATACATAATATATCAAAACTAATTTAAAATTTTCGATATGTATTATAAATCAAGTCATATTTAGTCATTCGAATCAAATTTCCAACCAAAGTGTAGCAGAGCTACAGAATAGTCTCTCTACTTCGAAACCCGAAAATGAATATCGATGATGCGGCCGTCATCACCGAAATTATTTTCCATAACAAAATAGGAGAGTACTGATTTAACATTTAAAATTCTTTGAAAATGGTTTCTATTTGAAAATATTTTAAATAATATACATTTCGAAACTCTAAAACTATAGTTCGAAATTATCGGAAACTAATTCTCAAATTCTAATTTAAATTCACTTCAAATTCCAATCAAATTATACCTAAGTTTATAAATTCATTTATCTATATTACCAAAGTCAGTGGTTTACAAAACAATAAATGATAATCAAATATTATCATTACAACAATAAATTTTTAACAGTTTAGTTAAAGAAAATTCATACTTATATATATAATATAATCAAACAGACTTTATTTTATTTACCAAATTTGAAAACAATATTATGTCGGTTTGCTCTGCTCAAGTGTTTTGGAAATCCTATCAATAGCGTTGATCAGACGAATCGAATGGAAACCCAAATCAACATCAACAACTCAAACAACACAACATATATTAAAACATTTAAATATTAGTTTACAAATACATTTCTTTGCTCGACGATACAGGAATGGATTTTTCAAATGAGGATAGGGTTTCAAATTTGATAGACTCAATCAAAGAGAATTTTGATTCGAATACAAGTTCAAAAGAAAAGATAAGATGATTCAATTAACAGAATTAGGAGATGGATAAGTTTATTTATTTCATGGACAACCTTCCAGGTCAACTGTGACTTCAAGAATTAGATCGATGTGGAATTCTGCGGCAAATCCACATCCGATCTCAAGAGATAGAATTCAGGTATTGGAGGGAATAGATAGCATCGTAAACCGAGGATACAGAAATCTTCGGTAAATCAATGCTTATTGTAAAGGATTTTCACCCCTTTACAAATAATTCGAAGATTGGCGGGATTGCCGATTCATAAAGATCATTCGAAGTGGAGTTATGGGATACTCCGGAATTAAAAGAAGACGAGTAGTGAGGGACACGAATGAATTTTGGAACTGCAGGGAACGTTCCAAAATTCAAAGGAATCGAGTCAAAAGGAAGAGACTGAAACTCGAATGAGAGTAATTCTGTAAATACATTTACCATATATGCTAAGTTTTGCCTAGAGCTACCAAAAGCTCCGATACCAACTGTAACGACCCGCTATTTTGGACTATTCGCATCCGCACATATCGGACTTGAATAATTCAAAATACCGAATTGTTAATTCAAATTTGGCAAAACTGAGCACATATAATAAATAAATAATCACAGAATCACAGACACAGAGTAATAATATGCAGCGGAAGCAAAAGATAGTAGTTCATGAAGCTACTATATATATAACAGAGTTAAATAAGTTACAACAAAAGTCTCGAATACAATAGTCAAATACAATATCAGAATACATCAATGGAATCAACTGAATATCAGAAAGCTGGATAGGTAGCTGGATCTCCAGGCAAAGCTCCAACTCCAAATGTGTGTCTCGAAAGCTGGGCCACTCAGTCTGACCGGAGCGTAAAGCAAAACACAAAACACTCGAGTCAGGATTAACATTCTTATATCAATAAATCCAACTCAAGCGAAATAACAATTGAAATACAAATAACTCAAAGGACGTTGGAATAACCGTCCTCTAAGGGTCCGTTAAACTATCTACTATGCAGTAATATACGCTAAATAGATAATGTCTATCAGTAATATAAAAAATAAAAATAGTGTTAAGGCGTTACCATTATCCCCCTTAACACATTTTATGTAAGTGTCATAGACTATACAGCACTGTAAACTCCACCATAAACTAGTACGATATCAGGGAGTACTCCATAGGTATAACACAAAACAAATTCGTAGTAGTCGCGTATATAGGGATACAAGTATGACAAGGCACATGAGGCTATATCTAAGTTAGTGAAACTACCGTTTGCCTGATCTGGACTGGTGAAAACGCATCGCCACAACGATCGCAACACCGCGAAACAACACTCCCAAAAGTAAGAGGGTGAACCAATCTGTAACAACCCACATATTTTACGATTGAATATTTAAATATTTTATTTAAATATTTTATCGTTAGTCGGATTTTAGTCTGAAAATTTACTTTTTGCATACGGTCGAATTAGGTCTCGGAACCACTTCCATTGGGTCCAAAACACCGTTTGCGATCTTTTAGAGTATAAACTTGATATGTTTGGAGTTAGTGGAATTTTGTCATTTTTTCACTTTGGGCTTTGGGTTTGGTTTAGCCCATTAGCCTAAACTATCTACTCTAGCTCAACCTCCTTCCCTTCATAACTTTACTTTCATTTCCTAACAATCAAGCTTCATAAAAAATGGAGGAAGGAATGGGAAATTAAAACTCCAAACTCAAGTTCATTTTCAAGTCCAACATCTAACTCCAAATTCAAAGAGAAGCCATTGATTCTTCCATTGATTTCAAGCTTCTTCTTCATTGATTTGTGTAAAGGTGAGATTTTTATCTCACATCTTTGTCTATAACTATCTTTGATTGTTGGGTATGAATTCCTAACACTTATTCATGTGCAATTGCATTTTGTTTGGATTGAATTGGTGAAAATTCCAATTTTTAGTGTTTGGGGCTCAAATCTTTAAAAATCCAATCTTTGATGTTGGAACACATTTTTGGTGATGCATCGAGGAGCCAATAGGACTGGGTAGTGGATAGGCGTAATCCCCTAGCGTTCGTGCTCGACCGGTTGCAAAATTGAGAGAGTTTAGCACGTTTGCTCCTTAGGTCGTTCGGCCTGCACCATATAAGCCCCTCGGCCTGCAGCTAGCTCGCACGCTCCTTAGGTCACGACAAGTTAGGTCGTTCTCCCTTAGGTCGCTCGGCCATGCTATGCCACTAGCCCTTTAGGTCGTTTCGTTCCTAGGTCACTGGGCATGTTAGGTCGTTCCACCCCGTAAGTCGCTCAACCATGATAAGTCGCGCCTGCATTAAGTTGCAACCCCTTAGGTCGCTCACCACCTTAAGTCGCTCTGCAGATAGGTCGCGCCATGCTTGGTCTTGTGTTAGGTCGCTCGGCCCATTAGGTCGCACCATTCCTTAGGTCGCTCGCCCTGCACTTATGCCGCTACCACTTAGGTCGTTTGCACTGTTGAGTCGCACCATTCCTTAGGTCGCTCGCCCCTGCACTTATGCCGCTACCTCTTAGGTCGTTCATCTGGTAGGTCGCGCCGTGTCGAGTCGCAAGGGTATTTCCACTTTGATGAATTTGGAATCGATATTCTTTGGATTTCATTCACGTCTTTGTATGTGAATTTTTGTGATTTGATCGTTTCTACGATCATTTTTGTGATTTTTCATTTTAAAAATATACAAACCTTTACCACACTCCTACGAGAAATCTAATTAAACGGCTTCGTAAAAAAAGTGGTATGAAACGCTTGCGTTTACTTCATCGGTTAACTCTTGGACTTGTTCAATTGAATCTCTTATGACAATTTTTGAGTGGAGATCTACAATTTGTTCGTAAATATTTAAGTTAAGCTAGTGTTTATGGGACATGAAGCTAAGCTCATATATTTACTAGCTTACTGTAATTGACACTTCTTGATGATCTTTGATGATCATTTTTGTGATTTAGACTAGCAAATATGCAATGTCCTTTTGTCTACGAGGGAGACTAAACCCCATTTCTGTGGAGCTTCGGCTCAAATTGGTAGGGTAGCGACCCATGGTCTTCGGGCCGTTTTGTGGAGCTTCGGCTCAAAATTAATGATTAGAAACCATGGAATAGCGTTCCATTTTTTGATACACGTGTTGGTGAGTTTTCATGCTCCCGTTTTGTGATAGGCCTCCCCATTTTTGTGATTTCTGGATTTCCATTGATGATTTCTGGAATTTGTGTTTTCACCAATTTTCGTGATTTACATTGATAAATTTAATC
Source organism: Allium cepa (assembly GCA_030765085.1). NCBI lineage: Eukaryota > Viridiplantae > Streptophyta > Magnoliopsida > Asparagales > Amaryllidaceae > Allium > Allium cepa. The sequence continues at coordinate 415,670,757 of CM060937.1, forward strand.
AATATTTGTGCATTGGTGAATTTGTGTGTCATTAACTTTTGTGATTGGCATTGATATTATTGTCAATATTTATGGTTTGGTGAATATAAATAAAGAGTATGACATTCCTTTTGATCTTTGAGAAGATTCTTGTGATATTGATTAATCTCCTGTTGATTTTCAATTACATACTTATTACAGTATGGCTTTATGGTTTTCATATGTTTAGGTCATATCTCTTATTCTATATCATTTTATCTGATATTAATAGCTAGACTGATCCATTTATTATTTTCTTATTAAATAATACTCGGGTCAGACCGAGATGTTACAGGTGCTTCTGCTTGACTTCACATCTGGGATTATCACCCTGACTTTTGGCTAACTACTTAGATTAGTAGTTTTTGTTGTATTCATTTGAGATATAGACTCATTGTTGTATCCATATTCTTTTGTCTAGCACTTGTAGCTATTCTTTTGTGACATTGTGGATCTTGTCTGACCACTACTCTGATGTACACTTTCATGTGTTATATATTCATATCTATTTCAGCCTTTGTGATATGGATGTCTATGACTGATTTGTGTTATGTTTATTTCTATATTTGTTTCCGAAGAATATATATAGCCACTGTGTAGTAGCTTTGAGTTCGTATCGGTATGTTGGATTTCCTCCTGAAACCAAATGCATGTTGTACTATCTGACATATTGTTGCTCGTACAAAGCAATTACACGGATGGTCGCTCCTCAACAGCCTTATTCTCCGCGCTAGATGACGACACTACTCCGTAGTGTCCTTTACTAGAGTGGGCATAGAGGTGGGGCGTCACAGCTTGGTATCAGAGCCAAACTTTGGAACAATGTAGAATAATCTAGCAAGGATCATCGTTCTAAGTCCATCTTAGGAGTCGTGCTTTAGGATTTAATTCGAGTCTTCGTATCGATTCATTCTATTTTCTTTATGATTCCTTGTTTATCTATCAAGATTGCTTGATATTCGTTGGTGAATAACCTTATCCTTTTTATTTCTTTCTTTCAAAAGGAAGAGAAATGGTTTGACCTGTCCGTCCCAGGGCCAGTCATTCTCATGCTACTCCTCAAGATGGAGTATTTATGTCTGCCCAGCAGCTTCTTGATCTACTAAGGAATGCTCAAGCGGTCGGATCTAATCCGGAGTCTACTCACCCTAGGTCTGGATTTGCATGTTTGTGTAGTGATTAAACTAATTTGGATGGGAAGCCATTCAAAGGTTCTGAAAGTATTATTGAAGTCCAGGCTTGGCTGAGAACGTGCGACCAAATCTTTTCTCGCATGAATCTTACTGGCCTTCACCGTGTTCAGGTGGCCTCTAGCATGCTCCAAGAAAGAGCATTAGATTGGTATGAGATTATGATTTATGAAATAAATGAAGCGGACCTTACTTGGGATAAATTTTGGGAACGCTTCGAATTAAAATTTGTGCCAGAAGCTGAGAATGTGACTTTGGCTCGCCGTTTCATTGACCTTGCTCAAGGTGAATCCTCTGTGACAGACTATGTCGCATCATTCGAGTCACTTTCTAAATATGGGATTGAGTACATAAACACCCCATTAAAGAATAACCAAAGATTTGTCTATGGTTTGAATAAAAATCTCAAGAAGCCATTACTTCAAAAATTAGAAGTTTCTTTTGATCAGCTCATTGATATCGCTCTTCGACTTGAAGAGGCTAATAGAGAAAGTGATGTTGAAGTTATGGGTGCCAACCCGAACTTCAACAACAAGAAAAGGCCTAATAAGTTCAAGGGTCCTTATCCCAACAATAAGAAAGGGAAGCAAGCCTCTCCGGCAGCTAAGACTTCTATCTCTAGTAGTGGGCAATGCTACAATTGTGGTTCTAAGGACCATTATGCAAACAAGTGTTCAAAGCCCCGAGCTTGTCGCTATTGAAAAAGCCCGGATCATTATTTATCTTCTTGTCCCAAACTTCAAAATAGGAAGGAGGGAAAGCTTAATATTGCTCAAGCCCCTGGCAACACATCTCGTAGTCAAGGTATTTCTCATTCTATTCTTGATGGCATTATTTTATTTCGTGATCATCCTATTCGAGTTCTTTTTGATACGGGTGCGTCCTATTCTTTTATTTCAAAAGAACTTGTTGATACTTTTTCTTTGGATGTTTTGTGTTTAATGACTTCTTTGAGAATTGCAAATCCGGTTGGTGGATCCGCAACAATCAGTTTATTGTGTAAAGATGTCGAGATTATTTTGTGTGATGTTTCTTTCCGAGCCGATTTGCATGTTATGCGCTACTTAGGCTTCGGAATGATTTTGGGAATGAATTGGCTTAACCGCTATGAATCCCAAATCCTATGTCCTGAGCGGACTATTCATCTTCGACATCCTCAATCTGTTAAGCAGATTTCTATTAACCTTAAAGATTCGGATTCCAGCTTGGTTGCATCTTTATATTCTTTAAATCCTCATGATGACGATAATGATGATGAGGAAGATATTATTTCTCTTATCCATGTTGTTCGTGAATTTTCCGACATATTTGAGCCTGTTTTAGGATTATCACCTAAGCGAGCAATTGAGTTCAGAATTAATCTCATCCGTGGAGCTCAACCTATCACTCGTCCTCCTTATCGTTTGTCCAATAAAGAAAATGAGGAGATGCGAAAACAATTATCCGAATAGGAGACGAAGCAATTTATTCGCTCTAGTTCCTCGCCTTAGGGAGCTCCGGCTATTTTTGTGAAGAAATCCGATGGTACACTTAGGCTTTGCGTTGACTACCGCAAGCTTAATGATCTTACTATCAAAAATAAATATCTTTTACCTCGGATTGGTGATCTATTCGATCAACTTAGTGGTGCTAGAGTCTTTTCACAATTAGACTTAACTACCGGTTTTCACCAGCTTCGTATTGCAGAGAATAGCATTCCTTTGACATCTTTCCATACTCGTTATGGACCTTATGAATGGCTTGTCATGCCATTTGGTTTAACGAATGCTCCGGCTTATTTCGTTGACCTTATGAATAGAGTTTTCAAAGAATTCCTCGATCGGTTTGTTCTCATCTTTACTGATGATATTCTTGTGTATTCTAAAACCGAGGAGGAGCATGAAAAACATCTTCAGATTGTGTTGGAAACTCTTAGGAGCATTCAATTGAAAGCAAAATTTTCTAAATGCCCCTTTTGGCAATCTCGTGTGAAGTTTCTCGGTCATATTATTTCCAAATCCGGAATTTCTATGGACCATTCAAAGATTGAAGCGATTCAAAATTGAAAGAGACCGGAGAGTGTGACGGAAATTCGTAGTTTCCTTGGACTGGTAGGTTATTACTGCCGTTTCATTAAGGACTTTTCCAAAATTTCCGTGCCTCTTAATAGCTTGACAAAGAAGGGAGTTAAGTACATTTGGTCGGACAAATGTGAAGCTTCTTTTCATAAATTAAAAGAACTCCTTTCCGATGCTCCTATTCTTGTGATTCCTGTGGGAAACCAAGATCTTATCGTTTATACCGATGCTAGTCGCATTGGCTTTGGTGCCGTTCTTATGCAAAAAGAACATGTTATTGCTTATTCTTCTAGGCAATTGAAGCCTGCTAAGACTAGATATGCCACTCATGATTTAGAGCTCGCGGCTATTGTTTTTGCCCTTCGTATTTGGCGTCATTATCTTTTGGGAGAAAAGTTTATTCTTTACACCGATCAAAAATCTTTGATGTATTTATTTTCTCAAAAGGAACTTAATTTACGCCAACAACGTTGGCTCGAATTTCTTGCAGCTTATGATCTTGATATTCTTTATACTCCCGGAAAGGGAAATCGTGTTGCCGATGCGCTTAGTAGTAAGCAACAAGCGGTTGTTTCTATGATGATATCCGCATGGAATGATCCCGGAATTCTATCAACTTGTGAGACTCGAGATCGTGTTTCCGATTTATGTTTATCTTTTTTTTATGTAGCCTTGAGGCTCATCCTTCTCTTTTAGACCGCATTCTTGAAGCTCAAAAGCTAGATCCCGAATTGGCTCTTCTCGGCCAAAATTTTAGGGATAAAATTGATATTGAAGGTTTGAAAGACTTTGATATTGATTCTCATGGCGGTATTCGAAAATTTGGTAGACTTATCGTGCCAAATATTAGTAATCTTCGTAAAGACATTTTAGAAGATTCTCATCGTTCTAAATTTACCATTCATCCCAGTAGTAGCAAAATGTACGCGGATATGAAGCGACTTTATTATTGGGAGGGAATGAAATCTGATATTGCTAACTTTGTTAAGTGTTGCATGACTTGCCAACTTGTCAAAGCTGAACACCAAAGGCCTGGTGGGTTATTGCAACCTTTAGAAATTCCAATTTGGAAGTGGGATCAAATTTCCATGGATTTTATAGACGGCCTTTCCCGTTCTCGTTCGGGTCCTGATGGCTTATGGCTAATAGTCGATAGACTTACTAAATCCGCCCTTTTTATTCTCGTTCGGTCCAATCGAACCATGCCTCTCTTGGCCAAACTCTTTATTAAAGAAATTGTAAAATTGCATGGAGTTCCTTCTTCTATTGTTAGTGATCGTGATCCATTGTTTGCTAGTGGATTTTGGAAGAGTCTTCAAAAAGCTTTGGGAACGAAGCTTAATTTTAGCACCGCTTATCATCCCCAGTCCGATGGACAGACTGAGCGTGTGAATCAAACTCTCGAAGATCTTCTTCGTGCGTGTGTTCTTGATTTTGGTGGAAGTAGGGAAGATCATATTTCTCTTGTTGAATTTTCCTATAATAATAGCTTCCAATCTAGTATTGGTATAGCACCTTTCGCGGCACTCTATGGAAGGCCATGCCGATCTCCTTCTTGTTGGCTTGAGGCCGGTGAGAAGCTAGTTTTAGGTCCAGATTTTATTCGTGATTCCACAGAGAAGATTGGTCTTATTCGTCTTAGGATGAAAGAAGCCCAGAGTAGACAAAAATCCTATGCCGATAACCGGAGAAGGAAATTAGAATTTTCTGTGGGAGATCTTGTGTTTATCCGTGCTTCACCTACGAAGGGTGTTGTACGTTTCAGTCGATCGAGAAAGTTAGCACCTCGATATATTGGTCTATTTCCCATCACCAAACGTATTGGTTCCGTGGCTTATCGCCTTTTATTACCGGCTCAGTTTTATGCTATTCATGACGTGTTTCACGTTTCTCAATTACGGAAATGCCTTCGAGATTCTGATTCTATTCTTGAGCCCGGTGTTGTGGAAGAAATTGAAGTTTCACCTAATTTAACTTATGAGCAACATCCTATTCGTATTATTGCTTCGGAGGTCAAGCGCCTTCGAAATAAAGATGTTCCGCTTGTTAAAGTCCAATGGTCCTCAAATCCTAAGGATTGCTCTTGGGAATTAGAGAGTTCATCGAGCGAACACATCCGGACTTACTTTCTCGTGCTCCATGAGGTGAATTTCTTATTTCAAATTTCTTTTGTGTTGATATGCTATCATGGTTGTTACCTTATATTTTCTTCTTAAATATTGCGAGGACGCAATTTCTTTAAGGAGGGGAGTCTGTAACAACCCGCATATTTTACGATTGAATATTTAAATATTTTATTTAAATATTTTATCGTTAGTCGGATTTTAGTCCGAAAAGTTACTTTTTGAATACGGTCGAATTAGGACTCGGAACCACTTCCATTGGGTCCAAAACACCGTTTGCGATCTTTTAGAGTATAAACTTTGATATGTTTGGAGTTAGTGGAATTTTGCCATTTTTTCACTTTGGGCTTTGTGTTTGGTTTAGCCCATTAGCCTAAACTATTTACTCTAGCTCAACCCCCTTCCCTTCATAACTTTACTTTCATTTTCTAACACTCAAGTTTCATCAAAAATGGAGGAAGGAATGGGAAATTAAAACTCCAAACTCGAGTTCATTTGCAAATCCAAATCTAACTCCAAATTCAAAGAGAAGCCATTGATTCCATTGATTTCAAGTTTCTTCTTCATTAATTTTGTGTAAAGGTGAGATTTTTATCTCACATCTTTCTCTATAACTATCTTTGATTGTTGGGTATGAATTCCTAACACTTATTCATGTGCAATTGCTTTTGGTTTGGATTGAATTGGTGCAAATTCCAATTTTTAGTGTTTGGGGCTCAAATCTTTAAAAATCCAATCTTTGATGTTGGAACACATTTTTGATGATGCATCGAGGAGCCAATAGGACCGGGTAGCCGATAGGTGTAATCCCCTAGCGTTCATGCTCGATCGGTTGCAAAATTGAGAGAGTTTAGCACTTTTGCCCCTTAGGTCGTTCGGCCTGCACCGTATAAGCCCCTCGACCTGTAGCTAGCTCGCACGCTCCTTAGGTCACGACAAGTTAGGTCATTCTCCCTTAGGTCGCTCGGCCATGCTATGCCACTAGCCCCTTAGGTTGTTTCGTCCCTAGGTCGCTCGGCCTGTTAGGACATTCCACCCCATAAGTTGCTCAACCATGATAAGTCGCGCCTGCATTAAGTTGCAACCCCTTAGGTCGCTCACTACCTTAAGTCGCTCTGCAGTTAGGTCGCGCCATGGATTGGTCGTGCCATGCTTGGTCGCTTGTGTTAGGTCGCTCAACCCATTAGGTCGCACCATTCCTTAGGTCGCTCGCCTTGCACTTATGCTATTGAGTCGCACCATTCCTTAGGTCGCTCGCCCCTATGTCGCTACCTCTTAGGTCGCTCATCTGCTAGGTCGCGCCTTGTCGAGTCGCAAGGCTTTTTCCACTTTTATGAATTTGGAATCGATATTCTTTGGATTTCATTCACGTCTTCGTATGTGAATTTTTGTGATTTGATCGTTTCTATGATCATTTTTGTGATTTGTCATTTTAAAAATATACAAACCTTTACCTCACTCGTACGAGAAATCTAATTAAACGGCTTCGTAAAACAAGTGGTATGAAACGCTTGCGTTCATCGGCCAATTCTTGGACTATTTCGATTGAATCTCTTATGACAATTTTCGAGTGGAGGTCTACAATTTGTTCGTAAATATTTAAGTTAAGCTGGTGGTTATGGGACATAAAGCTAAGCTCATATATTTACTAGCTTACTGTAATTAACACTTCTTGATGATCGTTGATGATCATTTTTATGATTTAGACTAGCAAATGTGCAATGTCTTTTTGTCTACGAGGGAGACTAAACCCCGTTTCTGTGGAGCTTCGGCTCAAATTGGTGGGGTAGCGACCCATGGTCTTCGGGCCGTTTTGTGGAGCTTCGGCTCAAAATTAATGGTTAGCAACCATGGAATAGCGTTTCATTTTGTGATACTCGTGTTGGTGAGTTTTCATGCTCCCGTTTTGTGATAGGCCTCCCCCTTTTTGTGATTTCTGGATTTCCATTGATGATTTCTGGAATTTGTGTTTTCACCAATTTTCGTGATTTACATTGATAAATTTCATCGATATTTGTGCATTGGTGAATTTGTGTGTCATTAACTTTTGTGATTGGCATTGATATTATTGTCAATATTTATGGTTTGGTGAATATAAATAAAGAGTATGACATTCCTTTTGATCTTTGAGAAGATTCTTGTGATATTGATTAATCTCCTGTTGATTTTCAATTACATACTTATTACAGTATGGCTTTATGGTTATCATATGTTTACGTCATATCTCTTATTCTATATCATTTTATCTGATATTTATATCTAGACTGATCCGTTTATTATTTTCTTATTAAATAATACTCGGGTCAGACCGAGATGTTACAGGTGCTTCTGCTTGACTTCACATCTGGGATTATCACCCTAACTTTTGGCTAACTACTTAGATTAGTAGTTTTTGTTGTATACATTTGAGATATAGACTCATTGATGTATCCATATTCTTTCGTCTAGCACTTGTAGCTATTCTTTTGTGACATTGTGGATCTTGTCTGACCACTACTCTGATGTACACTTTCATGTGTTATATATTCATATCTATTTCAGCCTTTGTGATATGCATGTCTGTGACTGATTTGTGTTATGTTTATTTCTATATTTTTTTCCAAAGAATATATATAGCCACTGTGTAGTAGCTTTGAGTTTGTATCGGTATCTCGCATTTCCTCCTGAAACCAAATGCATGTTGTACTATCTGACATATCGCTGCTCGCACAAAGCAATTACATAGATGGTCGCTCCTCAACAGCCTTATTCTCCGTGCTAGATGATGACACTACTTCGTAGTGTCCTTGACTAGAGTGGGTATAGAGGTGGTGCGTCACACAATCAATAACAAGTAATGAATAGTTTTCAAAGAAGTGTGTTCGCTCGAGGTGGCTAACCCTATTTGGCCCGGCACGGCTCCTGTTTTAGTCATTTCCAATTTGACACAAGTGTCAAGGCTAACCACTTCATTCTGGATCACACTCCGCGTATAGTTATTAAAGTGGTTTTCGGTTTAGACAGAGAGTATGTCTATAACCGATTTCGGTCTCTTTAATAACTTCCGTAATTATTACACCGATTGGTCGTTAATAAATTTCAAAAACCAAATCAATTCCAATTTCGATTAGAATTTGTAAACCAACATTCCATTTGTCTTTCTATATCAATTTCCATAATCTACGTTTCAAAACTTCCAAAATACCATTTCTAAATCTTATAATTCAATTTCACATTTTATTTAAAACAATTCAAATATTCATTTAAATTTGTATATAAGTTTCATTCAAAAATTATTTAAATAAATTTAATTTAATGTTCAAATTCAATTTAAATTCATTGACCAATTTCATTCAATATTCGTTAAGTTACTTATCATACAAAACAATTTCTACTAAATTTCCAATTCAATAAATCAATTACTTAAGTTCAACTCCAATATATCAAAACTTACAAATTGAATTAAATTAGATTCGTCAAATCAATTTCTTTAATTTACAAGTCTTATATTAATTTCAATAAATCACAATTTATTTATTGTTAAAGAAATCAAATTTCACTTGTTCATTTACTTAGTTACAAATTTCGAAACTCAGTTGATAAAGAAACTTAGTTTCACTTATTCAAGAAGTTCAATTTCACTTCATAAAGAATTCAATTTAATTATTAAATAATTCAATCTTATTCAATTATTAAATAATTTCAAAACTTAGTTATTAAATCATTTCAAAACTTAATAATTTCAAATTTAATTATTAAATAATTTCAAATTTAATTCAATGAATAATTCCAAATTTTATTGTCAAATAATTTATTATAAAACAACGTTCTTTCAACAACTACTATGTTAATATTTTGTTTCAAATTTTTAAATATTAACATTTTCCTTTCATTAAATTTGAATTCCAACTTCTTTCAAAACTTTACTATTTATTCAACTAAAATATTTATTTTATTTTTAAATCAAATTATTGACCAATCGGGTTTTCATTTAATTTTCTATCTTAGGTCAATGTTTAATTTGGGTATTTATCATTTCAACCCAATTCCATTTCAATTAAAAAATCAAAGCATAGTAAAGAGAACTTGTGGTGTGATAACTTGGATGGTGTCAAAGTAAATAAACAAGCAATAGCAACAATCAATAACAATCCAACAATTAATTCAAATAATCCCGAAATAATTGTATTAATTTACATTGTTGTTTGTGCAAATTAATATAATTATTTCTAGAATCTACACTATCATTTCATGTAGATTAAAGATTATTACACTAATTATTCTATGCAATTCTACACTTGTCATCAATTATTCAATTTCATACTTCGTCAACTGATACAACATAAATTCAAATTGTTCAAGGGTAATTAACTATGTCTCTACATGTCAAATAATTAAACATTTAAGGGGTCATATTATAAAATTTAACTAATCAAATTCAATACATATGTCGATTCACATTTTTAAACTATCCTACGTCAAATTCAATTGCATAATATTATCACTTTATATATTTCAATTTAACGTCCAATATAAACAACAAACAATCAATCAATTATCAGCCAAACTATATTATCATCGCATAAATAATTAACAGATAATGGTGTCAGATGTCACAGGTGAACTGATACAGGTAATAACATATATAACAGTGTAAATAACTACAGCAACATATTTCAATTGTCGTTTCAATTGAAATCAAATTTAATAAATAAAAGAACATTAATCATGAGTGATCGCTCACATTTATGAACTTTATATGGTATAAACTTTTATTTATGAGAGCGAAAAAAGAAATTGAAGAGACTGAAATAATGAATGAAACGGCTCATCAAAAATTTAATTAGAGAAAAGAAACGTCAGAGTTCAATTCTGAAAATTTTTAGTAGATAACGTCCATTGGTTTTACACGTAGATAATTGGATGGTTACAGGGAAACTAAATAGACTCAAACGGATACCTATACGGTCCATCTTTTACAAATTCCACCGTCCCTCGGACTCCAAAACACACAAACAAATATATCGCCAAAGCCAGCACGACGATACGATCAAAACGGCATACGGATATCAGTGGTACGATTTAATTATAAAAATTCGATTTTTCTACTAACGAAAAATGCAAGAAAAACGCAGAAAAATAAGATCGACGGAGCTAAATATGTACGAATTTGGAAAAATGAAAAATGACGTCTTGCTTAGAAGACGGTTTAAAAATTTTCTATGTAAAAATATTTAAGTTTCAAAAAAGTTTTATTTTCATCGCTTTTTAACTGATTAAATTGAAGTAAATTTACGCGCGAAATAAACTTTCATATTTTCGGACAAAAATTTACCGGTTGCTATGTTTAACTGGACGCATTCCAAATATCAAATTTATATTTCAAAATTTTATCGTTTAAAATTTCATAAAATTTCTATTAATAATGTTATTAAAACTGGTTAAATTTACGGGTTTTTACATTTGCAAATGAGAAATACACGGCTAGGAAAAGAGTTTGTATGGCTAAAGCAAGAAATAAAGAGGTCATGTAGAAAAAGGAAATAAATCAAGCAATGACCTGATGGATTTAATTAATTTCTTTCTTTTGTATTAACATTTGTTCTTAATTATATTGAATTTCTTAAATGTGTACATTTATTATGATTGAATTCTCAAATAAATTCATTCAGATAAGTTTCATTGTTTTATATTACCTTATGAATAAAATATGCATTTCCACTTTAACATTCCTTCCTTATTTTATTACAAAGATTATTTTTCTTTATATTAAATTAACAAAATTTTATCAATTTAACAATTTTAATTATTAAAAGTTTATGGGTCGTTACATATATATTAAAATAGTTACAAATAAAATAGTTAATATAATAAAATAATTTGTATATAGAATAGTTATAAATTAAATAGTTTATATTAAAATAATTAGTATGTTAAAAATAGTTTATATTAAAAATAGTTTGTATAAAAATAATTTTATATTAAAATAATTTATAAAGTAAAATATATGTATATATATATATTAAAATACTTAAGATGGTAAAATAGTTCCCTCAAGTTCACAAATCGATTCAAATCATTCGAATTCAAAAATTCAATTAAATAAATCTTAGTTAGTAAATTTTAATTTAATTCAACATCCAATAAACCGTTTTATATCGATTTCAAATATAGATTTGAACCACAAATAAAACCATTTCAATTTCAATAGATTTCAAAGCTTTAAATATTCAAACGCTTACAAAACTAAAATTGAAATTTGATTTATCTCAAATCCAACTTTACTATTATTTAGTTTTGAAATATTTACTTAATCAATACAATATCATTTATATAAAACCTTAAATTACAAATAACTAAATATTTCCCTCAATTTCTTTTAAAACTTGAAATATTCATTTAATCACTTTAAATCAAAATCAAATTATAAAATCCTATTTTTAAAATCTCAAATCCAATAAGTTTCACATTGATTTCTATTTAAATATGATTCTTAAAGAATACTATTCCCTATATTTGACTATAAATTATTATATTCCAAAATTCAATTATTTTACATATTTAAAACGAATTAAACATTTAAAATCAAATGACCAAAATTTTGAGTCGTTACATATACAAAGGAAGTAAAGATTTGTAAAATCGTATATTGTTAATAGAAGTATGAATTTATGAACGGGGTTTATAAATTAAAGGAAAATATCATTGTTTAATAATTTGGAGAATAAATCAAAAAATAGATTTAGTATAAGGTTCAGAATGATATTTTAGAAATAGTTGACTCTATTTTGAAAATTGAGGGCGAGGATAAATTTAGAATGTTGAACGATATCTTTATAAATAGAAAGGAATTTATAATAGGAATTTATCATATGGAAGTAACGTTAAAATGGATGGTGATTAATGTTTTAAACAATATTTATTAATAAATGTGATTCACAGAGAAAATAGATTTGTAAATGGAATTCATAAATAAATGGGTTTTATGAAAGGAAGTTTTTATAAAATGGAAAGAGATTTTTAAATGTAGTTTTATAAATATGAAAATGACTGTGTTGAAGATTTGAGAATGGATTTTTATCTAGGAAATATATTATCTTATAAAGTTCGTTAGTCATGTTAATATTGTTAAAGTCTTTTATAAGTATCTAAATAATTTTGAAAGGTTAATCGATTAAATTATTAATATGTTTTGAAATTAATAATAATGATTATTAATAATAATTTAGAAATTTATTATTATTATTTATATGGTAAAGATTAACAATTGTTTTATCGATAATGGCTTGAATTATTATTTATTATTTAAGAGGTCAAAAATTAATAATAATTATTTGTTTATGATATTTTGAGATTCATAAATAGAGTTTTTTAAATGGACTTGGATTTTTGTAAGAAAAGCTTATAAAATTGTTTGAAGATTTAAAAGGACATTATTTACAAGGTAAAGAGGTTTATAAATAAATGGATATTTATAAATGAGTTTTAAAAATGGATTTATAGATTCATAAAATGAAACTTATAACAATTGAATGGTTTTATAAGGGTTCAAAAATGACTTGAGGAATAATTTTTAAATGGCTTTTGAAATTTATAATGGAGTTGTAACATCTCCCGTCTTGAGGACGGTAGTTAAACACTATAGATGCTGTGGTCATCTATAGTATAACTTCCGGTGAAAAAATACGGTAATGCTAGTAGTATCTATAATATCAGAAGAACTTGAATTTGAAATAAAATAGCACATATTAAAACAACTTTTCTGATTACATTTTAAAGCAATATTTCATGTTCAAATTACATAATCCCATAATCGATTCCCAGGTTTTGATCAAATATAATCGTTACAAACTACGCCAAGAGCGACATATGAAGATGCCTCTTGGATGATCGGAGTACTAAGTAGATATATCAGTCTTAATAAATAACAGCGAAATAAAACTAAATAGCTTCTATTTATGGCTAGCATTGCCTCTTGCACATCTTCGGAAGCTTTATTCGTCCACTCTACTAAACCTATAAATCCTCTTTTTAAAGCATATCTTTTGCAGACAAAAATCATGCAATCAAACTGATTAAAGCAATCATAGCAATATCCATATATGCATATAAATCAGGTAGGAAATAGACTATCTGTTCGAATCAATGTAGTTTTGTTTGGCTAACTACTAACCTTTGGCTGACTCGGGCTTACCGGATATAACAAACAATCTAACTTATGTTAGATACACTTTGGACAATCTCTCCCTAACTTACTTCTTCTAGGGTCAACCGATCCTACTAGTTTTGCAGGCTCACCAATAACCTATCTTTCTCTGTATATTCCTTTCTGTGTGTAACATCATTTTAATCTTACCTGTGACAAAGCCCTACACACTGGAATTTTGGACTTATTTTAGCTAGGGGCTACTAGCTAAAGTATTAGGTGCGACGCTATACTAGTCTCATCATATATTCTAATATCTGAATCATTTACTTAGGGTCAACTATCCCATCAAATTTTTCCTTGAAAATATTTCTTTCAAATGGATTTAATCCTTTAAATGATACTTAAACAAGGAAAATACAAACTTTTCTTACTCAAATCCCTTTTCCATGTGATTATATACTTTACTCAAAACAATGTTGATGAAATATATTGAGGATTGTATATCCCTCCAAAATAAATTAAAAACCCTAAAAGATCATAGGCCATAAAGCCAAGGTAAACCATTCGAAACCTTTTCTTAAAACTTTAAACAACCCTTTCGAGTACCCTTTCAAAAAAGATATTAACTATTATACCTTGAAACATAGGCCGAAAGGCCAAAACATACCTTTCAAAACCTTTATAGAAATCTTTCAAAATCATTGAAGGTATCCCTACGAAACCTTTATAAACCTTAAACATCCACTTTCCAAAACTCATTAAACTTGCCTTTCGAAAGCATTGGAAACCTTCTATTTAAAATACTATAAGTACCTTTCGAAACCATTGGGGAACCTCCCCTTCGAAACCTGAGTTTAAACCTTTCGAAAGAATTAAAGTCCTTTATTATAAACAAAATCTTTCGGAAGCATTAAAGTCCTTTACTATAAACAAACCTTTCAAAAGCATTGGGTTCAAATAAAAATTTTTGGAACATAGTTTCAAAACCATTCAAAACCATTCCATTCGAAACCTATGGGTTTATCTTTCAGTATAACAAAGGGTCATAAAATAGCTAGGTCGAAAGCAACATCTTTGAAAGCAATTTCCTAAGTAAAAGAAAGTTGGAGGTTTCGACACCAACCCTTTCGAAAGCATGGACAAGCGAATTCTTGTTTAAAAGCAAAAGCATCCTTTCCAAACCAATGTTTAAAGGAAAAGCGGCCTCAATTGGATTGAAAGGTAAAATGGAACAACAAGAGTTTCAACCCTGTCGAAAGCTTGTTTAAATCAAAAGGCGGCAACCTCTATCGAAAGCTATCTTTGAACCCTTTCGAAAGCATTCCTTTAAAAGCAAGCAAGCAACATTTCTTTTGAAAGTAAAACAATGTCTCGACCCCTTCGAAAGCACGTTTTGACCTTATACCTTTCGCCCAACTCCAATCTACTATGTACCAAGACATTGATACCATGTGTATTGATTTCGACTATGATGAAGGCAGTAGTATAAAGTGGAAAGGTAGCTACCGATAGTGGCGAAACAGCAAAACCTGAAAAAAACTGTTTTTCTTTCTTTTTAAATTAATATCTTTCTAACTAATTTTCTTATTTGTCATCATATAATTGGTTGCCAATTTCTTTTCCAAAAATCTTTTCTAAAAGTTCTACCGAATTCAGTATTTTATAATTTAAAACATTTAGCAAATTGCCCATTCTCCTATTTCAATCATATAAAACATTTAAGTCCCATACCTTAAATAATTTTATATACTTAATAAAACACTTAGGAAAATTTTTCAAAAATTCCCATGAATCATTCTAGACATATAATAGCTGTAATTAATTTTAAACCTAATATACCATTTTCTTTACTAAAAAATTCAGCAATAATTCAGAAAATTATGAAACTTGAAACCCATCTCTAAAATAATATTTCTGGCCTTATATCAAAGTCACAAGGAACTTGGATGTCAATTAATAGGTTTTTCAAATCAAATCTTATCATAAAATCTATATGAAATAGCCTAAATCATCAATAAGCATATATATATATATATATATATATATATATATATATATTCATTTAAACAATCAAAACATGACAAAACATTTGCAAAATAAACATGGTCATACCTAGAAACCAAGAGCTATAAAAATGAAATGTAATCTATTATTCACATTTAGCTTGTGTTAAAGAGGTTGAGATTTTCTCTAGAACTAATTAGATTAAGCTACCTTCTTGAAAAATTGCTTGTTATCTTCTAATGGTGGCCTGCCAAGCTTGGTATTTAATTTTGTTTGTTGATGTTGCAAATGAGAGAGGGTTAAGGTTTTAGGGTATATAAATATAACCTATTTCTAATTTACCCTTATCTTATTATATTATTTTTGTCATTTGCTTATCCATTGAGGCATGGCTACCTTATAACTCTACAAATCTCAATCTCTTAACCACTTAAAATTTACATTATTCTATTTAGTTTATCTAAATAAATCTTCCGAATAATGTTATTTAAATTAAAGGTGTTACAAACTTTCCTCCTTAAATAATTTCGTCCTCGTAATTACGATAAGGTACTCATATATATCTGTCATAATGGTAAAACATACCATGAAACAAGTTAGGATAAGCGTCTCTAATCTTGCTCTCTATTGCCAAGGTACATTCTCTCTTGTCGTCATTCCACTGGACTTTAACTAATCTGACTGTCATGTTCCTTAGCCTCTTCTCATCCCTCGCTACTATACGAATCGGCTTCCTAACTAAAGTCAAATTCGGCTCTACTACTAAGTCATCTGACGTAGTCGGTGTTATAGTAGTCTATGGATCACGGATACAAATTCTTAGATGAGAAATACGAAAATCATCGTGGACTCATGCCAAACTGTTTGGTAACTCAACTCTATATGCGAGTTTCCTGATCTTTTCAACAATAGAAAATGGTCCTAAAAATCTCGGTGCTAACTTTCCCGATTTCTCGAACCTGATAACACCTTTCATTGGTGATACCTTGACAAAAACGTGATCTCTAACTGAGAACTCAAAGTCTTTCTGTCTCTTATTTGCATAACTCTTATGTCTAGACTGAGCGTCCTTTATTCTAACTTTAATTAACTCAATCTTTTCTGTAGCTTCTCTGACCAAATCTAGACCAAGAACTAAACAATCTCCGGTCTCTAACCAATAAACGGAAGATTTGCATGGCTTTCTATATAAAGCTTCAAACGGTGCCATCCCTATGCTAGTGTGATAACTATTGTTATAAGAAAACTCGACTAAGTGTAGATGGTCTTCCCATGATCCTCCAAAATCTATCATGCAACCTCGTAACAAATCCTTTAAGACTTTGTTAACTCTTTCCTTTTGCCGATCTGTCTATGGATTGTAAGCGGTACTCATCATGAGCTTGGTACCCAAAGTCTTATGTAAACTCTTCTAGTACTTGCTAGTGAATAAGGAATCTCTATCACTTACTATACTACTAGGAATTCCACGCAGTCTAACTATATTCTTCATGAATAACTTAGCCAAAACAGGTGCCGTCCCGGTCGACTTAACTGGAATGAAAAGGAACTCTTGGTCAACATGTCTACTATAACCCATATACTTTCATTTCCTCTGTTTGACCTTAGAAACCCGTCCATAAAATCCATCGAGATTTCATCCCATTTCCATATAGGAACATCTGAAGGCTAAAGTAACCCACTTGGTTTCTGATGCTCGGCTTTTATCTATTGACAGTTCAAACACTATTTCACCCATAATCCTACATCTCTCTTCATATCTTCCCAGAAGAAACTTCTTTTCATATCCTGATACATTTAGTTCCTTCTGGATGAATAGTGAACTTCGAACGATGGCATTCTTCTAGCACTTCCTTCCTAATGTTTTCCATATTTGGAACACATAGTTTTCCTTTCTTCCTCAACCACCCACTCTTTTTAAGACCGAAATCTTTCAAGTCATCGCTCTTTGTTCCATCCCTTAACTTTCTGATCCGCTCAGGTAAAAATGGATCGTCTCCTTGCTTAGAAGCAAACTTTCGATCATCACCGGTCGAACTTCTAAACATGACAATATAGCAGTTTCTATACTATAACTACTCTTGGATCTCCACTATACTCTACATGTAGTCAATGCTTTGAAATCTTTCTACTCAGCTATCATCGCTAACACTGCATTCTAATGTTTTCTGCTAAGTGCATCTGCAACCTTCTTGACTTTTCTTGGCGTGTACTCAATACCAAAGTCATAAGCGGCTAAAAACTCTAACCACCTCTGTTATCTCATATTCAACTCCTTCTGAGAGAATAAATACCTAGAGACTTATGATCCACATATAACTCGAATCTCTCTCCCGAAAAGTAATGTCTCTACACCTTCAATGAAAAAATTACCACGGCTAATTCCAAATCATGCTTTGGATACCTAACCTCGTGTGATCTAAGCCGTCGAGATGCATATGCAATCACTTTACCCCTCTACGTTAACACAGCTTCTAAGCCTGTTCCACACGCATCTGCGTACACTACTAAATCTTAATTCCCTTTTGGACCAACTAACACGGTGCATTTGTCAATACGTGTTTCATATTTTGGAATGCTTCCTTACACTTATCAGTCTAGACAAATTTCACATCTTTCCGCGTTAGCTTCGTAATCGATGCCATTATGCATGAAAAATCCTTAATGAGTCTCTGGTAATACCCAGCTAATCCAAGTAAACTCTTTATCTCAGCCATTGTCTTAGGTCTCTTCCTATTATTCATCGCCTCGACTTAGTCGGGTCTATAAACAACTCTTTCTTTGGGACTACATTACCAAGAAACTTTACTTCCTTCTTCCATAAATGACATTTCGAAAATTTCACTTTTATTTGATGCTGCCTCAAGTCTCAAGCACCACTCTAAGTTGAACTTCATGCTCTCTTTCATCATTGGAGTATGTCAAAATATCATCTATGAATACCAATTCGAAACTATCCAAGTACTCTCGAAAAACTCGGTTCATCAAATCTACATAGAGTGCTGGCGCACTAGTTAGTCCGAATGACATTACTAATGATTTGTATGATCCATATTTGGTTCTAAACGCCATCAACGGAATACTATTCTCTACCACTTTATACTGATGGAATCCTGTCGCCAAATCCAATTGGAAAAATACTTTGGCACCACTCAATTGGTCTAAAAAATCATCAAATCCACGTATCGCATATCGAGTCCTTGTCGTCTTCTCATTTAACTTACGATAATTGGTACACAACCTCAATGATCCATCCAGTTTCTTTACAAACACTACGGCTGCTCTCCAAGGTGAACTGCTTGGCCAAATAAAAATCTTTCCTTCCAAATCTACCAAATGCACCTTCAAATCCTTCATCTCGGTAGGTGTCATTCTACTTGGCGATCTACTAATCGATTCTGCTTCGAGTACTAAATATATCCGAAACTCAATGGCTCGTTTTGATGGTGGTCCTACTACAGGTTCAAAAACATCTGCAAATTCCCTAACAATGAAAACTCGATTTAACTCGTCTTCTGCCTCCACAATACCCACTAAAGCATTAACCTCACAACTAGGGTTTTCTACAGAGTATACTATCCGATCACTACAGTCAACGTGTCTAAGTGATATTTTCCTATCATGGCAAAATATCCTAACATCGAATTTGCTTAACCAATCCATACCCAAAATAATTTTGAACCCTAAGGAATCAAAAACATGCAAATTGCCAGCAAACACATGACCTAGCAATTCAAACTCTATGTGGTCATATCTCATCCGAAGAGTCGCAAAACCTCCTATCGGATTTGCAACCTTTAAGGAAGTAACTAAGTATAAGGGTTCTAGGTTAAGCTTATCTACCAAACAATAAGAGATAAAAGAATGTGATGCACTTTTATCATATAGAACTCTAACTGACATACCATGAATTCCTTTCTCTTCTGTTGTTGGTCTCGAGGTAGCTGGTTCCAATGCAAACACTTTTCCTTTTCCATCTTTGGCTGGATCCTTGCACGGGTTCTTATAGTGTCCTATTTGATCACAGTTGAAGCATTTGATATTCTTCCTTCTGACCACTTTCTTTCCATCACCTGAGCGACATTCATTTGCGAAAATGCCTCTTGTTGTCACATTTATAGCAGGTAATCTCCGCCTTTCCCTTCTTGGTAGCTCCATTATTCTGAGCTCCCTTCTTGTGGAAAAACTTCATCTTCTGGGTTTGTCCTCCCCGAGCTCCACCTATCTTGTTACCTTCCAGAAAAGCTAGCATCTCTTCTTCCCTCAGAGCCATTTCAACAACTACATCACATGGATACCCAATGTGCGACAAGTTGGCCTTAGCAAGCTTGGGCTTCAACCCACGAATAAACTTCTCATTCCTCTTAATAATAGTATCAACCGTAGCATACCCATATCTTGATAGCTCTTTAAATCTGGTTGCATACTCAAGCACTGTCATGTCTTCCTGCTCTAATTTAGCAAATTTCCTAAGCAGTGTAGACTTAGCAATCTACGACATAAATCTTTCTTCAAACCTTCTCCTAAACTCAGCGTAAGTCATATAGTCTCCTCATTGACTCTGACTGTAACACTGCTCCACCAGTACCGTGCTGCTCCTTGCAATGGTCTAGAAGCAAGCATTCTCTTTTGCTCATCATTGAGCCCCTAATCATTAAAGATCCTTTTGCAATGAAGTAACAAATTTTCCACTTCGATTGCATCTTCAGTCCCGATAAACGGTTTTCCTCCAAGCCTGGCATAATCCCTATTAGTACAACATAGTTATTGAGCACTAGAGCTTCCTAATTTCCTCCAAATAATCCTACAGCAGCTCCTACTTGCATCATATTAACAAAGAACTGATACATAGCTCCCATATCAGCTTGCGGCATTCCAACACCCACATTTGTAGCTTGTGCCTGATCTGGGTTCTTCCTGGTATTTGGTCTGGCATTCACATTGGTTGTGGTGTTTCCTCCATCAAAGTTAGCTCTTCTAGCATCCATATCTTACATCTGTAAAATCTGCATTCGAGTCATGGTAAGATATGGAAGAATAGCCTAAGAGATATGGGAGAATAGAAATAAAGCGTATACTTATATATAGCAAATACAAATACGTTACTATAGCGTCATCCTATACCTTAGTCTTTTCTCTAAATCCTTAGGATTATGTTTTCAAAAATCATTTTATGTTTGGAATTTCATTTAATTTTTTCATAAACCTATGCTTTGATACCAAGTTTTAACATCCCCTATCTGGACGCCCGAAGCTAAACGCTACAGATGCTGTAGTCATCTATAGTATTAAATTATAATGATAAAATATGGTAATGTTAATGGTATCCATAATATCAAAAGCACTTGAATATGAAATAAAAACAGCACGGATTAAAAGAACTTTTATGATTACATTCCAAAGCAATATCTCATATTCAATTACATTAGCCCATATTCGATTCCTAGGTTTTGATCACATATAATTATTACAAACTACACTAAGAGTGACATATGAAGATGCTCCCTTGGATGATCAGAGTACTAAGTAGATATATCGGTCTTAATACATAACAGCGGAAATAAAACTAAATAGTTCTATATATAGCTAGAATTGCCACCTACATGTCTTCAGAAGCTTTATTCTTCCAATCTATTAAACCTGTAAATCCTCAACTCTCAATCTACTTAAATCATATTTTGAGCACCCGAGAGTTTAAGGGGAAAACTTAAACTACGAGACAGACATAAAGCCTAGTTTAAATAATACTATACACCTCGGTTATTTGATATTATGTGACACCACACCACTTAGCGGAACGGGTTTCCCCTCACTAATATCTCTTTTCAAAGCATATCTTTTGCAAACCAAAATCCTACAATCAAACTGATTAAAGCAACCATAGCATTATCATATATGCATATAAATCAGGTAGTAAATAGACTATCTGTCCAAATCAATATAGTTTTGTTTGCCTAACTTCCAACCTTTGGCAGACTCAGGCCTACCAGACATAAATTATCTAACTTCTATTAGACAAACTTCTCGACGATCGGTCCCTAAATTACTTCTCCCAGGATCAACCGATTCTAATGGTTTTGCAGGCTCAACAATAACCTATCTTTCTCTATATATTCTTTTTTGTGTGTATCATTATTTTAGTCTTACCTGTGATAGAGCCCTACATACTAGAATTTCAGACTTATATTTTCAAGGGGCGACTAGCTAAAGTATAAAGCGTGACGCTATAGCAATCTCATCTTGTATTCTAATATCTGAGTCATTTACATAGGGTCAACTATCCCATCAAAATTCTCATTGAAAATATTTCTTTCAAATTGATTTAATCCTTTAAATCACACTTAAACAAGGAAAATCTACTCTTTGCTTTACTCAAATCCCTTTGCCATGTTATATATACTTTATTCAAAACAATGTTGATGAAATATATTGAGGATTGTATATCCCTCAAAAATAAATTAAAAACCCCTTTTAACTTAAAAGATCTTAGGCCATAAAGCCAAGGTAGACATTCAAAACCTTTGCTTAAAACTTTAATAAACCCTTTCGAATCCATTGAAAGTACACCTTTCAAAAAAAATATTAACTATTATACCTTGAGACACTTGGCTGAAAGGCCAAAACATAACTTTAGAAACCTTTACAGCAATCTTTTAAAACCATTAAAGGTATCCCTTCGAAACCTTTATAAACCTTAAACATCCTCTTTTTAACACTCGTTAAATTTACCTTTCAAAAGCATTAGAAAACTTCTATTTAAAATACTATAAGTACCTTCCGAATTGGGGAGCCTCCCCGTCGAAACTTGAGTTTAAACCTTTCAAAAGCATTAATGTCCTTTACTATAAACACTCTTTCAAAAGCATTAAAGTACTTTACTATAAACAAACCTTTCGAAAGCATTTGGTTCAAGTAAAGTCTTGTGGAACATAGTTTCAAAACCATTTAAAACAATAACATTCGACACCTATGGGTTTATCTTTCAATAGAACAAAGGGACTTAAAATATCTAGGTCGAATACAACACCTTCAAAAGAAATTCCCTAAGCAAAAGAAAGTGGGAGGTTTCGACACCAACCCTTTCGAAAGCACGGAGAAGCAGCTTCTTGTTTAAAAGCGAAAGCATCCTTTCCAAACCAAAGTTTAAAGGCAAAGCGGCCTCAACTGGATCGAAAGGTAGAATGCGACAACGAGAATTTCGACCCTGTCGAAAGCTCGTTTAAACCAAAAGGCGACAACCTCTATCGAAAGCTATCTTTAAACCCTTTCAAAAGAATTCTTTTAAAAGCAAGCAACATTTCTTTTGAAAGAAAAACAAGGTTTCGACCCTTTCGAAAGCGTGTTTCGACCTTATACCATTCGCCTAACCCCAATCCACTATGACCAAGACATTGATACCTTGTGTATTGGTTCGACTATGATGAAGGCGGTAGTATAAAGTCAAAACGTAGCTACCGATAGTGGCGAAACAACAAAACTTAACAAATACTGTTTTCTTTCATTTAAAAGTAATATCTTTCTAACTACTTGCTTATTTGTCATCATATAATTGGTTGCCGATTTTTTTTCAAAAATCTTTTCTAAAAGTGCTGCCGAATTCAGTATTTTATAATTTAAAACATTTAGGAAATTTCTGCTTCTCCTATTTTAAACATATAAAACATTTAAGTCCCACACATTAAATAATTTTATATACTTAATAAAACACTGAGGAAAATTCTCCAAAAATTCTCATAAATCAATTTAATATGATTTATAACATATTTAAATTTCTGACCCAAAGCTAACATATAATAGCCGTAATTAATTTTAAACCCAATATACCATTTTCTTTACTAGAAAATTCATAATAAATCCATAATAATTCAAAAAAAATAAAACTTGAAACCCATCTCTAAAATAATATTTATGACCTTATATCAAAATTGCAAGGCATTTAGATGTCATTTAATAGGTTTTTCAAATCAAATCTTATCATTAAATCTATTCAAATGGCCTAAATCATCAGCAAGTATATATATATATATATTCATTTAAACAGTCAAAACATGGCAAACATTTTCAAAATAAACATGGGTCTTATCAAGAAATGATAACTATAAAAATGAGATGTAATATATTATTCACCTTTAGTTTTTGTTAAAGAGGTTGAGATTTGCTCTAGAACTAATTAGATTAAGCTTCCTTCTTGAAATCTTGCTTATCTTCTCTTTATTATCTTCTAATAGTGGCCGACCAAGCTTAGTATTTAATTTTTTTTTGTGAATGTTGCATATGAGAGTGGGTTAAGGGTTTACGATATATGAATATAACATATTCCTAATTTTCCCTTACCTTATTATATTTTTTTCGTTTGCTTATTCATTGGGGCAAAATTACCTTATAAATTTACAAATCTCAATCTCTTAACCACTTAACCTTTACATTATTCTATTTAGTTTATCTAATTAAATCTCCTAAATTACGTTATTTAAAATTAGGGGTGTTAAGATATTTTATAAATAATTTTAGGATTTGGTAAAAATGAGATCTTTCTCAGTGTTTGGCAAATATACTTGTACCATTAAGATAAATATATGAATATTTTCTAAGTACTGAAAATAGAAGAGTTTGTGAATATATCTTTGTAAAAGTATTTTAATACAAGAATTTATAAGATGGTTTTAATTAATGTAAAGATTAATTAAGGAGGCTTGATGTTGCTTGGTGCTTAACCAAATGTTGGTTTTCCTTATGGAATTAAATCCCTGATTGAATGTTTGCTATTCAATTGTTAAATAATCGACTATCGAAATTGGGACCCAAAAGTAACTTTGGAAATATTAAGGAGAAACATGTGAGTTATATAGCACAGTCATCCCCAATGATGTTGTATTATGTAAATCTTATTTCGTTCTCTTAGGACAGTGATAACAAAATCCATCCACTAATGGTTAGTAGGTGATCTCCGTTCTTATCTTTGACTGTTTATTTTCTAAATAACCGAGGTAGAGTTTACCGGAAACCATCGAAGGTTGTTTTGAAGAGACCTAGATCGGATATGTTATCCAAAAACCACATCAGTCCAACTTAAGCATTCAAACTAAAGACATCTTAAAGATGATGGAATTGGAGAAGGAGCTCTCAATCGTTTTGTTCAGTCCTAGAATGAACTTGTATGGATGAATGCTGATATTGTAGTGTTGCCTGAAGGGCAGTGTTAGCATTCCAAATGGGAAGCGTTATATATATGGTAAAAGCATGGCCTCTTCGATCCTTTGACCCTGGAAATGAATAAAGCAGGGATATGCAGCAGGGCAAAGTGGGTCGTACCCAAGTAGGGTATGATCATCCCAAGTCTAAGGGGATATTCATGTATGCTTCAGGTACCCATTATGTGTTTGTTAATTAAAACCAAGGGGTGATCATATTTAGCGCTACTTGAGAAGGGGTAGTACCGATCCTGAGTAGCAGAGGTGTAGTGCTATAGCCTCCCGTACACTTGATCTAAAGGTGTACGGATTCAGTGGGTAGACCTTTACCCTTTCATAGCTAGAATCCATTCTCCAATACGAGCCTTTGGTTTTGTTTGTAGAACCTATTTTGATGGAATTTAATTAATGTAATAATTTTGACTATGATTAATAAGTATTTTTATATTAGACATTATTAAAATATTAGAGGATTTCATATGAAATGTTTTGGTTATTGTAAGGTGAAACCACGTCTGAGTTTATGAGCGACATGGTCTTACAAGATACTTCTGATTTTCGAAAGGTTTCCTATAACATTTAAATCCAGTTGGGTGTGTTCTCTCACGCTGGTTTTCCAAACTGACTCGGGTGTTATTTTATTATAATGCTCAGGTCAGACCGAGTATGTTTACAGATTGCTTTGGATGCATTGTTGGTCAAGAGATAAGTTGGTGGTTTTCAAGTAATATTATTATATTTGTTTATTTTGTGCTGTTTGTTATTGAAATTATAAGCAATTGTGAGGACATGATGATATAGCTGTCCAGGCCGATGATTGTGATTATTATTGTACTCTGATGGATGTATGTATATATCATTTTCTCTTTCGTAAAGATCGTTGATATTATATTATATGTTGTTCCACTGCGATTATGAGATTTTGTGTTATTATTAGTTTTTTTCCTCTTCTTCTTCTCTTCTCTTCTTTTTCTTTCTTTCTTGCCCTTAACTATCCATCTTTCCATTTGATTTGGGTTGGACATGTGTGGTCTATTGTCAGCTTGAATTGTACGGAAAATCAGGTCATTACAACGTGGTATTAGAGCCAGGTTAAGCGAATACATAGGCTTGGTGGGGATTTGCTCATTTCAGATATGGTAAGTAATACCCAAGGATGAGTTTGAGTGTGTACATATGAGCATGTATTTGTCAGCGATTATAAAAATGTTTTATATATTATGTTAATTTATCTATTGATGGGCTTATGAATTCTGGTCGGTAAGTGGGACGCCACGATATTGATAGGAGTTTCTAAATGCTCAAACAAGGAAAACCGACACGGTATTATTTTGAAAGTGGGTAAATGAAATAATTTTACCTAAATTTTATTTTATATATAAAGGAATAATTTTTAGGAATTATTATAGTTATATATGGTGCGTTTGGTTGTTGGCGAATGATAATATTTGAGTATTATCATTTTTTGTTCTAATAAGAGTTGTCATTATTATAATCTAAACATAGATAAACATCTGTAAATTGAGTTATATATGAAAATAAATTTATAAGCATGAATTATGGAGTATTGCTTATGATTAAAATAATCAACAATGGTGAAATGAATCTCATCATAAGTGATGTTTTATAATATGATTATAAGGTGATTTATAAAAGAAAAGTAAAGGAAATTGCCTAAGTATATTTATACTATGAGTTATAAATAAAAACGGGTTTAAAACAAGAAGCTGGAGAATTTAAAAGCCCTTGATTTTGAAAATTGTTTTCCGAAAGGTTTATTTTAAAATAATAATGTTATTATTTTGAAAATATTTTGGTTAGGAATATTTTATATGGAATTTAAAAGAAATAGATGCACTAAACTCAACTCGGTAGCTGGAAAATAATTCCGGTGATGACTGCAGCATTATGGGCATTCATTTTCGAGTTCCTAAGTGAGGAATTGGTACTATTGAAGTTTTGTTTTGATAAAACAAATTTGTTTTAGATTCCAAAAGTAAAATTTTATATACAAAGGAGTTATTTATATAAATGATTTCAAAATGATCTGAAATAAAATCGGGTGTTTATATTCTGAATATTTCTTTCTAAATGTTTTGATAAACATAAGATAATAAGTTTTGAACTTTGAAGATGGTATAGATAAGAAATAAGGTTTATAACTTATTGATTTTGAAAATTAGTATGTTCAAAGAAAATTTAAATTTGTTGAATATAAATATTAAGAAAAGTAGATTTAAAAATTGAATTATGGAATGAAATTTAACTTTAAGTTAAATAAATAAATTTTGAAATGAAATTTAACTAAAGTAAAGTTAAATGAAATTTGATTTGCAATGAATTGGACTAATGAAATAAATTAGTGAAATGGAAATGAACTCGTGTTATAAAATGAATTGAATATGAAATGAAATGTTGTTAAAAAAAATTGAATTTAACGTAAATATTAATAAGTGAATGTCAATGAATGGAATGTTAGTAAAATTAATATGAATAATGGAATTAGTTTAAATTGAATGCAGATTAAATGAATGTGAATAGATGGGTGTAAGAAAAGTCAATGTGAATAATTGAATTCGACGTAAATCAGTTAATGAAAATGAATTGAATAAAAATTGATTAAATATAGATTAATGGAATGTACATTAATTGGCTTAAATGAGTTGGATATGAATAAAGTAGATGCAAATAAGAAATGTAAATAAGTGAATGTAAGTGAATTGTTGTTAACCTGAGATTGAATGTAACTAAAGTGAATGGTAAATTAATTAAATGGGAATAAATTGAAACAAATCAATCACAGGCTAATATGAAATGGAAGTATATAATGTTGACATTTGGAAATGCAAAATTATATGATGACAAAGAAATTGGATGGATGTTAATTGTTTAATAAGTTTTCTTGTTATATTCGCTAAAATTGCATATATGATATAGTCTATGTTATATATTGATATCATTTTCTATGTACATATTCTCATTGTTGTTGAGAGTTTAGTAGGTTCGGATGGCGTATGCTTCGCATCTGGAGCTCGCTTTCACATTTTGTTGATTGTATATGCTTGCTAATATAATAAAAGGTACACATTTCGGATTGCATATCATATTTGGTATATATTGTAGATTTTTAAGAAACGCTGGCGAAATTTTCCATAAATTTAGGGCGTTAGAATTTTTTTGAGAATATTGGACATTTTTTTTAATAACGTAAAATTTTGATTCTAGTTTTAATACTTAGAATTGTATTAGTTGGTAACTATGAATTGATTTGAAAGACTTAGAAAAGTTTTTTTTAGAAGTTAGATGACTTAGGAGAATTTGGAAATCCATTTCAACTAATTGTTTTTGAAAAGTTAATGGGGTTTGTTACATTTTTCTTACTTGGCAGATTCAGGGACGAAATTCTTTTAAAGAGGGAAGAGTTTAACGACCCAGAATTTCATTCATTTAAATTTAGAATATTTAATTCATTTTAAATATTGAAAAGTTACTTTAATAAGTTAACTAACCTGAATTTCAAATATACCGATTTATTTGATCATTAAATTGTTTAATTTAATACTTGAAAATGTTAAAATAATTGAATCTTGAATTTAATATGATAGAAATGATTTTGTAAGTTGATTTAAATTGTATTTGAATAAGAAGGAAAATAGTGAACTTTTAAATTTAGGTTTAAAAGTGATTTAACTAATTTTGGAAATTGCTCATTTTAAATAATGTGTGAAAATAGTCTTCCGGGGAACAGTCTCGGATTCTGATGAAACTTATTTCATTGGATCCATAATAGTGAATTATTATATGCTGTCAAATTTCATAGCGATTGGATGTATCGTTTGGTCATGCGAGTTAGAAACACATAGAAATCAATTAAAGGAATTTACATTAAAATAATTTGATTTTGGAAAGTTAACTTTTGAATATAATGAAACTGGCTTCCGATATATATTCCATTATGTTCGGAATATGGTATAACATATAGAACTCCAGGCGGCATGCTTCGTTTGGAGTTCAAAATTTTCACGGATGATGGGTGACATGAAAATTTTCTATAAATAGTCCTTAAACTTTTCCATTTGCAAACCTAACTCTAAAATCTAATTTCAGTTGCCATTAAATCAGTCGATGCCTCTGAAGGCCGAATTAGCCTTCGACTTTATCTAGGATAACATAGAGCACGTCGATGCGAAGCTTCCTAATAGTGGGATCGTCGAATCGTCGCTCGATGTGGCTGAAATCTTGCTCCATTCAAGATCAGGTCATAGGTTTTTTGGCGATCGAGTGCGCACACGTGCGTGCGGTTTTAAGATAGGAGGGTGGAGCACGTGGAAGCAGTGGAGGCAGGGCCAACGGTGATGCGTTGGTGCATGTGGAGCGCAATCGTCGTTCGCGATAAAATGTGAAAACTTTAATAATCCAATTGAGTGTGTTTTCTCACTCTGGTTTTTCAGACTGACTCGGGTGTTATTTCACTATAATGCTCGGGTCAGACCGAGTATTACAGGATATAGGATAGGATACTATGGAGCTTAGGAGACGAGCTGGGTGGTGAGACGTATCACACGTACTTGATATATATGCTGCTGTGCAGTATAAGCTGTATAGTCAGCTTTTGTGAGGACAAGTTAATATAACTGTGCAGTATTTTGCTATTGATTATTTTGTATTCTATTAATGTAATGTATTAAATAGATATAGTTTTTTTGTATAGATGTCATTTAATTATTATATATTGTTCCGCTGCGATTGTGAGATTCTGATGTTGTTTGTTTTCTCTTCTTCTACCTCCTTCTTCTTTCCCTTATGATCTGGTTTTCTGACATTCGATTGTTCGACATTTAATATAATTGACGTATTGATGTCGATTTTTTGGGCGTCAAAAAATCAGGTCGTGACATTTTGGTATCAGAGCAGAAGGTTAAGCGAGAACCTTGGCTCTGGTGGGAATTACTCATTAGAGATAGAGTCGGTAGTACTCTAGAATGAGTTTGAGTGTATTAATAGATATGAGCGCGTATTTGTTAGTGAAAATAAAATTGTTTTATACTATGTTGATTGGTTTGTTGAGTGGTTTATGAATTCAGGTTAATACGAGTAATTAACGTTCTTGATAGGGATCTCTAAACACTTGTACAGAACAATTCGACATAATGTTGTTTTAAATGGGGTGAATGAAATAATTTTTCCCAAATTATTTTTATATATAAAAGGAATAATTTTTCCAAAATTATTATAAGTATATGGTTGCTTGGTTATTAGAGAATGATAATATTAAATTATTATCATTGTTAAGTGGAAAATGAATAAGCGATTGAAAATTATAACCAAAAGCTAGGAAATAAATTCATTTAACAAAATGAAATTTGTAAATGTTAATTATATTGTGATTTATAATTAAAACGAGGTAAAATTCCAGTGTAATGTTTGAATATAAATTGAAGGATTCAAAATTCAAAATTTGGAAAAATTAATTTCCTTTGGGTTTGAAAAATGATTTTTCAGGGGTTTTAAAGGAATAATAGTGTTATTATTCGAAAATATTTTCGAATTGGATATGAAATCTAGTGAGATTTGGAATTAAAAATATATGAAAATGTTTTTAAAGAGTAAAATCACTAAACTCTCTTTGGTCGCTGGAAAATAATTTTGGTGATGACTGGAGCATCATCGACGTTCATTTTCGAACTTCTAAGGGAGAAACTGCTGCCTAAATATTTTAAATTGGAATCGTTTGCCAAAAAAATTGGGTTTGGTTTCAAATTCGAAGGATAATTTGATATGAAAATGAATTGTATATATACAATTGAATGATTTTTGAAATACTTAAGTGGTTGTTCAAGGATTTTGGAGTTTACTTAAAAACGTAAAATGCAATATAAATGGGTTTGATAACTTATAAACTGCGACGACCCAGAATTTTTGAACATTTGAAATTGGAATATTCAATTGATTTTGAATATTTAAATGTTAATTTTTAACTTGAATTCAAATATCACCAATTATTTGTTAATTGAGTTATTGAATTACATAAGTGAAGTTGGGTAAAAGGCTGAATCTAGAGTTTTAAGCCCGTTAAAATAAATTGAAGGCTTGTGAAATTTATATTAATAACACTGAATAGAAGTTGTAAAGTTGAAATTTACACTGATTTGTTCAGTTTTAAAACTATATCGTTCAAATCGATATTTAAAAATAGCCTTCCGGGGCACAGTTTTGGATTTCGACGAAACCAGTTCCATTGGATCCGTAATAGTATATTATTACCGGATTTCAAAAGTTGTAGCGATTGGAGTTATCGTGTGACCGTACGGTAGGTAAACACACTGTAGTTAAATCGAATATTTAATTTAAATATAATTGGAATGACCAGTCAAAAAGATATCAACATCAAAACCTTCGGCCTTAATTCAGATTACTGTAGCGAGGCGTATTCTGTACGCTAAGAAATTTCTTCACATTATAATTCACAGCGGACCTACGCTCCCTTATCTTTTAAAAATTTGCGTCTTACTTTCTCCTTCTTCTATAAACGAAAATTAATAATGGCCGAACCGAGTATCTTCTTTCCTTACAAAACAAAAAAAAGAGAGAAGAAAAAGCTTCTTTGCCTTCTCTGTTTTCTAACCCGAACCCTCCTAATCGACTCAGCCCTAATTTCAATTTCGTTTTGGAATCGCGAAAAAAAAAAAGAAATTCGATCGCGATTACTCGCGTGGGTCGATCCAGTGAGGCTCACGTCTTCGTTCAAGGCGTAGTCGCTCGCGATGGAGAGGCGACGCAGAGATGATGGCGAGGACTGGAAGGCGTGCTCGTGAAGCTTGGATTGGCTTGCATGGGCTGTGAGCTCTGGTAGAGTTCGGGGGAAGGTGGCTCGCGATCTGATGGTTCGCGAGGGCATTCACCGCTTGGAGATGAAATAAGTAGCGACGACGTGGGGAGGTCGAGGTCGTGTCATTGCTGCCATCTGGAGGCGGCAGCGAGGTGGATTTCTTATTCAGGCGAGTTTTGTTCTCAACGGTCAGAGGAGGTGTAGTCCTGGCCTTTGCAGAGAGGTATAATTTATTTACCTGTTTGTTTAATTTGGATTAAAATAAATAATATATATATAGGTGTCAGTGAATGAAAATGCAGTAAAGTATATGTATATATATATATATGCAGGATTATATATTATATATTATATATATATATATAAAGAGAATTTGTAAGTATGATAATCATAAGAGCTTGAATAAATCTAAGTATAAACAGAGAAACAATGGAGTTTAAAACTCAAGTGATATTATTTTAAAAGAATAATGTATTTAGGGATTAATCTGTTCAACTGACTTATTTAAATTTATTTTAGTTAAAGAAAATTAATAGTTTAATTAAATGATTAATTAATTTATTTAAATAATGGTTGGTTCAAATAATAATAAACTGTGAATTGTTATACAAGGTTTAAAAATCGAGGGAACAAGTCAGTATGGAGTGGATTGCAAGTTTAGAAGCAAAGGTGAGTTAATCTCACTCAGTATAATTTAAATTTAAATGATTAAATTTAAATAATTGCTTAAATGGTTGAATAGGTTGATGTGCTTTAGT
Organism: Allium cepa; assembly: GCA_030765085.1. Taxonomy (NCBI): domain Eukaryota; kingdom Viridiplantae; phylum Streptophyta; class Magnoliopsida; order Asparagales; family Amaryllidaceae; genus Allium; species Allium cepa. The sequence goes on from CM060937.1 coordinate 415,703,055, forward strand.
CTAGTATATTTTGGAATGGATATTATGTTGTGCTAACATCTGTGGATGCAGGGAAACAGGTTGGAGGGATCCAACTGGACCCCTCACATTTATTTAAATTATTCAATATTCTCTGTTTTTATTATTTGATATCCTATGATGAGCTATATTGGAAATTTTGAATGTATGGTTTGATTTGATATTCGGGTAATGAATTACCAAAATATATGAATTGGATTGTTGAAAGGAAGTTAAAAGGAAGTAAATTTGTAAGCGAAATAATTATAGAAAATTTGAATAAATTAAGAATGAATTGAAAAGAAATAGAAGTAAATTGAAAATAATAATAAATAACTTCGAGTATGAAGAGAAATGGAATTTTGAATAAAATGAAATTGATGAATTGTAAACTTGAGTTATATCAATTAAAGAAATAAAGAATTTTTTTGAAATTCAAAGTTTAAATTTATTTAAAGGAATAAAGAAGTAATTGAGAAATCTAAAAATTTGGATTTTAGTTAAAGTGTTTTTAAATCATAATCATGAAATGAGATCTGAAATTAATAGATTCTGAATTAAAGGGGAATAAATTGGAAATCAATTTGGGAAATTGATTTAAGTGATTGAAGCCTGGATTTTTCTCTGGATAACCAACTACAGGTTTAAAGTAAATTCGTAAATAAATTTAAAGGTTTTAAAGTTGTTGGAAAAAAAAACAAGTTTTAGAAAATTTATTATTTCTAATATTTAAATTCAAAAGTAAGTATTTTCTCAAATCTATTATAGTAGTAATTACTTAAAAAGGGTGACCTAGTATTTTGTTTCCAAAGGTGAAAATCTAGTCTTATATCCTATTAAGTAACTTATTTTTTTCAAATACTTATATAGTATGTATTTTTACAAAATATTGAAGTAATTTAACTTAAATGTTTAAAAGTATATTTTCAAAGTAAAGTGTTTTAAATTATTTTAAAAATCTAGTTTTGTGCTTGGGGATTTCAGAGGAAATTGAAAATATTTTTGGGAAAGTTTATTCTGAAAGGAAAGATGGTTTTGAAACTGTTTTCAAAGAATTGAAAATAGAAATATATCTTGTGAAGATATTTTGAGATAAATAAATAATGTGGAAAATTATTTATTGTGTGTTGGATGTTTGTGAATATAAATTGATAGTAATAACCAACTATCAATATTGGCCAAATGCGCTGATCGTTTCGAAGAGACCGGGATCGAGATTTATTTCTCGAAAACCACTTCGATCCGGTTTGTACGTTTCGTGCGAAAAACGTGTTCGGAGTCGAAGATGGAGAAGTGAAGTGCAAGGGCTAGTCGCTACTAATCCTGAGGATATTTCCAAAATGGATATAGTAGGAATAGTGCCTTCGGTTCCGTTCGAACCCGGGACGGACTTGTATGGACGAATGCTTGCGAAACATCGTCAGGTGGACGATGGGCATTCTAAGTGAAACGTTCTAAAGGTAACGCTTAGCCTCAAGCCTCATCAAATGGGAATGACTGAAAATCAGGGGATATGCAGCAAGGTTAGGTGGGTCATGCCCAAGCAGGACAAGATAATTCCCCTGTCTAGATGTCCCTTATATATATTTCGGCTTAGTGGGTGGTTGGTCGCGCCAACCACGGGGTTTATCTTGTTCGGGACTGTTCATTAAGGAATGGTTCCGGCCTTGTGTTGCAGGGGATGAAGGGAGTAGTCCTCGGTACGGTGATCTAGGCCCCGTACTGTGACAGGTGGTACCCCAGTGCCTAGTCATTGTTGGAAATCCATTCTCCCTACGAGCCTTTTACGAGTTTTGTTTGTATTACCCACTCTGTGGCTAGTAGCTGGAATTTAATCATGTAACAATTTCGGCTATTTTATAAGTATTTGTATATAGACCCTATTATAAAATCAGAGGATTTCTATAAAAAGTGTTTTAGCTATCGTAAGGTAAAAACCCGACATGTTTATTTGTGGCGTGGTCTTACGAGATGCTTTGTTTTCAAAGGATTTTTGAAACTTTAATAATCAATTGGGTGTGATTTTCTCACGCTGGTATTCCAGACTGACTCGGGTGTTATTTAACTGTAATGCTCGGGTCAGACCGAGTATTATAGGATACAGGATATAATGCTGTGGAGCTCAGGAGACGAGCTGGATGACGATACGTACTCTCGTACTTGTATATATATATTCCGCTGTTTGAGCTGTGTATTCTGAGTTGTTGTGTATTCATTGTATGTTATTGATGTGAGCTGTGACTGATGTACTCTGATGATGTAATAGATGTAAACAGAAATATTTGATGTTGAGTAAAGTTTATATATTATCTATTATATTTTATTCCGCTGCGATGGTTAGATTCTAATGTTGATTTTTGTTTTCTCTTCTTCTACCTCTTCTTCTTAAACCCAAATGGTTCGTATTTCTGTACAACTTGAGTTGATTGTTGTAGAATAGTGTTAACTCAAGGGGTACGGATTTGCGGGCTGTTACACTTGGTATCAGAGCATAGGTTGGTGATAACCTTAGCTTTGGTGGGAATTACTCATTTAAAATAGAGTCCGTAGTACTCTATAATGAGTTTGAGCGTATAAATAAATATGAGCGCGTATTTGTTAGTGAATATAGATTGTTTTAATATTGTGTTGATTGGTTTATTGAGTGGCATATGAACCTTCGTCGGCACAGTCTGGACAACTGTATTGAAAGGGTTTCTAAACACTTGAATAGAACAATCGACACAGTATTGTTTTAAATGTGGGTGAATGAAATAATTTTACCCAAAATATATTTTTGATATAAAGAAGTTTTGGTAAACTATATAGCTATTATATGGTTGCTTGGATGTTAGGAATGATGGTATTTAAAGTATCATCATTGTTAAGTGAAAATTTAACTAGAAATTAGAAATATAACCAAAGTTTGAAGGAATAAATTCATTATAAAATGAAATTCATAAATATGAATTATAAATGAAATTTATAAATTGAAATAAAAACCAAATGAAAATTTGTAAAAGCATGAACTATACAAATGAATTATAGTTAAAATGTAAATTTAAAATCCCGGAGATTTTGGAAGTGGATTTGGAAGTGTTTTGTAGAATAAATAATGGCATCATTGTTTTAAAAACGTATTTCTGAAAGGAAATTGTTTCAAATAAATTTTGTGAAGGGATATAGCATTGAATTCACTTCAGCCGCTGGAAAATAACTTCGTTGATGACTGCAGCATCATCGAGGTTCATTTTCAAGTTTCGAAGTGACGAATTGCTACCAAATTGATTTGTTCGGGAAAACCTATTTGTTTTTGAAATTTCAAAGGAAATTTGTTGGGAAAAAAAAAACCAGGGTTGGTTTAAATTTTTGAGAAGTGTGATTTTGAGGTAATGGTGATTTCAAATGATTTGAAACCAAAAACCGGGTGTAAAAAAAAAGGGTAAGTTTATAAATTGAGATGATTTTTTTTAAAATCACGGAGAAAATATAAGTTTTGAGTGTTGGAATTAAAATTAAATAAATTTAATGGGACATTGGAATGAGAAATAAAATTTAATTGGATTGAAATAAATTGAATTAAACTGAAAATAAAACCCAGTTGCATTTAAATTAAGCTGAAATTGAATTGAATAAAATAAATTGAGATGTAAATGATATTAAGTGCAAATAAGTCCTTAATTTAAATTCAAGTGGATTGAGTGGTTCATGGTGATGAGATGGCAGAAGTGGAAGTCGATGTTGTGTTGATGAGGAAGTACTGAAGTTTTAGTAGGCAAAGGGACAGAGGAGTAGATGTTATGATGGATGTGGATATGTTGTGTGGAATGGTGAAGTATTGATCTGATGGTAGGTATTACGGTTTGTAAGATGAATGGTAATTTGTTTGCTGTGGTAGTGAATTGACGATGGGAGTGGCTGCTGTCCAGTTGCTTGTAAGGGGGGGTATATGGTGATGTGTGCACGGGGTGGTGCACAGGAGGTATGGCTAAAATAGTTGGTGATTGTGTTGTCTGCAGGTGGTCAGAGGGTGTAGAGGATGGAAATGAAGTAGCAAATGATGGAATGTTTGTAAAGGTGAAGGAAGTAGGTGGTCAGAAGAGTGATGGTCAGATTTACGGCAAGGGTGAAGGGATGTGGAAGTTGGCACTGTGTTAAAGTTTGATGGTAGGGGAGTAGGATGTTATGCAGGCATTGTTGACACTGTGATGCAGTGGTGAACCCATGGTCAAACTCAGTCAATAATGGTTTACTGAGTAAAGTGAATGCCCGGATAAGAAAATATGATGATTACTCTCATAGCAATAAGCCCTACTCTGGAAAAGTATCCTCGCATACTTTGCAACATTCATCTAGAAATAAGATTTATTGAGCTAGGAGGGAGCAGCTATCATATCAGGGGTCGCTCAGGCACTGGTAGATTTGCTCAAGTTTACAAGGCTGTTACTGACAGCAACCCAGATGTTGCTGTTGTATTAAAGATACAAAAGCCAGCTTTCCCTTGGGAGTTCTATATGTACTGTGTCTTTGATAAAAGAATACTTGGCAAAGAGAGATCAAGTTTTGGTTTAGCTGGCAAAGTACATGTATATGCTGATGTGAGCATATTAGTTTGTGACTATTTATCGCATGGAACTCTTCTGGTTTTCAATGTATAGAGAAAAAAAAAAGAATAAACTAAAACAATTACTAAGTAAGCAGAAGGCTTCTTTATGTTCCTCTTGAAAGTTCACAATCCGACAACAGATTGGCATGAGCTTAAAGGAAGGGATCACTTGATCAATCTCTCTACACTTTATTTATTTATTTATTTATTTATTTATTTTTTTGGGTGTAATTGCTCATATTTATAGCTGGATGAGAAGGTGTGGATTCCACAGTTAATGGAATTGGATTAAAAAAAAACGATTTAAGATGAAATTAAATTTCAATTCGGGTATGAATAAATTAAATATGGTTTGGATATTATTTTGAGGAATGTGAATTAAAATTTAAAATGGATTAAGTGAGTGGCTAATTGAATTAAACATGATTTGATTTAACGACAATCAAATTGAAATGAGAATGAACTTTAGTATGAAATGGAAGTAAATTAATTTAAGATAAGGTTAATAGAAGCACGAGTGTATAGAAATTTTGAGATGGTTATTAATATATAAGCATGGGATGATGTCGAGTATAATAAATTAAATTAAAATGGAATGGAGTAAAAAAATATTGAATTGGAATCCATTCAAAGTGATGGTAAAACTTAAGCTATTATTTATCCACATGGAGAGTGGCAAAACTGCATAAAAATTGTTAGTTGATGCAATCAAAAGTAATTGGAATCCAAAGGTTGATAGAAGCTAAATAAAATAGTTTGGAATAAACTAACAGGAAATGAAACGCAAGTGAAAGGATTCAAAATTTAAAATGCAATGAAGATGAGAATATATGGATTGTGAATAAATTTAAAAATGGAATAGAATTAAGTATGAATTGAGTTGAAATCCATTTAACTTTGTTATAAAGCATAAATACTTATTTATTCACATAAATCCCGTCGAATTGCATAGAATAAAGTGTCATCTGGTGTAAATGGAAGTAATTAAGAATTCTATGGATGGATAGGAGTAAAATAAATTGGTTTTGAAAGCAATTGAATTAAATATGAGTTCAGTTTGCTTAAAACTAAACTAAATGTAAGCAATTGAGTTTTAAACCATTCAAATTGATGAAGTGATATACGAATGGATTGAAAACCATTCAAGTTGCATAGCAATGGTTTATAAATAAAATGAAAACAGTTGAATTAAGATGGAAATTGTATAAGTTGCTTATGGAAAAATGTTTGGTGTGAATTTCTTTTAGAATTCATATGTTTTAACTATTGCAAGTAAGTTAAATGTGTTAAACTTCTTATATTTGGCACTTACAAGTTTAAATTGAGTAAGTACAGGTACCTGGAAGCCGTATGGCTGGATTTGGGTTGGGCTATTTGCTAAAAATAATAAGCTGCTTGCTTAAAATGCTAAATAAGGTACGCCTACGCAATAAAAATAGGAAATATGAACTGTTTTTGGTTTTTCCGACCGTGTGGGTCGATGTATATATATTTATCTCTTTTGTTAAATTGCAAAAGCTCCTCCGTACAAAGGGTACTCTGCCAAAAAATTTCAGAACTTTTGGGAGTTAGAAAATTTTTGGAAATTTTGGAAAATTTTGTTAACGACAAAACTATTTAGAATTGGAAACTAAAATAAGTTAGTAAATGAAACTAATTAAAGTAATGACTTAAATTAGTTATAAATGAAGGATAAAATTTAAAAGTTCAAAGTTGAAATTAAATGAAATACATATGTAATGTGGAAATCGATTTGAATAGAAATAGGTATAAACTAAAAGTGGTAAAGAGAAATAAAGATAAGAAACATATAAAATGTTCATACTAACTTAAGAAAGGAATGGTGAATTCTAGATTGGAAATTGATAATACAAATATAATCTAAGATAATATTGAAATGAATAGATATTGACATTTTGTAAGAAAGTCGATAAAATGTTTTGGGAATATTGTGATTGGATACTGGTACTAAACAGGATATGCAGGTATATAAAAAAGAAAAGGAAATTTGATTTGGTTCCAAGAGATAAATTTGAAATGCTCAACAAAAAGGTATGTATTTAATTTGGTATGAAATTTGATTGGGATTTGGATTGAGACACTTGGCGTTTTGTTTTCTTTTTGGATTTGGGAGGCCGTAGAGCCATTTTGTAGTTGTACCGAGCTAGCCGCGCAAAGGAAACGCTGGCGAAATTTTTTGAAAATTTAGGGAGTTAGAACAATTTTGAGAACATTTTGATAATTCAAGGTTGGTTTCAAAATGTGGAATTCGAATCGATAAGTAGGCGATTATGTTTGAGACTTATGAGCAAGTTTAGGAAATTAGGAAGAGGGATAGTGTCTTTAATAAAAGATGGTTTTGGAGGGTCATTGAAAACTATATGGGAAATTGATTCTCTGAAAGGAAGATAGTTAGTTAGATGTTGAATTGTTTGGTTTTGGAAATAAGTAAGCGGGTATTGGACCATTCTTCCTAACTAATAATTTTGGGGACGAAATTCTTTTAAGGGGGGAAGAATGCGACGACCCAGAATTTTTGAACATTTGAAATTGGAATATTCAATTGATTTTGAATATTTAAATGTTAATTTTTAACTTGAATTCAAATATCACCAATTATTTGTTAATTGAGTTATTGAATTACATAAGTGAAGTTGGGTAAAAGGCTGAATCTAGAGTTTTAAGCCCGTTAAAATAAATTGAAGGCTTGTGAAATTTATATTAATAACACTGAATAGAAGTTGTAAAGTTGAAATTTACACTGATTTGTTCAGTTTTAAAACTATATCGTTCAAATCGATATTTAAAAATAGCCTTCCGGGGCACAGTTTTGGATTTCGACGAAACCAGTTCCATTGGATCCGTAATAGTATATTATTACCGGATTTCAAAAGTTGTAGCGATTGGAGTTATCGTGTGACCGTACGGTAGGTAAACGCACTGTAGTTAAATCGAATATTTAATTTAAATATAATTGGTTTGACCAGTCAAAAAGATATCAACATCAAAACCTTTGGCCTTAATTCAGATTACTGTAGCGAGGCGTATTCTGTACGCTAAGAAATTTCTTCACATTATAATTCACAGCGGACCTACGCTCCCTTATCTTTTAAAAATTTGCGTCTTACTTTCTCCTTCTTCTATAAACGAAAATTAATAATGGCCGAACCGAGTATCTTCTTTCCTTACAAAACAAAAAAAAAGAGAAGAAAAAGCTTCTTTGCCTTCTCTGTTTTCTAACCCGAACCCTCCTAATCGACTCAGCCCTAATTTCAATTTCGTTTTGGAATCGCGAAAAAAAAAAAGAAATTCGATCGCGATTACTCGCGTGGGTCGATCCAGTGAGGCTCACGTCTTCGTTCAAGGCGTAGTCGCTCGCGATGGAGAGGCGACGCAGAGATGATGGCGAGGACTGGAAGGCGTGCTCGTGAAGCTTGGATTGGCTTGCATGGGCTGTGAGCTCTGGTAGAGTTCGGGGGAAGGTGGCTCGCGATCTGATGGTTCGCGAGGGCATTCACCGCTTGGAGATGAAATAAGTGGCGACGACGTGGGGAGGTCGAGGTCGTGTCATTGCTGCCATCTGGAGGCGGCAGCGAGGTGGATTTCTTATTCAGGCGAGTTTTGTTCTCAACGGTCAGAGGAGGTGTAGTCCTGGCCTTTGCAGAGAGGTATAATTTATTTACCTGTTTGTTTAATTTGGATTAAAATAAATAATATATATATAGGTGTCAGTGAATGAAAATGCAGTAAAGTATATGTATATATATATGCAGGATTATATATTATATATTATATATATATATAAAGAGAATTTGTAAGTATGATAATCATAAGAGCTTGAATAAATCTAAGTATAAACAGAGAAACAATGGAGTTTAAAACTCAAGTGATATTATTTTAAAAGAATAATGTATTTTGGGATTAATCTGTTCAACTAACTTATTTAAATTTATTTTAGTTAAAGAAAATTAATAGTTTAATTAAATGATTAATTAATTTATTTAAATAATGGTTGGTTCAAATAATAATAAACTGTGAATTGTTATACAAGGTTTAAAAATCGAGGGAACAAGTCAGTTTGGAGTGGATTGCAAGTTTAGAAGCAAAGGTGAGTTAATCTCACTCAGTATAATTTAAATTTAAATGATTAAATTTAAATAATTGCTTAAATGGTTGAATAGGTTGATGTGCTTTAGTCTGGTATATTTTGGAATGGATATTATGTTGTGCTAACATCTGTGGATGCAGGGAAACAGGTTGGAGGGATCCAACTGGACCCCTCACATTTATTTAAATTATTCAATATTCTCTGTTTTTATTATTTGATATCCTATGATGAGCTATATTGGAAATTTTGAATGTATGGTTTGATTTGATATTCGAGTAATGAATTACCAAAATATATGAATTGGATTGTTGAAAGGAAGTTAAAAGGAAGTAAATTTGTAAGCGAAATAATTATAGAAAATTTGAATAAATTAAGAATGAATTGAAAAGAAATAGAAGTAAATTGAAAATAATAACAAATAACTTCGAGTATGAAGAGAAATGGAATTTTGAATAAAATGAAATTGATGAATTGTAAACTTGAGTTATATCAATTAAAGAAATAAAGAATTTTTTTGAAATTCAAAGTTTAAATTTATTTAAAGGAATAAAGAAGTAATTGAGAAATCTAAAAATTTGGATTTTAGTTAAAGTGTTTTTAAATCATAATCAAGAAATGAAATCTGAAATTAATAGATTCTGAATTAAAGGGGAATAAATTGGAAATCAATTTGGGAAATTGATTTAAGTGATTGAAGCCTGGATTTTTCTCTGGATAACCAAGTACTGGTTTAAAGTAAATTCGTAAATAAATTTAAAGGTTTTAAAGTTGTTGGAAAAAAAAACAAGTTTTAGAAAATTTATTATTTCTAATATTTAAATTCAAAAGTAAGTATTTTCTCAAATCTATTATAGTAGTAATTACTTAAAAAGGGTGACCTAGTATTTTGTTTCCAAAGGTGAAAATCTAGTCTTATATCCTATTAAGTAACTTATTTTTTTCAAATACTTATATAGTATGTATTTTTACAAAATATTGAAGTAATTTAACTTAAATGTTTAAAAGTATATTTTCAAAGTAAAGTGTTTTAAATTATTTTAAAAATCTAGTTTTGTGCTTGGTGATTTCAGAGGAAATTGAAAATATTTTTGGGAAAGTTTATTCTGAAAGGAAAGATGGTTTTGAAACTGTTTTCAAAGAATTGAAAATAGAAATATATCTTGTGAAGATATTTTGAGATAAATAAATAATGTGGAAAATTATTTATTGTGTGATGGATGTTTGTGAATATAAATTGATAGTTAAATAACCAACTATCAATATTGGCCAAATGCGCTGATCATTTCGAAGAGACCGGGATCGAGATTTATTTCTCGAAAACCACTTCGATCCGGTTTGTACGTTTCGTGCGAAAAACGTGTTCGGAGTCGAAGATGGAGAAGTGAAGTGTAAGGGCTAGTCGCTACTAATCCTGAGGATATTTCCAAAATGGATGTAGTAGGAATAGTGCCTTCGGTTCCGTTCGAACCCGGGACGGACTTGTATGGACGAATGCTTGCGAAACATCGTCAGGTGGACGATGGGCATTCTAAGTGAAACGTTCTAAAGGTAACGCTTAGCCTCAAGCCTCATCAAATGGGAATGACTGAAAATCAGGGGATATGCAGCAAGGTTAGGTGGGTCATGCCCAAGCAGGACAAGATAATTCCCCTGTCTAGATGTCCCTTATAAATATTTCGGCTTAGTGGGTGGTTGGTCGCGCCAACCACGGGGTTTATCTTGTTCGGGACTGTTCAGTAAGGAATGGTTCCGGCCTTGTGTTGCAGGGGATGAAGGGAGTAGTCCTCGGTACGGTGATCTAGGCCCCGTACTGTGACAGGTGGTACCCCAGTGCCTAGTCATTGTTGGAAATCCATTCTCCCTACGAGCATTTTACGAGTTTTGTTTGTATTACCCACTCTGCGGCTAGTAGCTGGAATTTAATCATGTAACAATTTCGGCTATTTTATAAGTATTTGTATATAGACCCTATTATAATATCAGAGGATTTCTATAAAAAGTGTTTTAGCTATCGTAAGGTAAAAACCCGACATGTTTATTTGTGGCGTGGTCTTACGAGATGCTTTGTTTTCAAAGGATTTTTGAAACTTTAATAATCAATTGGGTGTGATTTTCTCACGCTGGTATTCCAGACTGACTCGGGTGTTATTTGACTGTAATGCTCGGGTCAGACCGAGTATTATAGGATACAGGATATAATGCTGTGGAGCTCAGGAGACGAGCTGGATGACGATACGTACTCTCGTACTTGTGTATATATATTCCGCTGTTTGAGCTGTGTATTCTGAGTTGTTGTGTATTCATTGTATGTTATTGATGTGAGCTGTGGCTGATGTACTCTGATGATGTAATAGATGTAAACAGAAATATTTGATGTTGAGTAAAGTTTATATATTATCTATTATATTTTATTCCGCTGCGATGGTTAGATTCTGATGTTGATTTTTGTTTTCTCTTCTTCTACCTCTTCTTCTTAAACCCAAATGGTTCGTATTTCTGTACAACTTGAGTTGATTGTTGTAGAATAGTGTTAACTCAAGGGGTACGGATTTGCGGGCTGTTACATAAACATTGAAATTTGATAGAATAAAAATTTAACTTGAAGAAGAGTTAAAATTAAAGTAAGTATGAAAATGAAATAAGTTAGAAGTAAGCCAACCGGATGAAGTAAATTTAAAAGATTAGTGAATAGAATGTAAATAAGTTAAAAGACTTATAAAGATTTAAAATCTGAATTGAAATGATGTATAACTGAATTAAGTTAAATAAAAGTGGATTTAGGGAGATGAATCCAAGTAGGACTAAATGGAATGGGCATTGAAATAAAATTTATAAAGTTGGAAATAATTTGTGAATAAACAAATTTATCTAGGGTAACCAAATGGAAATTGGAATAGAACATTTGAATAATGTTTAAATTTGAATTACATCAAAATAAATGAGATAAAATAAACCAATTAAGTGAAATGGTAAGAAAATGTATTGAAGTTGAATATTGGAATGATAATGAATTTAAATTGTGTATGTAAAGTAAAGTGAAATTATAGAATTTGTTTGAAGGAACTCAAAGAAGTAAAAGTTTGTAAACAAACTTTTATTTGGGATTTAGAATTAAATTTGGAAATGAAGTGATAAATTAAATTTGTAAGTTGCACAGATTTGAAATTTAACTGGATTTGGAAATAAATTAGTAATTGGATGGAAAATTGAAAACAAATGGAATTGTAAAGTGAATTTTATGAAAGGGGACATAAAAGCTTAACTGATGAACTGAAATAAACATAAGAAGTGTATAAAATATTTGTATTGAACTTAAGAAATGGATGGTGAAATTCTTAAGTAAATTTGGAATTGAGAAACATACTAAGTAAATATGTGATTGGAAATTTAATAAGAGTGTGTGAAATGGTAAGTGTGGATAAGTGAATAGAAATCAAAATAAATATGAATGAAAAGAAAATTTGATATATCTAATTATCAATTGAGATAAATACGTAGGATGTACATATATTATTTTATTCGCATAACAATTTGATCCAAATTCGAGCATAGAATTTCGAGATAGTCATATCGATCCGAGTTGGGATTTTTCACTCGATTTTCGACGGCCAACTCTAGATATGGATTTTTGATTGATTATGAAAATTCTCTATCATAATTTATGGCTTTGCAAGGATAATGACGGTTTCTGATCAAGAAATCAGATCGGAATCTGCACTAGGGAATCAGGTGGACGATACTAGTTGGGAAAAATTGTGTGATCGAGTGAGCTATCAGATTTGATATTGCGTACGGATGGTATATGTACATCATACGGGGTTAAGTAAAGCAAATATTGAAATTTTGTAAAGAAATGAATTAAATGATTTGGTATTGTGTGATTGGATACTATAGCTAAGTAGGATATACAGGTGTTTTAAAAGAAAAGGAAAATTGATGTTTTTGACTTCAGAAGATAAATTTGAATTGGCCGACAAAAGGTATGTATTTAAATTGGCATATGAAATTTGATGGTTTTCTGAGCTAGCCACTTGGCATTTTGTTTTATTTTGGAAATTTGAGGCCCATAGAGGCATTTTGTAGTTGTTCCGATGCAGCCGTGCAAAGGAGACGCTGGCGAAATTTTTCGAAAATTTTAGGAGTTAGAAAATTTTTGAGACAATTTTGATAATTTGAAATTGTTTTTAAATTATAATTTGAACGGTTGAGTAAGTAATATTAATTGAGTCTTGAATGAGTTTGGAAAGTTAGTAGGGTGATAATGTGTCTTTAATAAAAGATTGTTTTAAGAAGTTGTTGAAAACAATTTGGTTTTAGGAAAATAGCTAACGGACTTTGGACCATTCTTCTTTCCTAGTAATTTCGGGGATGAAATTCTCTTAAGGGAGGAGGAATGTGAACCGGAATTTTGGACGTTTTAAATTGGAATATTTAATTGATTTTAAATATTTAAAAGTTAATTTTTAACTTGAATTTCAAATGCAACCAATTATTAGATAATTAAATTATTGAATTTAATAATTAGGAATTGGATAAAATGTTGAATCTTGAGTTTTAAGCTTGTTAAAAATATTTTAAAGGCTTATAAAATTTATATTGATCATACTGAAGATAATAAAAATGTTAAAATTGAAATTAAAAGTGGTTTGTTAAGTTTTGAAAATATATCGTTTAAATTGACATTTAAAAATAACCTTACGAGGCACAGTCTTGGAATTTGACGAAACCAGTTCCATTGGATCCGTAATAGTGTGTTATAACTGGATATCAATTTTCGGAGTGTTTGGAGTTGTCGTGTGATCATACGGTAGATAAACGCGCTAAAATTTAAATCTTCAATATAATTATAAGGTCCATAAAGCTATCTTCTCCATACGATCGAATTAGGACTCGAAATCGTTTCCATTTCATTCGGAACATGGATATAACATTATAAACGCCTGGAGGCACTCCTCGATAGGAGGTTAAAATTTTGAGTTATGAATTCAAGTCAATTTAAATTTGAAATTAAAATATAATATATAGTGTTTGACTGGTCAAAATGTTCCCATCGGCCGCCTTTCTTTCACCATCACAACTTTTCCCCTTCTTATCAAAAGCACTGTAGCTAGTTGTTGCAGGCACATTAATTTCTTATCTTGTCTCCCCCTATCCCATCTTAAAGCTCGCAGTCTCCCTCTACTTTTTCCTAACAGCCGAGCATTTCTATAAAAGAAAAAAAAAGAGCCATGGCCGATACTTTCGGGAAAAAATGGCCACTCTTTCTTTTTTAATTAAAATTAAAACCGAACTCTCTTTCTCGAAATCAAGCACCTCAATTCAAAAATTGAAATCACCACTCTCTCAAAATCGAATCATGTTTCCTTCTTTTCATAACTAGTATTTTAAATAAAGTGTTTTAAGAAGTAGTATTTTAAATGTTTAAGTGTATAATTTGGGTAAATTGATTTAAATCGTTTAAAAGCTAAATTTAATAAGGCTTGGTGCTTTTCAGTGGAAATAAAACAATTGGTTGAATGATTATTTAATTTGATAGTTAAATAACCGACTATCAATATTGTCCAATGCGCTGATGGTTTTGAAGAGACCGGGATTGAATTTAATTATCCGAAAACCACTTCAATCCGGTTTGAATGTTTACGAATGATGACCGCGATGGTGATGAAGACGGTGATTCGGTTTGTCTAGACCCAGGGCAACTTGTATGGACGAATGCTATCAGAACATCATCAGGAGGACGGTGAGCATTCTAAGCGAAGTGTGTTCTAAAAAGGTAACGTATAGCCTCAAGTCTCATTAACCGGGAATGGCTAAAACAGGGGAGATGCAGCAAGGCTAAGTGGCTAGCAACCAATTGGGATAAGGTCATCCCTGTCTAGATGTCCCTTTTTATTTCGGCTGTGTGGGCGGTTGTTGATCCCAACCGTAAGGTGGTCTTATTTGGACTATCCAGTAAGGGGTAGCTCCAGTCTTGTATTGCAGGGGCTCGCGAGGGGTCCTTTGTACGCTGATCTAGGCTAGGTACTGTGACGGGTGGTACCCTAGTAGCCCTGCCATTGTATGAAATCCAATCTCCAATAAGCGTCTGTACGGTTTTGATTGTGCCTAATTATGCTGAAACGTGAGATGCAAGCATTTCAGTTAGATTCTATTTTTCTTTCTATAGATACTATTATAATATCAGACAGATTTGATAAAAAAATGTTTTGGTTATCGTAAGGTAAAAACCCGATCGACATGTTTATTTGTGGCGTAGTCTTACGAGATACCTTTAATTTCAAAGGATTTTGAAAACTTTAATAATCCAATTGAGTGTGTTCGCTTACTCTGGTTTTCCTGACTGACTCAAGTATTATTTCACTATAATGCTCGGGTCAAACCAAGTATTGTTGGATACAGGATAGGATGCTATGGAGCTCAGGAGATGAGTTGGATGGCGAGATGTATCACATGTACTTGATATATATTTCGCTCTACCGTATAAGCTGTATAGTCAGCTTTTGTGAGGACATTTTGCTATTGATTGTGTTGTATTTTGTTGTTGTAATGTATTAAAGAGATATAGTTCTTTTTGTGTAAAGATCAGTCATTTAACTATTATATATTGTTCCGTTGTGATTGTGAGATTCTGATGTTGTTTGTTTTCTCTTCTTCTACCTCCTTTACTTTCCCTTACGGTCTGGTTTTCCAGTATTCGATTGTTCATCATTTAATACAGTGGAGGTATTGATGTCGATTTTTCGGGCGTCGAAAAATCGGATTGTGACATTATTTCATTACTTTACATTCTTTAATTACATAAGTTATATCCATTTCAATTATTTGGATTATAAATGGATTCATTATTGATGTATTGTAGACATTTTATTTCAGTTTACTTCACATTTACAATTTAGTTTGATTTCCCCCTTTTTTAACATTATTTACTTTTCTTTTCTCATTCATATAATGTTTTTTTCATTAATTTACATTCATTATTACTTACAAAAGTTCATTTCTCCTTTATTTATACAATGCCATGCCTTTCATTTTATTACTATACATTCATCGCTTAAATGAGTTATTTTTATTTCAGCTATTACACTATACATTATTAGGTAAGTTTCTTTATAATTCAATTCACCATTTATAGATTATTTCTTTTTCACATTCATTCTTCCATATATAGTATTATTGAATGTAAACTCGATTTCAAAATCATTTCAATGGTTTCTGAAGTTATTACCATTCATTTTATATAGTACTCATTTTAATTATAACTGGCTTCAATATTAATTCAAGTTTATAATTATTTACTTCTAGTATTCACCTTTACTATTCAATCTGATTATAAATAGCTTAAATGTTAACTTAAGTTTATAATCATTTTTCTTACATTATTCACTTCTATTACATTTAATTAATAGCATTTCAAATAATTAACTTAAGTTTATAACAACTTATAACATCAGAATTCTTATCTAGAAGAATTCCATTGAACACTTTCATTTACTAAAGTTTACTTGCATAATATTCTATTACATATCCTATTTAACATTACAACTTTTTTACATTTTGGTAAGTTATATATATATATATATATATATATATATATATATGCCTTTTAGAATGCAATAGAAAGTTACACAAGTTACCATATTTATTTTATTAACAAAATGTTAAATAGTTACATTTTCTTGTTTTCATTCCACAATTTATAAATGACAACCTTCTATTACTTTATATCTCATTAATTTCTCAACATCTAATTTCTTATCTTAGCAGCTTCCAAACATTCAAATAGTTAAGATTTCACTTTATTACATTAACTAAAAACTACTAATTATCAGAAAATTTATAAACTAAACTCCGGGTTCAATTTAGTCACTTAGAATTTAATGTATGTATTTATGCTTTATAGATCAAATCATATTTAGAAATTAAAAACTAAGGTTTTATTCATCAAAACAGATGTGTAGTAAAACTAATATAGCAGCCTTCCCACTTTGAGACTCAAAAATGAACGTCGATGAGGCGTGCACTCAGTACCGAAATTATTTTCCAGCGACAGAGAGGGGAGTACAGAAATTATTTCCTTTAAATTCTTTTTAAAACTTCCTTCCAAACCACAATAAGATATTTATATCAGAAAATACTTCCAAATAATAGTAATATTATATTCCTAAGTCTTTCGAAAGGAATTTCAAAAATCCTGGAACTACAGTTCTAAACCACCAATTTATATTTACTTTATAAATCCTATTTTTCAATAAATATTTATACAATTTCTCTACCCAACAAACACCATAGCACATCCAACTATATTATTTATATAATTTATTATTTTTTATACAAAATATATAATAGGCAAAATTATGTCATTTACCTATATTTCAAGAAAATATTGTGTCGGTCTATCCTATATAGTGTTTAGAAATCCCTATCGATGTCATGGCGTCCTATGCACCAACCAGAATTTATGAATACAATACGGGACAAATTAACACAATACAAAACCTTTTATAACACAAAAAATACGCTTTCTCATATATATATACTCAGCAACTCATTCTAGGGTGTTACTACCTTATTTCTAAAGAGTCAGACCCCACAAAGCGAAGGTTATCGCTAAACCAAAGCTTTGATACTAACTACAATGATTTACCTTTTTGGACGGTTTAAATTGATGATAAACCACACATGTCAGACTCAAACCATTCAAGAGGGTAGATTGTTATGGGGTAAATAAGAAAAAGAAGAGAAAGAAAAACAAATACAGAATCTCGCAGCGGAATAACAAAATATAATAATGAAATAAGCAGTTCATGAAGCTGTTTACAAATAACATTGATTGAACCTTTATGATACAGTTCAGAGTTACATAAAAGAAGAATAATAAATAAATGCAGCGGAACAACATGATGCAATGGAATAAATATAATAAATAATAATAGCGTAAAATGTTCGTCTTCATCCTCTAAAAAGCAGTCTTCGATAAACTGAAAAGCTCAGACTGATTCGAGCGAATTGAAAAGACAAAACTCTCGAGTCGGAACTACAAGATCTTATATAAGTTAAATCAACAGTACATAAATATGAGTGTAATAGCATCAGAGATGTTTACGGGGTTTGACATCTTCTATCCAGGGTCAACGTGAGTGCAATAACTTAAGAGATGTTCGAGATTCACATATCCTAAGGATCCATTAAACTATCTACTATGTAGTACAATACATTATTATAATAGTTTTTCCATAGTAAAGTAAAGTATTAAAATAGCGTTAAGGCGTTACCCATATCCCTCTTAACACATTATTATATATTCCCATAGTCTATATAATACCGTAATTCCTCCGTAAACTGAAGGGCTATCAAAGGGCACTCCATTGGTATGGTACAAACCAAACTCGTAGAAGGCGCGATACGGCATGTAAACAAAGCACTTGAGGCAATGCCCGGGTAGATACACCAATTGCGGATCCGGACTGGTGGTAACGCATAACAGCTACTATCGCCTACCTCGGAACACACCGTCATAATAAAAATCGACGTATAGCCACCAAATCATCACAAAGTTATAATACCGTATCGAAGAAATGTGTCTGATTGGAGGTGCGACCTCACTTGGCCCGACATGGCTCCTGTTTTAGTGGCATCTAAGCTGACTCACAAGAGTCAGGGCAATGTAAATACCTCATACAGAATCGTTCGTCAAACCCTACTTCATTTCTGTAATCTCCACCACATACACAGTTGTTAAAGTGGTTTTCGGTATCGGCAGATAGTATGACAATATCTGATCCCGATCTCTTTAACAACCAACCGCTTATTTCACACCAGACGATTCTTTTACATTTCAAAAGTCAATTCACAATTGATATCAAAATATCATATTCGATTTCAAACCATATCTCTTTCGAAATCATATTCACTTTCAAAACCATATTCACTTTCAAAACTATATTCACTTTCAACATTATATTCACTTTCAAAATCATATTCTCTTTTGAATTTATCAATAAGATAGGTTAATTAAACCCTCATTCAAAAATCATCATATTTACTCAAATATGTCATTTCACAAAAGGTATCAATTTCAAATTCCAACTTAGGTTGTATCATCATTAATGATTTAAATATAAATACTTCAACCTTACACAGCCTGAAATTTTAGAAAATAGTTTAGATAGTCATAAATAGTTTTAATTGTTTGATAATAATTCAAAATAGATTAAAATAGTTTAATTAGATTTAAATTTGATTTAATTAGATTTTAGAATGATCTAATAGATTTAACATAGATTAAATAGATTTTAATTTATCTTAAATATATTTTTAAATAGATTAAACAAATTTAAAATAAATTAAATAAATTGAAAATAGAATAAATAGATTTAAATTATATTAAATAGATTTAAAATAGATTAAATAAATTTAAAATAGATTATATAGGTTTAAATTATACTAAATAGATTTAAAATAGATTAAACAAATTTATTTGTTTAAAATAGGTAAAATATATTGAATTGGATTAAATAGGTTATAGCAGATTAAAATAAATTAAAATAGTTTTAAATTGATTAAAATCGTTAATTTTAGAAAAACAGTTTAAAACAGTTTAAAATAGATTTCAAAGTTATATCCAAACATTTCTATAAGTCAATTTCAATAAATTCATTTATATTTGATACTTCAACTTTGAAATTTCAATTTATATCCTTTGAACAATTTATTAAATCAATTTCAATTTCAGCATTAATGCTTAGAATATTGAAAATAATTCAGTTTATATAAATCAATTTATATATCAAAATGCCAGTTAATTGAATTCAAAATTTAAAGAATCTAAAATCATTTAATTTAACCAATCCGGTTTCGGTATATAATTTTCTACCCTATGGTCAAGTAATACTGATATTTATCCATTCAATCTTTAAAATTTTATGGCTATATATCATTTCAGACCGTAATCTCGAATTAATAAAAATTCATAAAATCGTTTGAGTCTATCATTTCAACGCATAACGATTTTTTCCTAATCTATAGATCGTACGAGTATGTATCATTCCAACCCATAGGGAACTTGCAGTGTTATAACAATATAAAAATACAACATCCAATCTTCCAATATCAATAATCAAACATCCATCACAATCATCTTCCAAATCAACCAATAAACATGAATAAATAACTGATTATCATCAATAGGTATTAAATTGACAATTAAATTAAACGATGATTAAATGCAATAAAAGTCAAATTTAACTAGAATGACGAATTAAACCTACCAAACATCAATCAATAAATTTCTAATCACATCATTAATTTATTTTAATGAACATAAGATAATCTAGTAGTTGTGAGTGGGCAAAACACTCACCTTCGGATTCAAATTGATATGAAATCCAAAATAAGCCCGAAATTTGAACAGTCTTAGAAATCATCCAAACAAGCGCCAAAATGTCTGAAATTTCAATACGATCCCAATGAAACATACCCCGTGTGAATTAGACCTCTTATGTGAAAATTATGATCGTTAGAAGATTGAAAAAAAATCAAAATTTAAATAAAAAAACAAAAGATACCCAGCCACGTCATCACGTTTTTTGCCCAAATCTTCGTTCGAACAGGAAACTCGATCAAACTCAACCGTAGCCGTCGATCTACATCACCATGCCACGCCTACCACATCCCCTACCTCGATTATCTGACAACGCCACAAAGCCCTGCACCTCGGCGTGACCCTAGGCCCTATGTGCGAGCGTCCCTGCTGTGCTCAAACACCCACCTCTTCCGTACGCCTTCATCGTCGATTCTGGGAAGCCACGACCACTAGGCGAAGAATGACTAGTACTGATGGATGCTGCTCGATGTCATCTTCCCATAGCCACTTTTCGATCATCGATCAGGCAAAGATCCACCGTTGGATCGTCAAAACCCTAAAATGGACAGTCGAGGTTTACCTCAATTTCTGGACAAACGCTGAATCCGATTGAAAAATAAATCACACCAGTGAATTACGCTTATAAAGAGCTTCGAATTGATATGAAATTCGATATAGTTTGAAGAGGTTTAATTTTTGAAATTGAATATGAAAGTGGAATAAGGTTTTGGAATTGGAATCCGCTTCTGCCATTGAGAAGGAGAAGTAGACAAATGAAATTGTACGTACTGAATAAAAAAATAGAAAGTCTACTAGGGTTAGAACAAAACAATTTATATGGACAAGGCCCGATAAGAAAATAAAAACAACGAATTGGTACGAACGACAATAGCGAACCGGAAAGCCCGTTTTGCCACTGAAACGAAAGTGAGTCATCCAATATATTGAAATAGATGCTTTTGATATTTTTAAATCCAATTGAATAGGTTTCAAGTCCCAATTTCGTTGTACGAAGAAGTTAGCTTTTAAAATCGGATTATTTCAATTGATTTTGATTAAATTGATTTCTACGCGTTTCGAGCCCACATGATCAAACGACAAGTCTAATCGCTACGAAACTTGAAATCTTACAATAATTCGCTGTTACGGATATGATGAAACTGGTTTCGTCGAAATTTGATTCAGCGGCAAAATGTTATTTTCACGTTATTTAAATATATTGTTATTAAATTAATTAAGTCACCTTTTTAATTTCAAATTTAGTAACTAACAATTTTTTTATTTTTGATTACTTAGACATTTACAATAATATAATACAAAATTTCATGTCAATTCAATGTTAATTTTTTTGCTGATTATGGTGTTTAATTCCAACTGTAATTAAATCTAATTAATCATAATTTAGTTCCAATAAATTGATTCAATATGATTTCAATCTTTTAATTCAATCAATTATTACTTCGTATACCTAGTTAACATTTGTTTATATCTTATTACGTAATATTACAATAATATTCTACAATCATCACCTTTTACCATATTAGTTGCAATATTTTATTTACATTGAATTTGTCAATTTTATTATAATTTAAAATCCCATTATATCCATTTATCCTTATTTCACTTCCTTTTATTACATCAATTATTGCCTTGTAAAATAATTAATATTTCTATGCATTTTATAACATTCACCCTTTTGTAGTTATCGTCTAACTCATTTTTCGTAACATTTTAATTTCATTTAATTATAATTGATTAAATAAATTAGTAACAATCAACAATTGTCCCCATTTCTTCCTTTACTAACATTTGTAAGTTTATTTTTTTTCAAACAAATGTTATAAGAACTTACACTATAATTCTATCCAATTACAGTTTATTGCACATTATTTCATTAATTAATCAACATTTGAATCTTCAATTACTCTTTTAATCCAATTATCAATTAATACATACATTATTACAATTAATTTACAATCTATAACCAATTATAAATTTTAATAATTATAGTTAATTGGAATTACATTTAGAGCAGTTATCAATTTCCTTGAATTAACACTACTACATTTCATTCCAATATTACATCTCATTATTAAATCACAAATTTTTTTCTTCCAACATTAAACCACTAAAACTTTATTAAATTAACCATTTTTAGTTATCAAAAATTATGGGTCGTTGCATCTTCGTTAGTATCACAGTCATCCATATGGAACATAAGGACTCGTTTCCAGGTTAGGTAAGGTTAACTAATCCTGTGGTATGAAGGAAAAAAGAACTCCTTTAGTAGATGCGTAGCTAATTTAGATTCAATACTTGCTAATGGGAAGGTGTCCAGTCCCCAAGCTTCATGAAAACTTCGTTATCCATTAGTTTAGTTAGATTTGGAGCAAGTGAAATTTTAGGCTAAAATTGAATACCCGTTCGATTTAATTTCGAAGCCGAAATGCTTCGGCGAAAACTAGAATCAATGTAAGTTTAACTTGCATTTAATTTTACTATATTATATTTATGATTCTATAAACTATTATTGATTGCTTGGATGTTAGTTAAGCTGTTTGTTGATTGTTTGGTTGAATTTCCTTTTGGAGAATGGATGACATATTAATTGGATATGAATCAATATGATCATATATAATGTCCTTAATCATTGTTTTGCAGGGAGAATTTGTAGAGTGACCCTGAGGGATTTCTCCCCAATAATTATTTATTTACATCCTTATGTTGTTGTGTTGATATTTAATTGAAATAAATTTTGATACTGCATTTAATTAAGTGTCGCTATAACGATTTTCGTTATACCGTCATTTATTGATTTTCATCCACAATACCCTGTCATGTGTGTTTTGAACTTGAGCTTTTGATTCCATTGAACAGAATTGTAAAATTTATTGATCATATTAATTAATGGTATTTTGAATTAATTAAGCATTTATTTAATGGTTATTTAAACTAACTAACTTTTTAACTAATGATGTTTAAAGTTAAGTAATCATGTTAACCAATGATTTTGAAATTAATTAACCAATTTAATAAATGATATTTTATACTTAACTAATCATTTGAACTAATGATTATTTGGGTTTAATTAAATTATTTTAATGAATGGTAATGGAGTCTAATTAATCATTATAATCATTGATATCTGAAATTAATATCATTTTAATTCAGCGATGTTTAAAAGTAAGTAATAATTTTAAGTAATGATATTTAAATTAGATTAATTATTTTAATTAATGATGTTTAAAAAATTAATTAATCTATTTGACTAATGAGATTTGACATTAATTAAGTCATTCTAACTAATGATATTAAACATTAATTAACCACTTTAATTAATTATTGTTTAAATTTAACTAATTGTTTAACTGATGATTTCTGAATATTTAGTTAATCTAATGATGGTTTATAATTTACTAATCACTTTAACAAATGATGTTTCAATTTATCATTTTAACTAATGACGTTTGAATCTAATTAGTCCAATTAGTTAATGGTTATTAGTACTTAATTAGTTATTTTAATTTATGGTACTTAAAAATTATTTAATCATTTTAACTAATGATGTTTTGCAATTAATCATTCATTTTAATTTGATTCGTTAAATTTAATAAATCTTTTTAATTAATTATATTTATAGTTAATTAATTAATTTAATAAAAGCAATTAAAGTAAATTAACTAAATAATAATAGTGTTTCAAGTTAATTAATAGATTTAGCATTTTAAATTTAATAAACTGATCTAATAAAGATTTTAAAGTTAATTTACTGACTATATAAGTGTTTTGAAATGATTAACTATTTTATTAAAGATAACGGGTTTGTTTATTTAAAAGAGATTGTGAATGTGATTAATTATCTTTCGAGATAATTAATATTGTTTTAAATTTATAAAGGTATTAATTTTTTATTTTTTTTGGGATAATAAATATTGTTTTAAATTTACAAATGATGGTTTTGAATGAGAAAATCTTTAAAAGAATTATTTATAAGTAACGCTAAGTATAAATTGTTTGGGTTTATAATAAACAATGTTTTAACAACATTTGTTTTGACTCTTGTTTTAATACACTTTGTATTATAAAATTTGTCTTTTAAAAGAACATTTTAAAAGGTATTTCTAAAGGTGTTTTACCAATATTGTAATATGGAAATCAAGCACAAGTTCAGTTTTGAAAAGTAAAGCTCGATACAGTTATGGTAAAGTGATTCCATAAGAGATATCGCTTATATGGAAAGGATCTAGTTATACTTTTGACGCTAAATGTTGAGTCATGGACTCGTTTCTATCTCGAAGGTTAAAAATGACGTTAAGGCGATTCCTAAAGGTACACTACCTCAACTTTCCTGGCTTCATTTTCAACCAAGAGATAACACTTGTTTGGAATCGGCGAGTAGTGTTAAATATATGATATTTAATTTCCATATATGATCATTTTAATTATCTCCGATTGTTGATTTATTAATTATCGGATCCAGCTTTGTTTATGGTATATCATCACCTTAAAAATGATTTGTTACTTTTTAAGCTTTGATATCCTTTTCCAAAAATGACTAATTCCAAAGTGTGAGAGGGGGCCAAGTTATATTCAGTTGCTCCCATTATGATACTTACACATGTCATTTAGATTGGATTCGGTAGCGCTATTAGATGTGACGTATTCAAATACTCGGTAAGGTCCGACGGATCCGGTTTAGAGGTTTCCAAGAAGTGTCATAGAGTAAATGAGCTTCTCAAAAGTATATTACTTGAGGTATACTTTTAGGGGGGGTGTACCTTCCTAGTCATTTGTTAAAAAAATTCTTTCCTTATTTTATTCGAACATTTGAATAAGTTTTTATTTAATTGCAATGGGAAGAATCAACCACTCTTCGCGGCATTTAAGATTTCGTTTTATCCGTTCTATCAAGTTTGGAATGTTACCTTATTTAATCCATTCTATCAATATTGGACTGTTACCTTACTTTGTCCATTCTATCAAGTTTGGGCTATTATCTTGTTTTATCCATTCTGTCCATTTTGGATTTTTCTCGGATTATTTTCATTCTTGCAAGTTTTATTTTTTATACTATTTATGCCAATTCTTATTTGGATTAGTTTCCTATTATTTATCTCTGCTCTATCCTATATAGATGTTATTCTTATGAGGTAATAACCCATTCCACGTTAGCGGCATGGTCTCACGGAACTTTTATATATTTCCCATTATATGAGTTTGCTCACGCTAGTATTTCTAAATTGATCAGGTGTTATTTTATTATAATGCTCGGGTCAGACTGAGTATTTTCCCAGGTTGTCTTTGGTGTTGTGGAGGTCTTTAAGAGGAGCTAGAGATTCACCCATCGTAATGTTTTATTTTCCGCTGTGTTATATAATATCCCCATCAACATTTGTAAGGTCGGCATTTTATAACTGACCAGCTATAAGGGTTCTTTTTAACATTGATATACTCTATATTTTTGAAGTGGCGGTTTCTACTATCCCCAATTATATTATCTATTGTCGATGCCACTATGAGATTCTGATTTTCTTTTATTCTCTGTTCTTCCTTTTTGTAGTCTAACAATCTGCCTTTTGTTCGATTTGATGTGCGACATTTGAGCACAGCGCTTGTGTTCGATGTCGACTTTCGATGGTCAAAAAGGTTGGTCATTACAGCTTGGTATCAGAGCTGAAGGTTAAGCGAGAACCTTAGCTTTGGTAGGGCAAGGCTCATTAGGCATAGGGTTAGTAACACCCTAGAATGAGTTTGGGAGTATTATATATATACACGAGAGGCATTTGTTAATGTTATGAAAACATATCGTTTTAATTGGTCTTTTGAGTTGTTTATGAATTTTGGTCGAGATATGGGACGCCATGATGTAGAAAAGAATTTCTAAACACTTGACCAAGTCCAACGGGCATGGTACTTGTAACGACCAAGATTTTCGACCCTCGAAAATTGACATTAATACATCCACAGTATTATATGCCGAGTAATCGAATACCAGGAGACCTGATTGCTAGGAAAAAGAAAGATGGAAGAAGATAAGAGGAAAATTAAACAACACAGAATCTCATAGCAGAACATATAATCTATAATATACATCAAATCTTTACACAAAACAAACCGTAATACATGTATATACATGCACCAATCAAAGTATACTAACTTATTTCTGCCCGTACAGTTACAATAGCCTGCCCTTACAATTGCTGATAAATTCAACAACGAATACAGTGGAAAAATAACCATCCATGTGAATACGTCCCCGGGCCTTTAACTCTTCTTCTGAATCTCTAAAGCATCCAAACAAATCTGTATTATGCTCGGTCCGACCTGAGCATTATAATAAAATGACACCCGAGTCAGTCTGGAAAACCAGCGTGAGAAAAACACACCCAACTGGATTTTAAAGTTATATAAAAACATCTTTGAAATCAGAAGTATCTCGTAAGAACATACCACATATAAACACATAAGGGTTTTTTCTTTACGTTAACCAAAACATTTTCTATAGAAAATCCATTTATATTATAATAATATCTAGGGGTCAAAGTAAAATATGAACATAGCTGAAATGCTTACATCTCATGTTTCGACATAGTTGGGCATAACTAAGTCCTTACGATGTATATTGGCATGGTGCACTTTAGCGACTTCAAACCTATCAACCCCTGTCTACGCAAGACCAGCCTATCCTCTGCTAGATAGTACCGAATAAGATCACCCCTCGGTTTAAATCGGCAACTGTATCGAAGCATACATAAGTTAAT
The DNA here is from genome assembly GCA_030765085.1 of Allium cepa. Taxonomy (NCBI): domain Eukaryota; kingdom Viridiplantae; phylum Streptophyta; class Magnoliopsida; order Asparagales; family Amaryllidaceae; genus Allium; species Allium cepa. Next base: position 415,729,868 of record CM060937.1, read on the forward strand.
AGTAGGGACCCTAGATAGGGATGACCTTACCCTTATGGGAGAGACCCAACTAGCCTTGCTGCTTCTCCCCTATTTTAGTCGTTCCTGGTTGATGAGGCTTGAAGCTACGTTTTACCTTTTGTATAGCACTTCCCACTTCAAACGCTAACAATACCTTCCAGACAACAATGTAATACCAGCATTTATCCTTACAAGTTCGCTCTTGGGCTGAACGAAACACTTGAAAGCTCTGTCTCCAATTCCATCATCTTCAAGACATCTTCACTTCGAAATGCATTCGTTGGATCGAAGTGGTTTCGGAAAACATACCCGATCCTGGTCTCTTCGAAAGAACTTTTTGATAATTTCTGATGAACTCAACCTCGATTTTTTAGGAAATAAACATTCAAAGATAATATCGGAGATCACCCCTAAAAGTTAGTGGACGGATTTCCTTACAATTGTCCTAGAAGAACGAAAAGAGATTTACACACACAATATGGCATCATCGGAGATAACTGTGCCATATAACTCACGTGTTTCTCTTAGATATATCCAAAGTTTTGCTTGGGTCTAATTTCGATGTTCGGTTATTTAACTATCGTATAATAAACATTCAATTAGGGATTTATTTCATAGGGAAGAACTGTAACACCCCTAATTTTGGTTTAACATTATTCAGGATGTTTAATGGATAAATTAAATAGAATAATATGGTTGATTAAGGAGTTGAGATTTAATTGTCAATTAAATTGGCTGAGGATAAACTAATGAATGTATAAGTATGGTTTATAATTTATAAATTAGGAAAATAAGAGGAGGGCAATATGGGAATAGCCACACCTATATACCCTTAAACCCTTCCTTATTCTCACCTACCATTTCATAAATAAAAATACACAGAAAAAAGAAGTTATAACAAGTCATTAAAACAAATTAGGAGATCGGAAAACTTGGAAGATCCAAAAGAGACAACTAGAAGATTAAAGCTAGAGAAAATCTCCAACTCCAACACTAAATCAAGGTGAATAATAATGTAAATCGTCTCATTTTTCCTTGTTTTGGTTCGGTTATGGATAGTAACCGAATGTATTTTGCTTTGTTGATCATGTTTGGATTTAAAAATCATTGTTTGGATAGAATAACGATTTATTGGAATTTTTATGGAATTAAAGTGATGGGTTTAAAGGTAAAATTATAGCAAACGACCTCCAAACAACTTGATTTATGGATATGTTGCATAAATTATAATTTTGGAGATGGGTTTTTCATTACATAATTTTCAGAGCTAATAGGAATATTTCATGAATTTCCTAAGGTAAAGAAGGCATTTATCGGGTTTTAATTATTAAAAATGACTAAATAATGAATTTTGCCTTAAAATTTTTATATGTTGTAGAAAATAATTTTTATTTTTGATGAATTTTTAGTATTTTTTTCCAAGTGATTTTGATTTATTACGAATTTTCTAAGCTAAAAAGGCTTAATAATTATATTGAAATATTAATATAATTAATTATTTTGAAAATAATTTTGAAAATAATAAAATCTTATATATAGCCGTTTTTCTGCAAAAAAAAGTGTTAAAGTATGTCATTCACCAATAGAAATTTGATAAAGAATAGAAATTGATGAAAATAATATACTTCAATAAGCAAAATAAAAGTTTTCAAGTTATTTACAACTCCACCATTCGACCTTGTCGAAAGCACCTTTCGACTGCATCATTCTACAGACGTTTGGACCCTTCTGTAGCAATTTCAGAGATGTGACGATTCGGAAATTTTGAACATATAAAATTGAAAATATTTAATTGATTTTGAATATTTAGAAGTTATTTTAACTTGAATTTCAACTATAACTATGAATTTGGCAATTTAATTGTTGAATTTAATTATAGAAATTTGGGTAAAATTTTGAATCTTCAATTTTAAGCTTGTTAAAAATAATTTGACGGCTTAGAAAATTTATATCGACAATACTGAAGATAATGGAAACTTTAGAATTTAATTTGGAAATGTTTTGTTCAGTTTTGAATTTATATCGTTTAAATCGATAGTTAAAAATAGCCTTCCAAGGCACAGTCTCGGAATTCGACGAAACTAGTTCCATTGGATTCGTAATATTGTATTATTATCGGATTCCAATTTCCGTAGCGTTTGGAGTTGTCATGTGATCGTACGATGAGCAAATCCGCTGAATTTATATCAAAAATTTAATATTACAACTGAGTCCAAAAAGCTGTCTTCTCCATACGATCGAATTTGGACTCGGAAACTTTTCTGTTGTGTTCGAAAAAAGGGTATAATATTATAAATTCCTGGCGGCACACCTCGATTGGAGATCGAGTGTAACGACCCGGGTTTTCTAACATCTGTAATTTGGTAAATAATTTATTTTAATGATTGGCATATTGGTTATATTTGTCGAATAAATGAATTTTCTCATATTTAAAATATGTGAATATATATAGATTTAAAAACTATAATAAACATAAAATTGCTGAATATGAAAATATCGTAGTCATATGTATATATATCTAAACTCGACCAATTAAAACTAAGATAGATATCCAAAATATAAATATACAAGCTTATGACATTTAAATATACGAACAGGTAGTTAAGTTATAAATATATTTTTCCATAGGTGGACGTGTAACTTTGTGTATATTTGTTTGCATAAAGGAAATAAGACAAAAACTTTGCTCATATATATATATATATATATATATATATATATGTATGTATGTATGTATGTATAAATACAGTATATAAATGTACATTCAAAAGATGAATGTATGTATGTAAACAAAAGAGGGGACATAGTAATTAATGCAAGCACACAAAAACATTTTATCAAGGTCAAAATTCAGAATCAAAATCATGTCATAAGAAATCATATCAGGTCATGGAAATTGCTGACGAAAGAAATTTTTTTTATAAAAAAAAGTAGAAGCTTGCTGTGTACGACATAGAGCAGCCTATACTTTCTTATATTCCTCTACCCTGTCTTCTTTTTCTTCCATTACAAACTAAATATATACTCAACAAAGAATATAAACTTCCATTACAAACTTAAGAATCAAGCAAAAGAACTCAACAGAGGAGATCAACATATGCTTTTCTCAAAAACAAGGTCTCTGTTTAAAAGAAAGGTGAGTAACATTATTTTAAAAAGCTTAGATATTTGAATAAGTGGGTTGCATGCTAGTTTTTCTGAGATGAAGTTTAAATCGTGTGTATATATTTGAAATTTCCTATGCATATATGAATGAATAGATGATGATTACCGTTGAATCTTGTCTCTGCCTGTTCTTAGATTAAAATTAGATTCTAAACAAAAGAATCCAATATCTTTTGATCTATTTACTGTTAGTACCTAGGATTTAAACAAGATTTGTTTGTTTGACTTTAAGATTTAGATTTGAATTTTATTTAAGTTAAAATAAAATAGGAATTGCTCTAGAAACCAAAAAGGAACAGGAAGTTTGAATTTGTGAAAAATTCAAATACGTAAATTTAACGATTCAGTAATATAAACTGAAACCCTAAACTAAATCATGATTTTTAAGATCTAAATCATAATTTTTAGATTAGAAATGTAAGTGCATTTCTAGGTTGCACTGTTTTGGGGTTTTTGTGCATTTCTGGTGATCCCAGTGGTCGGAGAGGCCAGGGTCGCTGCTGGAGGTCGAGGGACGGTCGAAGCTTAGAGCAAAAATGGTAGGAGGATGGTCAGTGGACGGTGGTGACAATAGTGGCTCGATTTGATTGCTAAACCTAGTTTTGACTAGGTCAGGTTGTTTTGGATCGACGCGTATCCTATGGTGGATCGAGTGCCGCTATACTCTGGGAAATGGAAGATGGAGCATGGATGAAGTTGTGGCCGGAGGTGCTGGTGTTCTGATGATCAGAGGAGCTTGGTCGAGGCAGTTTCCAGGTTATGTTTCTAGTTCCAGTATCGAGCTTGAATGCTCGATTTTGATTTGATGATTTTATCATCGCTTTGATGATCGGAATAGGTTTGGGGATTGATCGCCGATGAGGGAAGGTGGTCGAAGTTGATCGGAGGTGGATGTAGTCACGGTGCATGTGCACCGTGCACTTTTGCTTTTCAGATGAAGTTTCGGTTAGCTGGGTGAGGGACTCGAGTTTTACTCGAGTAGTTTGAGTGGTTGGCCCGAAGTTGTGGGGTTTGTCACTCGAAGCAGTTGATGCTGGCCTTGGGTCAGTGGAGTTTGTTATAGGTTCTTAGAGAAGCCTGTCTGTTTAAAATTTTAAACAGAATTTGAATTTAAAACCAGATTTTTATATAAAGTTTAAAATCATATTTTGAAAGAGGGATCCAAATTTACTTTTGTATCCTAGGTTTGAAAATAAAATAAGTCTATAAAAATCAAAATGTTGAATAAGTTTAAATGTTTAAGATATAAAATATATTTTAAATTGTTTGAATTTAAATGATTAGTTTTGAAACTGGATTTTTAACAAAGATTAAAATCAAAATTTTGAGATATGGATCCAAATTAATTCAAAGTGTATTTATAATATATACAACCTTTGTTTGGAAGTTTATTTTAAATAAAAACTTGATATTGTAGTTAAGAAATTATTAGAAGATGAAGTGATTTTTTTAATCCTTAATTTAACTTTTAAGGTTTAAGTAAACAACGGTGATAGATTATTTTCTGAAGTTTATTTGATAAGGATTTAGTAGATAATTAAAGAAATTAATAAAGATAAAATGGTTTATCTTTTGAATAAATTAAGGCCTTAAGTAACTAGTGATTTATTAATTATAAAAGTAAATAAAGGATTGTAAAATTTCTGAATGAGATTAATTGAGATTAATTAATGATGTGATTATAGATTATTTGTTAAATGTAATTAATTAAAATCATTAATTGCTGGAAGTGATTAGGGGATCATTAATAGGGAGATTGTAACAACCCGCATATTTATCGATTTTTTTATTTAAATATTTTATTTAAATATTTTATCGTTAGTCGGATTTTAGTCCGAAAAGCTACTTTTTGCATACGGTCGAATTAGGACTCGGGACCCCTCCCATTGAGTTTAAAATGCCGTTTGCGACCTTTTTGAGTATAAGCTTCGATATGTTTGGAGAAAGTTGATTTCTGCTACTTTTTACTTTGGGTTTGGTTTTTTGGGCTCAGCCCTATGTTAACTAATGCTCAAATCTGAGCCACTCTTCCCCACTCACTCTCATTCTCTTCTCATTTCAGTTTTCTTAGCTTTAATGGTGGGAGAGATTGGAAATTAAAACTCCAAAACCCTAGTTTCTCTTGCAAATCAAATTCCTAGCTCCAAACTCAAGAAGAACCCATTGGTAAGCTTCTCTTCTTCTTCTCCAACTTATTCTCTTACCAATTTCAGAAATTCCTAAACCTAATTTTGGGAATGTTCTTGTTTTTTAGATTAGATTCAAGCTCAATTGAGTTGTGTTGAAGAAAGGTTGATTCTCCATTTGCTTTCAAGCTTCTTCTTGTTCGATTTTGTGAAAAGGTGAGATTTTTATCTCACATCTATGACTATAATTATCTTTGGTTGTTGGGTATGAATTCCTAACACTTCTTCATGTGCATTTGCTATTGATTCGGATTGGTTTTGTGAATACTCCAATTTTTGAGTTTTTTAGTCAAATTTGTGTGAAATCCTTTTATGGATGTTTGATCATGCTTTTGGTGATGCATCGAGGAGCATATAGGGTCGGGTTGCCGATTGGCATAAACCCTTAGAGCCAATGTTCGTCCGGTTGCATTTTGGAAGAGTTTGCTCTTCATTTGAATAAGGCTGAAAAACAGCCCAGGCATGATTCAGTCGACTGAAAACTCTGTTCAGTCGACTGAACCTGAAACCCGAGAGTTTCCAGGCATGATTCAGTCGACTGAAAAACTCTGCACAGTCGACTGAAACTGGAAACAGAAAGTTTCCTGAACCTGGAAAATTTCCAGGCACAGGGTCAGTCGACTGAAAACTCTACTCAGTCGACTGAACCTGCTGTTTTAGTCCAATTTGCCTTTTTGGATTGAATTTCCAATTTAAATCGATTCATGATGATCCTATTTATTGTCATCATTTATTATCATCTTTGAGGACTTATTTTCTTTGGGAATTTTAGATATATCCACTTCGATGGATCCTTTATCGATTTCATTGGATTTTTATTCACATCTTCGAATGTGATCTTTGTGATTGATTGTTTCTACAATCCCCCTTATGCTTTGTCACTTTAAAAATATAAAGGTTTTCTATACTAGTAGTAAATATCAAAACTCTTTCCTCAAACGATTTCAATACTATTTTAATACCAAATTCGTTTATAAAACCGTTTTCCAATCTATTAGTATATACAAACCTTTACCTCACTCGTATGAGAAATCTAATTAAACGGCTTAGTAAAACAAGTGGTATGAAACGCTTGCGTTTACTTTGTCGGTTAATTCTTGGACTTGTTCGATTGAACCTCTTATGACAATTTTCTAGTGGAGATTTACAGTTTGTTCGTAAATATTTTAAGTTAAGCAAGTGGTTATGGGACATGAAGCTAAACTCATATACTTACTAGCTTAGTGTAATCGACACTTCTCGCTGATCATGACCATCATCTTTGTGATTTAGACTAGCAATGTGCGATGTCTCTTTGTCTGCGAGGGAGACTAAACCCCGTTTTGTGGAGTTTCGACTCAATTTGTGATGGGGTAGCAACCCGTGGTCTTCGGGCCGTTTGTGGAGCTTCGGCTCAATTTGTGATGGTTAGCGACCATGGAATTAGCGTTCCGTTTGTGATACACGTGTTGGTGGGCTTTATGCTCCCGTTTGTGATAGACCTCCCCCCCCCCTTTGTGATTTCTGGATTTCTTGTGTAGATTCCTAGAATTTGTGTTTCACCAATTTTCGTGATTTCCATTGATAAGTTTTATCAATATTTGTGCATTGGTGAATTTGTGTGTCATTGACTTTAGTGATTTCTGGATTTCTTGTGTAGTCTTCTGGAATTTGTGTGTCATTGACTTATGTGATTGACATTGATATTATCGTCAATATTTATGGTACGGTGAACGAAATAAGGAGTATGATGTTTCTTTGATTCTTGTGTAGATTTGGTGACATTGATTAATCTCTTGATGATTATCAACTAAGTATATGTATATATATATATATCACAGCTTGGCATTGTGATTATTATGTGTTTAGTCATATCTCTTATTATATATCATTTCATCTGATATTTATAGTTAGACTGATCCGTTTATTATTTTCTTATTAAATAATACTCGGGTCAGACCGAGATGTTACAGGTGCTTCTGCTTGACTTCTCATCCGGGATTAACTCCTTGACTTTTGGGTTAACTACTTAGATTAGTAGTTATTTTGTTGTATACATTTGAGATATAGACTCCTTAATGTATACTTATTCTTTTGTGTAGTTCGTGTAACTATTCTTTTGTGATATTGTGGATCTTTTTAGACCACTACTCTGATGTACACTTTCTAGTGTAATATTCATATCTTATTCCGCCTTTGTGATATGAATTGTTTGTGTTTGATTTGTGTTATGCTTATTTCTATATTTGTTTTCCGAAGGATTTATATAGCCACCGTGTAGTAGCTTTGAGTTTGTGTCGGTATGTCTGATTTCCTCTTGAAATAGAATGCATGTTATATTATCTGACATATCGGTGCTCACGCAAAGAAATTACATGGGTGGTCGCTCCTCAACAGCCTTATTCTCCGTGCTAGTCGACAGCATTCACCGTAATGTTCTTGACTAGCGTGGGTATAGAGGTGGGGCGTCACAGCTTGATATCAGAGCCAAACTTCAGAACAATATGTAATATTATAACAAGGACCATCGTCCTAAGTTCATCTTAGGAGTCGTGCTTTAGGATTTAATTCGAGTCTTCGTACCGATTCATCTTATTTTCTTTTATGATTCCTTGTTTTGTCTATCAAGATTGCTTGATATTCAATTTGGTGAATAACCTTTTTCTTCCTCTTCTTTCTTTCTTAAGGAAGAGAAATGTCTAGACCTGGCCGTCCTAGAGCCGTGCCATCTAGCACTCCACCCCAAGATGGAGTTTTTATGACTGCTCAACAGCTTCTAGATTTAGTGACAAATGCTCAAGCAGCTGGAGCTAACCCGGAACCTACTCACCCAAAGTCGGGATTTGCATGCTTGTGCAGCGATTACACAAATTTGGGTGGGGAGCCATTCAAGGGTTCCGAAACTGTTATTGAAGTACAGGCCTGGCTAAGGTCATGCGATCGAATCTTTTCTCGCATGAATCTTATTGACCTTCACCGAGTTCAGGTGGCCTCTAGTATGCTCCGAGAAAGAGCATTGGATTGGTACGAGCTTCTTATTTCTGAGATTAATGAAGCGGATCTCACCTGGGAGAAATTCCGAGAGCGCTTCGAGTTAAAATTCGTACCAGAAGCAGAAAAAGTGACATTGGCTCGACGGTTTATAGACCTTGTTCAAGGTGAGTCCACCGTGACTGATTACGTCGCCTCCTTCGAGTCGCTTTCCAAATATGGGGTTGAATACATCAACACCCTTCTGAAGAAGAATCAGAGATTTGTTTATGGCTTAAACAAAAGTCTCAAGAAGCCGTTGCTCCTAAAATTAGAAGTTTCTTTCGACCAACTCGTTGATATCGCTCTTCGTCTTGAAGAGGCGGATAGGGAGAATGATGTTGAAGTGGTGGGTTCCAAACCAAACTTCAACAATAAGAAGAGGCCAAACAAATTTAAAGGCCCTTATCCCAATAAGAAAGGGAAGCAAGAAACCTCCGTGGCAAAGACTTCTTCCTTTGGTCGTGGGGAATGCTATAATTGTGGTTTGAAGGACCATTATGCGAACAAGTGCCCTAAGTCTCTTTCTTGTCGCTACTGCAAAGTTCCCGGTCATGTTATATCTTCATGCCCCAAGCTTCAGGGCAGGAAGGAGGGAAAGTTAAATGTTGCTCAAGCCCCTGGCAACACATCTCGTGGCCAAGGTATTTCTCATTCTATTCTAGATGGAATTATTTTGTTTCGTGATCATCCTATTCGAGTTCTTTTTGATACGGGTGCGTCCCATTCTTTTATATCAAAAGAACTTGTTGATACTTTTTCTTTGGATGTTTTGTGTCTAATGACTTCTTTGAGAATTGCGAATCCGGTTGGTGGATCTGCAACAATCAGTTTATTGTGTAAAGATGTCGAGATTATTTTGTGTGATTTTTCTTTCCGAGCCGATTTGCATGTCATGCGTTATTTAGGCTTTGGAATGATTTTGGGAATGGATTGGCTTAACCATTATGGAGCTCATATCCTATGTCCTGAGCGGACTATTCATCTTCGACATCCTCAATCTGTAATCAGGTTTCTGTTATTCTTAAAGATTCAGATTCTGCTTTGGTTGCATCTTCATATTATTTAAATCCTCGTGATGACGATGATGATGATGAGGGTGATATTATTTCTCTTATTCATGTCGTTTGTGAATTTTCCGACATATTTGAGCCCGTTTTAGGATTACCACCTAAGCGAGCAATTGAGTTCAGAATTAATCTTATTCCGGGAGCTCAACCTATCACTCGTCCTCCTTATCGTATGCCCAACAAAGAAAACGAGGAGATGCGTAAACAATTATCTGAATTGGAAACGAAGCAATTTATTCGCTCTAGTTCCTCGCCTTGGGGAGCTTCAGCTATTTTTGTGAAGAAATCCGATGGTACACTTAGACTTTGCGTTGACTACCGCAAGCTTAATGATCTTACTATCAAAAATAAATATCCTTTACCTCGGATTGATGATCTATTCGATCAACTTAGTGGTGCTAGAGTCTTTTCACAATTGGACTTGGCTACCGGTTTTCATCAGCTTCGTATTGCAGAGGATAGCATTCCTTTGACATCGTTCCGTACTCGGTATGGATCTTATGAATGGCTTGTTATGCCATTTGGGTTAACTAATGCCCCGGCTTATTTCGTTGACTTAATGAATCGAGTTTTTAAAGACTTTATCGACCGGTTTGTTCTCATCTTTATCGATGACATTCTTGTTTATTCTAAAACCGAGGAGGAGCATGAAAAACATCTTCGGATTGTGTTGGAAACTCTTAGGAGTAATCAATTAAAGGCAAAAATTTCTAAGTTCCACTTTTGGCAACCTCGTGTGAAGTTTCTCGGTCACATTATTTCTAAATCCGGAATTTCCGTGGATCCTTCAAAGATTGAAGCGATTCAAGATTGGAAGAGACCGGAGAGTATGACAGAGATTCGTAGTTTTCTCGGATTGGCGGGCTATTACCGTCGTTTTATCAAAGACTTTTCTAAGATTTCCGTACCTCTCACTAGCTTGACGAAGAAAGGTGTTAAATACATTTGGTCGGACAAATGTGAAGCTTCTTTTCAGAAATTAAAAGAACTTCTTTCTGATGCTCCTATTCTTGTTATTCCCGATGGGAATCAAGATTTCGTTGTTTATACCGATGCTAGTCGCATTGGTTTGGGTGCCGTTCTTATGCAAAAGGAACGCATTATTGCTTATGCTTCTAGGCAATTAAAGCCTGCTGAGACTAGATATGCCACTCATGATTTAGAGCTCGCGGCTATTGTTTTTGCTCTTCGGATTTGGCGTCATTATCTCTTAGGAGAGAAATTTGTTCTTTACACAGATCATAAGTCTTTGAAATATTTATTCTCTCAAAAGGAACTTAATTTGCGTCAACAGCGTTGGCTCGAATTTCTTGCACCATATGATCTTGATATTCTTTATACTCCAGGTAAGGGTAATCGTGTCGCCGATGCTCTTAACCGTAAACAACAAGCTGTTGTTTCTATGATGATATCCGAATGGAACGATCTCAAGATTTTATCCACTTGCGAAATTCGAGACCGTGTTTCCGATTTATGCTCATCATTTGTTTTATGTAGCCTTGAGGCTCATCCATCTCTTTTAGACCGCATTCTTGAAGCTCAAAGGCTAGATACTGAATTGGTTCTTCTTGGCCAAAATATTAAGGATAAAATTGATATTGAAGGTTTGAAAGACTTTGATATCGATTCTCGTGGCGGCATTCGGAAATTTGGTAGACTTATCGTGCCAAATGTTAGGGATCTTCGTAAAGATATTTTAGAAGATTCTCATCACTCTAAATTTACCATTCATCCCGGTAGTAGTAAAATGTACGCGGATATGAAGCGACTTTATTATTGGGAGGGAATGAAACTTGACATCGCTAACTTCGTTAAACGTTGCATGACTTGCCAACTCGTTAAGGCCGAACATCAAAGGCCCGGAGGGTTATTGCAACCTTTAGAAATTCCGGTTTGGAAGTGGGATCAAATTTCCATGGATTTTATAGATGGCCTTCCCCGTTCTCGATCGGGTTATGATAGCTTATGGGTAATTGTTGATAGACTTACTAAATCCGCCCATTTTATTCCCGTTCGGTCTAACCGAACCGTTCCTCTTTTGGCCAAAATATTTATCAAAGAAATTGTTAAATTGCATGGTGTTCCTACTTCTATTGTTAGTGATCGTGATCCATTGTTTACTAGTGGATTTTGGAAGAGTCTTCAAAAAGCTTTGGGAACGAAGCTTAATTTTAGCACCGCTTATCACCCCCAGTCCGATGGACAAACTGAGCGTGTGAATCAAACTCTTGAAGATCTTCTTCGTTCTTGTGTGCTTGATTTTGGTGGAGGTTGGGAAGATCATATTTCACTTGTTGAATTTTCCTATAATAATAGCTTCCAATCTAGTATTGGTATGGCACCTTTTGAGGCACTCTATGGAAGGCCATGTCGATCTCCTTCTTGTTGGCTTGAGGCCAGTGAGAAGCTGGCTTTAGGTCCAGATTTTATTCGTGATTCCACAGAAAAGATTGATCTTATTCGTCATAGGATGAAAGAAGCCCAGAGTAGACAAAAATCCTATGTCGATAACCGGAGAAGGAAGTTAGAATTTTCTGTGGAAGATCTTGTGTTCATTCGTGTTTCACCTATGAAAGGTGTTGTACGTTTCAGTCGATCGGGAAAACTTGCGCTTCGATATATTGGGCCATTTCCTATCACCGAACGTATTGGTTCCATGGCTTATCGCCTTTTATTACCGGCTCAGTTTTCTGCTATGCATGACGTGTTTCACGTTTCTCAACTTCGGAAATGTCTTCGAGATTCCGATTCTATTCTTGAGCCCGGTGTTATGGGAGAGATTGAAGTTTCGCCTAATTTAACTTATGAGCAACATCCTATTCGTGTCATTGCTTCGGAAGTCAAACGACTTCGAAATAAAGATGTTCCGCTTGTTAAAGTTCAATGGTCTTCAAATCCTAAGGATTGTTCTTGGGAATCTAGAGAGTACATCGAGCGTACACATCCGGACTTACTTTCTCGTGCTCTTTGAGGTGAACTTCTTATTTCAAGTTTCTTTTGGGTTAAATATGCTTTTATGGTTGTTACTATGTGTCTTCTTCTTGTAATATTGCGAGGACGCAATTTCTTTAAGGAGGGGAGTCTCTAACAACCCGCATATTTATCGATTTTTTTATTTAAATATTTTATTTAAATATTTTATCGTTAGTCGGATTTTAGTCCAAAAAGCTACTTTTTGCATACGGTCGAATTAGGACTCAGGACCCCTCCCATTGAGTTTAAAATGCCGTTTGCGACCTTTTTTAGTATAAGCTTCGATATGTTTGGAGAAAGTTGATTTCTGCTACTTTTTACTTTGGGTTTGGTTTTTTGGGCTCAGCCCTATGTTAACTAATGCTCAAATCTGAGCCACTCTTCCCCACTCACTCTCATTCTCTTCTCATTTCAGTTTTCTTAGCTTTAATGGTGGGAGAGATTGGAAATTAAAACTCCAAAACCCTAGTTTCTCTTGCAAATCAAATTCCTAGCTCCAAACTCAAGAAGAACCCATTGGTAAGCTTCTCTTCTTCTTCTCCAACTTATTCTCTTACCAATTTCAGAAATTCCTAAACCTAATTTTGGGAATGTTCTTGTTTTTTAGATTAGATTCAAGCTCAATTGAGTTGTGTTGAAGAAAGGTTGATTCTCCATTTGCTTTCAAGCTTCTTCTTGTTCGATTTTGTGAAAAGGTGAGATTTTTATCTCACATCTATGACTATAATTATCTTTGGTTGTTGGGTATGAATTCCTAACACTTCTTCATGTGCATTTGCTATTGATTCGGATTGGTTTTGTGAATACTCCAATTTTTGAGTTTTTAAGTCAAATTTGTGTGAAATCCTTTTATGGATGTTTGATCATGCTTTTGGTGATGCATCGAGGAGCATATAGGGCCGGGTTGCCGATTGGCATAAACCCTTAGAGCCAATGTTCGTCCGGTTGCATTTTGGAAGAGTTTGCTCTTCATTTGAATAAGGCTGAAAAACAGCCCAGGCATGATTCAGTCGACTGAAAACTCTGTTCAGTCGACTGAACCTGAAACCCGAGAGTTTCCAGGCATGATTCAGTCGACTGAAAAACTCTGCACAATCGACTGAAACTGGAAACAAAAAGTTTCCTGAACCTGAAAAATTTCCAGGCACAGGGTCAGTCGACTGAAAACTCTGTTCAGTCGACTGAACCTGCTGTTTTAGTCCAATTTGCCTTTTTGGATTGAATTTCCAATTTAAATCGATTCGTGATGATCCTATTTATTGTCATCATTTATTATCATCTTTGATGACTTATTTTCTTTGGGAATTTTAGATATATCCACTTCGATGGATCCTTTATCGATTTCATTGGATTTTTATTCACATCTTCGAATGTGATCTTTGTGATTGATTGTTTCTACAATCCCCCTTGTGCTTTGTCACTTTAAAAATATAAAGGTTTTCTATACTAGTAGTAAATATCAAAATTCTTTCCTCAAACGATTTCAATACTATTTTAATACCAAATTCGTTTATAAAACCGTTTTCCAATCTATTAGTATATAAAAACCTTTACCTCACTCGTATGAGAAATCTAATTAAACGGCTTAGTAAAACAAGTGGTATGAAACGCTTGCGTTTACTTTGTCGGTTAATTCTTGGACTTGTTCGATTGAACCTCTTGTGACAATTTTCTAGTGGAGATTTACAGTTTGTTCGTAAATATTTAAGTTAAGCAAGTGGTTATGGGACATGAAGCTAAACTCATATATTTACTAGCTTAGTGTAATCGACACTTCTCGTTGATCATGACCATCATCTTTGTGATTTAGACTAGCAATGTGCGATGTCTCTTTGTCTGCGAGGGAGACTAAACCCCGTTTTGTGGAGTTTCGACTCAATTTGTGATGTGGTAGCAACCCGTGGTCTTCGGGCCGTTTGTGGAGCTTCGGCTCAATTTGTGATGGTTAGCGACCATGGAATTAGCGTTCCGTTTGTGATACACATGTTGGTGGGCTTTATGCTCCCGTTTGTGATAGGCCTCCCCCCCCTTTGTGATTTCTGGATTTCTTGTGTAGATTCCTAGAATTTGTGTTTCACCAATTTTCGTGATTTCCATTGATAAGTTTTATCAATATTTGTGCATTGGTGAATTTATGTGTCATTGACTTTAGTGATTTCTGGATTTCTTGTGTAGTCTTCTGGAATTTGTGTGTCATTGACTTGTGTGATTGACATTGATATTATCGTCAATATTTATGGTATGGTGAACGAAATAAGGAGTATGACGTTTCTTTGATTCTTGTGTAGATTTGGTGACATTGATTAATCTCTTGATGATTATCAACTAAGTATATGTGTGTGTGTGTGTGTGTATATATATATATATATATATATATATATATATATATATATATCACAGCTTGGCATTGTGATTATTATGTGTTTAGTCATATCTCTTATTCTATATCGTTTCATCTGATATTTATAGTTAGACTGATCCGTTTATTATTTTCTTATTAAATAATTCTCGCGTCAGACCGAGATGTTACAGGTGCTTCTGCTTGACTTCTCATCCGGGATTAACTCCTTGACTTTTGGGTTAACTACTTAGATTAGTAGTTATTTTGTTGTATACGTTTGAGATATAGACTCCTTAATGTATACTTATTCTTTTGTGTAGTTCGTGTAACTATTCTTTTGTGATATTGTGGATCTTTTTAGACCACTACTCTGATGTACACTTTCTAGTGTAATATTCATATCTTATTCCGCCTTTGTTATATGAATTGTTTGTGTCTGATTTGTGTTATGCTTATTTCTATATTTGTTTTCCGAAGGATTTATATAGCCACCGTGTAGTAGCTTTGAGTTTGTGTCGGTATGTCGGATTTCCTCTTGAAATAGAATGCATGTTATATTATCTGACATATCGGTGCTCGCGCAAAGAAATTACATGGGTGGTCGCTCCTCAACAGCCTTATTCTCCGTGCTAGTCGACAGCATTCACCGTAATGTTCTTGACTAGCGTGGGTATAAAGGTGGGGCGTCACAGAGATTAATTAAAAGTTAATTAATGTGAATAATTAAGACTAATTTATCTAAGTGGTAATTAAAGGTTAAATAAATTAATAATCAAGGTTAATTAATTAAGGATAATTAACCAATGGAGTAATTACTTGATGGAAGTAATTGAAGGTAATTACTTAAAGGAAGTAATTAAAGATTAATTACTTAGTGTAATTTATTTAAGGATTGATTAATTAATTAAGGGTTAGTCAATTAATGAGTATGATTAATTAAGGAATAATTAATCAATGTATGTGGTTATAAAGTAATTAATTGAATAATTATTTAAGGATCATTATGATTAATGTGATGGGTAAAGGATAATTAATTTGTGAAATTAATTGAGAGTTAATTTGTTATTGCAATTAAAGGATAATTAGTCAAGGGTGATAAATTAAGATGGACAATCAAAAGATGGTTGATCTATTGATTCGTAATTAACTAATGGTTAAGTGAAGATAATGTAGGTGACTAAAAGAGTAGTAATTAAATTAATTAGAGATAAATTAAATAAATTTTAGAAATGATCCATCTTACTTATGAATGATTGAATGCCTTGAATTGGTTGATATCTCTGATATGAAATGTTTTGTGATGTAATATGTTTTGGGGAAACAGTGATAATGTGGTTATATATCGATGATAAATTGCTGCGTAAAAAGTGACATCTAGTATTTAAATTTAAATTGTATTTCATTGAATAACTTGGATTAAGATGGCATGGAATTCTAAGAGACCAGAGTCGGGTATTAATGAATACCCGAAACCAGTTCGATTAGAAACTTGCGATAATCCTTTATATGTGATATCAATAGGCTGGAATGGAATAATGTGGATCTTTGAAACTAAGTAATAATATTTAGGAATTGATGAGTGAAATTGGTATTGACTATATCTGATAATGAACTCGTAGTGAAGTATGAGTTGCCCGGGTTCTCTTTATGGTTTGAACTTAGTATTTTCAAATTATATTGGTTTACTCACGCTGGTTTTCTAGCCTGACCAGGGTGTTACTTTGATGTACTGTTTGGGTCAGACCGAGTATTACAGATTTTCAGGTAAGGACGTTCTGGATCTCAGGAGGCGAGCTAGATGGCAAGAACGTATGGAGTTTCCGCTGTATTATATTGTTGTATATCCGAGACATGATGATTATGTATATCCAGTGTCTTTATATATGAGTAACTCTGATGTATTATAAATGTATTGACAGATACAAAATTCCTTTATGGACTTATAATATTTGATATTATATTTTATCCGCTACGAATGTGAGATGTTGGTGTTTCTGTACTTCTTATTCTTCTATCTCTTTCTTCTTTCTCCTAACTATCTCGGAATTTTAGGTCGTTACAGTTGGTATCAGAGCTAAAGGTTAAGCGAGAACCTTGGCTCTGGTGGGATTACTCATTAAGGATAGGGTCAATGGTACCCTAGAATGAGTTGAGTGTATATATATAAGAGAGCGTATTTGTTATTTTCTTATATAAAGGTTTTTAAATGACTTTAAAGGTAAATGATTTTATATAAGATTATATTTTGATATATAAAGCAATATTTCTTTTTAATAAATATTAAGGTAATTGGTTGTTAAGTTATTGGAATTAAATTAAGTGGTAATAGAAATACAACCAAATTAAAATTGAATAAAGATAAGTTTGAAATGGATTCAAACTAAAATTTAAATCTTGAATTTGGGCAGGAATTTTAAAATAAGATAATAATAAATTGGTTTCCATATATGATAATCTTGGTTATTATCATAAATGATTATTGTGTTTAATAATGAAATGTTTTTGGGAAATAAAACATTTAGGTAAGTATGACTTATAAATTGGAACTGAAGATGATGTAAATTGTGAAATTTTGAATTCTAAGTCTAGAAACATTTGAAATTGTTTTCAAAATGTTAAGAGATAATAATGAATGGTATATTTAGAATGTTTTGAAGGTAATCTTATTTTAAAATAAGAAGCTCTTTGTAAACTTTAAAAGAATCTGTTTGAATAAAAACCAAAGGTGGTTTAAAGTTTTAAAGTATAGCCTGGATGGTTAAGAAAAAAATATGTATATGTATGGATATGCATAATACAAAAAAATGATTTGGAATGAACTCTAAGGTGTTGAGTTTTGATGATTTTCCCTAAAGTGTGATGGAAAACCCAAAGTGATATAAGTTTTAAACTTATAAGTAAGAAAGAATATTGTTAGAAGTTTAAAATTGAAATGGAAATTTAAATTGGGTAAAGTAGACTGGATTAAGTAAATTGAAATTTAACTTCGGAAGTTAAATGGTTAATCTGAATTGGGAGTTTGTATGATCTCAAAATGGGTTTGAGATTTGAAAATTGAAAATGGATGTTGTTAATTGGTATTTGGATAAATTTGGATGCTTATTTATCCTGATATCATTTTATGGATATAAATAAATTATGAAGCTGAGAATTTGTTTTAAAAACGGATAATAAATTAAAATCTGAAGATTTAATTGTTTTTGAATCCTTATTTGAACTTTGAAATAAGATAAAGAAAGATAATTCAAATGCAATTTTGAAAATTTGACTCAGACTTAAATTTTTTAAAGATTTAGATTGTTAATTTGGTTTAAGAGATTAAACCAACATTTGAAATTTAACTCGAATTTATATAATTTGGGATGGTTTAAATTGGAAATTTGAATTGAATTAGTTCAAATTTAATTTGATTTGAATTAATTGAAATTGTGATTAAAGTTGAATAAGTAAATTCAAATGGAATTTGATTCGAATTTGGAAAGAAATTAAGGTTAATTCAACTTGAATTGGGTATAAATAAAGTTCAAAGGAAATTGAAGTTATCCAAATTAGAATTGAGTCAATTTAAATGGAAGTGGAAATTTAAATTGAATTGGGGAAGTGAACAGTTTTGACTCTGGACCATTTTCAATATAAATTGTTCTAATATAAACTTATTTTTCAAAGCTATTTAATACATACAACCTTTCTTTTTAAAGCCAAATTAATTTATATTTATTTACAATTATTTTTGAAACCATTTAATAATTTTTCAACTGTTTTATAAACTAATTACTAATTTTCAACTATTTTACAAATTAATTACTATTTCACAACTGTTTTGCAATTATCTAAAATTTCTAAAACTATTTAACTATTTTCCCACTATTTTACAATTAGTTAACTATTTTACAGCTATTTTGCAAACTAATAATTATTTTTCAACTACTTATCTATTTTTAAAATTTTCAAGCTATTTTCTAAATATAAACAGGTCGGAGTTCAAACTATTTAGGATTAAACATCCATTTGAAATATAAATTAAGGTGATAATCCAAATGAGAATTTAAGCAATTGTGAATATGTGGATAGAAATCAAAGTGAATGTGAAAAAAAGAGGGGAAATTAATTTGGCTAATAATCAATGAAGTTAAATACGCAGGATATACATATATTTTTCTATACGCATAGTGATTTGATCCAAATTCAAGCACAGAATTTCGAGATAGTTATATCGATCCGAGTTGGGATTTTTCAATCGATTTTTTACGGCGAAACTGGATATGAATTGTTGATTGGTTCTGGATATTCTCTATCATAGCTAGGCTATGCAAGGAGAATGACGGTTTCTGATCAAGAAACCAGATCTGTGTCCGCACTAGGAAGTCGGGTGAATGATACTAGTTTGGAAGTGAAATTGAGTGACCGAGTGAACGATCAGATTGGTATAGCGTACGGATGATATGTGTACATCATACGAAATTGAATGAAATTGATATTGTAAATTTATGAATAAGAAATGTGAAATGATTTCTTTTGAAATGAAAGTATATTTTGTGAAATATATAATGGATAAAAGTGAAAGTTTGATACTTTTATGATGATAAGTAAGATGGAAACCACTTTATATAAAAAGAGTAATCAACTTTGAATATTTGATTTTGAATAAACAAAGTTATATATCTTTGTTATACAAGATAAATTTCCCCTTGTTGAATTGATTGCCGGAAGAAAAGGATTTTGAAAGTGTTTGAAGTATAAAAGGAATTTTATACAAGTTCGAAATGATCCAAAGTTTTTAAAAAATAAAATTATACATAGCTATATATATAAAGGATCTTATGAGGATTTTGGAAAAAGGTTTTGGGTACCTTTGGATTTGGAAAGGCTTTTGATTTTTGGGTAAAATCAATATTGGAATTTGGAAAGCCTAGTTTGAGAATTATCGATTTTGGGATAATCGATTTTGAGAAAAAGAAATTTATATGAGATTCATACTAGATGTATGATTTGGAAGATACTATATGTGTATAGTATAAAGAGTTTTGATAATGGCTCTGGGGAAAAAGGCGCTCCCTTGAAATGAACTTCTCAGGAGTACCATAGGTTGGTACTGCCTTGAGCCTCTAAGGGAAGGGTTCTAAAGTTGATCCTGTGAGGAGTCCAGACAAAACTAGTTCCTGAGGATTATGTGTAGTGTGTAGCGAAAGTCGAGGGCGCTGATGCCTACAGAGGCATTTGGGTTATGCTACGATGATAGTGTAACTCGATGTCACTGCGCTCTACTGCAGACCATAGCGAAAGTCGTGTGTGCCGCTGAGAGCCAACAATCTACGTTTGATTTTATATCGGTAGACTGCGACCTATGGTAACATAGAGAAAGTCATGCGTGCCGCTGAGAGCCAACAGTCTGCGTTTGATTTTATATCGGTAGACTAAGACCTATGTGGGAGTAGATAAGTTTCATTTTTGACACCGAAAACCGAGGGCGCTGATGCCTATAGTTGCATGGACTTTTGCTGCGAAGACAATGTAACCCTGGAATGTAACTGCGATCTGTTGTGGGTTCCTTGGCGTAATCGAGGGGCGCGGAGTGCCCAAAATTACATGGACTTTTGCTGTGATGGCAATGTAACCCAGGATGTAACTGCGACCGTGGATGGGGGTGATGATTTCCACAGCATTCTCCCAAAGATATTTCCTCTATTTTCAAAAACTATTTTCTATATTTTCAATAAAATTATTTTCCCAAGTATTTTCACTGGGTGTTGAAATGGGTTTACCAAGTACTTATGGATTTTCAGTCCTATGTCTGATCAACGTATGACCGAATTTCTATGAGAACAAGGATGGACTTGTTGAAACATCAAGTTATAAGAGCATTTTTATAAAACATACGTTGGAATAATATTATATAGATATTAAAAAGTGTTTTAAAAATGATCAAGGAAATCTGATTTTAAGCATTTTCATAAATTCATTTCGTTCCTTTTCGAGGACGAAAAGTTCTAAAGGAGGGAGAAATGTGACGGCCCGGGTTTTCTAACATCTGTAATTTGGTAAATAATTTATTTTAATTGTTGGGATATTGGTTTTATCTGTCAAATAAATAAATTTTCTTATATTTAAAATTTCTGAATATATATAGATTTAAAAACTATAATAAACATAAAATTGCTGAATATGAAGATATCGTAGTCATATGTATATGTATCTAAACTCGACCATTTAAAATTAAGATAGATATCCAAAATGTAAATATACAATCTTATGACATCTAAATATACGAACATGTAGTTAAGTATAAATATATTTTCCATAGTGGACTTGTTACTCTATGTATATTTGTTTGCATAAAGGAAATAAGACAAAAACTTTGCTCATATATATATATATACAGTATGCAAATGTACATTCAAAAGATGAATGTATGTATGTAAACAAAAGAGGGGATATAGCAATTAATGCAAGCACAGAAAATTTTTTATCAAGGTCAAAATTCAGAATCAAAATCATGTCATAAGAAATCATATCTGGTCATGGAAATTGCTGACCAAAGAATTTTTTTTTTAAAAAAAAAGTAGAAGCTTGCTGTGTACGACATAGAGCAGCCTATACTTTCTTATATTCCTCTACCCTGTCTTCTTTTTCTTCCATTAAAAAATGAACATATACTCAACAAAGAATGTATACTTCCATTACAAACTGAAGAATCAAGCAAAAGAACTCAACAGAGGAGATCAACATATGCTTTTCTCAAAAACAAGGTCTCTGCTTAAAAGAAAGGCGAGTAACATTATTTTAAAAAGCTTAAATATTTGAATAATTGGGTTGCATGCTAGTTTTTCTAAGATGAAGTCCAAGTTGTGTGTATATATTAGAAATTCCTACGTATATATGAATGAATAAATGATGTTTGCTGTTGAATCTTGTTTCTGCCTGTTCTTAGTTTAAAATTAGATTCTAAACAAAAGAATCCAATACCTTTTGATCTATTTACTGTCAGTACCTAGGATTTAAACAAGATTTGTTTGTTTGACTTTAAGATTTAGATTTAAATTTTATTTAAGTTAAAATAAAATAGGAATTGCTCTGGAAACCAAAAAGGAACATGGATGTTTGAATTTGTGAAAAATTAAAATATGTAAATTTTTCGATTCAATAATATAAACTGAAACCCTAAACTAAATCATGATTTTTAAGATCTAAATCACAATTTTTAGATTAGAAATGTAAGTGCATTTCTGGGTTGCACTGTTTTGGGGTTTTTGTGAATTTCTGGTGATCCCAGTGGTCGAAGATGCCAGGGTCAATGCTGGAGGTCGAGGGACGGTCGGAGCTTAGTGCAAGTATGGTAGGAGGATGGTCAGTGGACGGTGGTGACGATAGTGGCTCGATTTGGTTGCTAAACCTAGTTTTGACTAGGTCAGGTTGTTTTGATCGGTGTGTATCCTATGGTGGATCGAGTCCCGCTATACTTTGGGAAATGGAAGATGGAGCATGGATGAAGTTGTGGCCGGAGGTGCTGGTGTTCTGATGATCAGAGGAGCTTGGTCGAGGCAGTTTTCCAGGTTGTGTTTCTGGTTCCAGTATCGAGCTTGAATGCTCGATTTTGATTTGATGATTTTATCATTGCTTTGATGATCGGAATAGGTTTGGGGATCGATGGCCGATGAGGGAAGGTGGTCGAAGTTGATCGGAGGTGGATGTAGTCACGGTGCATGTGCACCGTACACTTTTGCTTTTCTGATGAAGTTTGGGTTAGCTGGGTGAGGGACTCGAGTTTTACTCGAGTATTTTGAGTGGTTGGCGCGAAGTTATGGGGTTTGTGACTCGAAGCAGTTGATGCTGGCCTCGGGTATGTGGAGTTTGTTACAGGTTTTTAGAGAAACCTGTCTGTTTTAAATTTTAAACAGAATTTGAATTTAAAACCATATTTTTATATAAAGTCTAAAATCAGATTTTGAAAGTGGGATCCAAATTTACTTTTGTATCCTAGTTTTGAAAATAAAATAAGTCTATAAAAATTAAAATGTTGAATAAGTTTAAATGTTTAAGATATAAAATATATACTAAATTGTTTCAATTTAAATGATTAGTTTTGAAACCTGATTTTAAACAAAGTTTAAAATCAAAATTTTGAGATATGGATCCAAATTAATTCAAAGTGTATTTATAATATATACAACCTTTGTTTAGAAGTTTATTTTAAATAAAAACTTGATAATGTAATTAAGAAATGATTAGAAGATGAAGTGATTTTTTAATCCTTAATTTAACTTTTAAGGTTTAAGTAAATAGTGGTGATAGATTATTTTCTAAAGTTTTTTGATAAGTATTTAGTAGATAATTAAAGAAATTAATAAAGATAAAATGGTTTATCTTTTAAATAAATTAAGGTCTTAAGTAATTAGTGATTTATTAATTATGAAAGTAAATAAAGGATAGTAAAATTTCTGAATGAGATTAATTAACGATGTGATGAAAGATTATTTTTTAAATGGAATTAATTAAAAGCATTAATTTCCAGAAGTGATTAGGGGATCATAATAAGGAGATTAATTAAAAGTTAATTAATGTGAATAATAAAGGCTAATTTTTCTAAGTGGTAATTAAAGGTTAAATAAATTAATGATCAAGGTTAATTAATTGAGGATAATTAACCAATAGAGTAATTACTTGATGGAAGTAATTAAAGGTAATTACTTAAAGGAAGTAATTAAAGATTAATTACTTAGTGTAATTTATTTAAGGATTGATTAATTAATTAAGGGTTAGTCAATTAATGAGTATGATTAATTAAGGAATAATTATCAATGTAAGTGGTTATAAAGTAATTAATTGAATAATTATTTAAGGATCATTATGATTAATGTGATGGGTAAAGGTTAATTAATTTGTGAAATTAATTGAGAGTTAATTTCTTATTGTAATTAAAGGATAATTATTCAAGGGTTATAAATTAAGATGGATAACCAAAAGATGGTTGATTTATTGATTCATAATTAATTAATAATCTAGTGACTAAAAGATTAGTAATTAAATTAATTAGAGATAAATTAAATAAATTTTAGAAATGGTCCATCTTACTTATGAATGATTGAATGCCTTGAATTGGTTGATATCTCTGATATGAAATGTTTTGTGATATCATATGTTTTGGGGAAACAGTGATAATGTGGTTATATATCGATGATAAATTGCTGTGTAAAAGTGACATCTAGTATTTAAATTTAAATTGTATTTCATTGAATAACTTGGATTAAGATGACATGGAATTCGAAGAGACCGGAGTCGGGTATTAATCAATACCCGAAACCACTTTGATTAGAAACTTGCAATAATCCTTTATATGTGATATCAATAGGCTGGAATGGAATAATGTGGACCTTTGAAACTAAGTAATGATACTTAGGAATTGATGTGTAAAATTGGTATTGACTATATCTGATAATGAACTCGTAGTGAAGTATGAGTTACCCGGGTTCTCTTTATGGTTTGAACTTAGTATTTTCAAATTATATGGGTTTACTCACGTTGGTTTTCCAGCCTGACCCGGGTGTTACTTTGATGTAATGCTCGGGTCAGACCAAGTATTACAGATTTTCAGGTAAGGATGTTCTGGAGCTCAGGAGGCGAGCTGGATGGCAAAAACGTATGGAGTTTCCGCTATATTATATTGTTGTATATCCAAGGCATGATGATTATGTATATCCAGTGTCTGTATATATGAGTAACTCTGATGTATTATAAATGTATTTGACAGATACAGAATTCCTTTATAGATGGTATTATTTGATATTATATTTTATCCGCTGTGAATGTGAGATGTTGGTGTATTTGTTCTTCTTATTCTTCTATCTCTTTCTTCTTTCTCCAAACTATCTGGGAATTTCGGGTCGTTACATCGGGATTGTGAGTTGCGAAACTGAGACGATTTAAATTTGAATTTAAATTTAAATTTAAAAATAATATCTATATATATATATATTTGATATAATGTTTTCTTAAGTCAATTTTTATGTGCATCTTGGCAAATGTTATTACACGCGAATTGGCAAATGTTATTACACGTGTCTTCGATTTTATATTAAAAAAAAGCCTGTTCGAACCCCTTTCTCTCGTGCAAAAGAAAAAAACGAATTCAAAACGAAAAAAGGGCAGAGAAATTTAAAATTTCAGCAACCATCTTCCTCCAACTGGCTCATTTTGAATCAATGGAGCCTAAAAATTCACAAAGTCAAGAATGGCGCCGAGTTATGTTGAAATCGATTGAATTGATCTATTCGAATTCACGATCGTGGTAGAGCACGAATCGAACTCGTGATGTTTTTCATTGCTGTCTGGGTTGCTGGAGGAAGGAGCACGTGCACGTGCTCGCATATGCGAGGGAAGACCGGAGTTCAAGATGGCGAAGACTGCGGCGTCGTGAATGGGAGGGGGTTCGTCGATGTTGGGGTCACGATTGGGTTCGATGGCAGCAATGTCAATTTTGGAGTATGGTCGTAGACCGAGGCAGTGGCATTGTTTTTCGATCGCGTGTTCTCTATTGAGAAAGGCGATTTTGACGTCGATGTCAGAGGTGATGGAAGCCTCTAGGCTGAGCATGTTCAAATCGATCGATTATTAAGGTATGCATGCTGTTTTATTTCAATTTTAAATTGTCTACAGAAAACAGATAATAATAATAATATACCAGTAGGTTTTATAAAGCAATCTATTTTCTTCAAATTTGTTTAAAAATAAATATACAGTGAAGGTATAGATTTCTGTTGGTTTAAATTTAAATGTAATTAACATATTTTTAATCAAAGAAAATATATGCATGTTGGTTAGTAGAAGATTAATTAACTGTAAGTTTTATAAAATAATCTATTTTCTTCAAGTGTAAATTTATATATATATATATATATATTTATTTATTTAAATATATATACACAGTAAAGTAAATAATTATTTTGTTTTTACAGAAAAGAAACAGAATTTATTCTATATAGATTATTTTTATAGATATATAGTTTCAAAAGAAAAACTATTAATTTAATATGTTTATCATAAATTTAACAGTAAAGTAAAATTGGAATTTTTTTTACCCAGTAGATTTAAGTTTAAAGTGTATATTTATGGTGATTGATTATTCGATTATTTCGAATATTAATAAATTATATAAATATTTATACAAGTTTAAGAACTATGAAAAAAACAAGCTGAAATGGAAATGGATAGCAAAATAAAAGCAAAGGTGTGATCTTCTCACTCAATTGAATATAATTAGAATTTCAGTTATTGATTGACTGTTTGGATGTGGTAGTGTGTGTATGTGTGTATTCGGAGTGATTGATTTCCCGCGTTATATAGCGAATGAGACCTTATGCGCCGCATAATAGCGGATGATATTATATAATCCCACATATCGTGATATTCCGCCTCGAAGTGGAATTGGTATTTAAATTGTTGTGCAAACATCTATGGATGCAGGGAAACAGGTTGGAAGGATCCAACTGGATTCCTCACATTGTTGAATTTATTTGTATTTGTTGTGATGTGGAAATCTATGAATGATTATATTAGTGTGAATGATTCTATTGGTGGATGATATTTATTGAAGGCTATAGGTTAGCCGAATATATTTTTGGTATCGTAGGATATTAGAAATGTAAAATTGGATTTTTGAAAATTAAAGTAGTAGATTTTAAGTAAATTAATTTTAAATAATTGAATTTTTTTTAAAAAGGAATTTAAAAGAATAAAGATTGATTTTTGTAATTCTATCGGATTAATTCCAAAATATGGGAAAAGATTTTAGTAAAGCGATTTTGAGTAATATTGTTTAATAGTTGAAGAAATTATTTAAAAATTCGAGTTTAAAATAGTTTGGAAAAACTAAAGGAATTTATTTTTAAAAGAAATAAATTTAGAAATAAATTTGGGATTTGATTTGGTGTTTGAAAATAAATTTGGAAATCAATTTGAAAATTGATTTTGTGTTTGAAAGTGAATATTTGGAAATCGATTTTTAAAATCGTATATCAGTGGATATTTGAAAATTTAAATTCACAATGGGAATTAATAAAGGAAAGCGAAATTTGTTTTAAAAATAAACATTGGGTTATTTTTAGAAGTGTGGAAAGAAGTTTATGGAATTGGAATGTAAATTAAAATAAATCAAGAAGGAATTATTAATTGATTTAAATGGACCATTTTGAAATGGAAAGTGTATTTTCTTTGGAAGGCCGTGTATGCTTTTAAAGTAGCTTTCAAATATAAATTAAAAGTTCTAAAGTAGGTTTTAAAAAGGATGTTTGTGAAGAAATTATTTTCTTAAGTTGTTTTTAAATCTTTAAAGTAAAGATTTATTTAACTAATTATAGAAGTGATTATTTAAAGATTTAATTGATATTTGATTTAAAAAATGGTTGTTTAAATAGTTATACTCTATCTACTAATTTTGTTTAAAATTATCTTAGGCTTAAGATTTATACGAGTTATGGGTATAAAATTTCATAACTAATATTTTAAAATAAAGTGATTTAAAATAGTTTTATTTTAAATATTTCCAAGTATATATGTTTGGGTAAGTATTTAACTTATTTTAAAGTATTTGAACTCGGCAAATATTCAATGGAAATAAATAATATTTGAAAATTCCACGTGAGGAAAGTGATTTGAAATTTGTTTTCAAAGTGTTTAAGTGTTAAAAGATATATCTTGCAAAGATATTTTGAAAATAAATAATTGGGGGAAATTTTTTTAAAATCTGGTGATTATTGTGAATATTGATTGATAGTTAAATAACTGACTATCAATATTGGCCTTTAAATGGCATTTGAATTTCGATGCGACCGAGGGTCGGGTTCCAAATGGTTATCCGAAAACCACATCGAATCTTTGTGATGGATCTTTTGTTTAAAAGATCAAAGTGGAAATTTGTTGTGATTACTTGAAATCTGAATGTAACACTTATTTTTAAAATAAGCGATCGTTATTTGGATTAGCAGGGAGAGGAATTTGTGTCATAAAACCCATTCTGAATAATGATATGATGAAATGGGATTGCATTTGAACACGGTGTTGAAGACCGGGTATTTTCGAAAACGAAAGGATTACCTGTCGAATGTCTCTGCGTTGAGTTGTCTAGTATAGAGATTTTATAACCCTTTGTGATGGGGAGTCCGGATGGGATTAGTGAATATCCGAATTTACAAGGGCTTCTTTGAAAAACCTTCGGTTCCGTTCGATCCCAGAATGGACTTGTATGGATGTATATCTGACGTTACACTTTGAGATGTAAAGCTGGTTTCTATCAAATACATTTCTCGAACAATTCATTCTCTTAGCTTAACACCCTTCTTGAGATGTACGAGATCAGAGGTCATGTAGTTGATGGTTACTAGTGATACATTCCCAATTTGGTAATATGGCATACGAAGTGCTGCTGATCATTTGTTGATCGAAGCATGGCTTTTGTGAAAAGTATAGCTTTGTGGACAAGACCTCTTCGGACCTCACAACCTGGGAATGGTCGAAATAGGAAGGATGCGACAAGGTTTTTTTGGGGGGTAGCGCCTTTAGGGTATGTCCATTTCCTTCTGAAAAAAGGTGGTATCATGGTATGGAGCCCAAATACATAACTTATGTGGTTGCCGCAAATTTATTACTTTATGGTTGTTGGTGTTGAGGATCCTCGGATAAAGGTCGATAACGACTGGAGATGGCATACTCATAGGGTTACCTAGTTACAGCTTCATTAAAGTGTTTGGTTATTCGGCCTTGTGTTGGTAGAGATCCGGTTTGGTTCTTAGGGCATCCCTCCAGAGGCGTACCCATGTGGCATAGAAAGTTCCTTAGCCTGGTCATTTGTTGGAAATCCAAAGAAAAATGCGAGCCTTGTACGGTTTTAGTTATTTAACCTACCTTTTACTTATGGTGGTGACCCGTCGTATAATCGGTAGCTATAGTAGGCATGCTACGAAATGTGTATGCTGGCTGAGATTTATATTATACTTTCAAAATGTTTTCCACACTGTGCACTAATGATAATATTAAAAGATTTTGTGTATCAAGCATGTTTGACTATCATAAGAAGAAATCTTCTCCAATTCTGCGTTTGCATTGTGTGTACTGAGGGAGGCCTTATGGTTGTTTCATTTTCCAAAAGCATGGCGGATTTCTTTTCCTTTCTTTGTGAAAATAACTGTTTTGAAGATCTTACACAAGTCCCATGACTGACTTGGAATTTATTGTTTCCTTTCTAAACTCTGGGTGCCCATAATTTTCCACACGGGCAGGTTAGAGTTAGGTTATCAGTTATTCGTGAGTGAAGTCAGAAAAATATACTATGGAGATCTGAAGGCAAGCTGGATGGCGAAGTGTATCACTTATTCTATGTATTATCCGTTGTGTATGGGTTGGTGCAAGTTCAGTTCCATGTAGTCAAGTTATAATTGCCAGTGTCATGTTTTGTTGTCGTAAAAACTCTGATGATGTATGTATAAACTGATATTGTTCTTTGTTTTAAAGATTATTCATTTATCTATTGTATATTGTTCTGCTACGGAATGTGAGATTCTGATAATGTTTCTGTTCTCTTCTTCTATCTTCTTCTTCTTTAACTCTAATGGTTCGGTTTTTCGGCATTCAATTGTTCGACATTAGTTATAGTGGACGTATCGATGTCGACTTTCGGGCATCGAAAAATTGCGTTGTTACATTTTGGTATCGGAGCAATTGGTTAAGCGAAAACCATGACTCTTGTGGGGATTACTCATTAGAGATAGAGTCAGTAGTGCTCTAGAATGAGTTGGAGTGTAATAATAGATATAAGCATGTATTTGCTAGTCAGTAAAAAAATTTGTTATGTATTATGTTGACTTATCGGTTGATTGTTTATAGATTCTGGTTGGTGCAGTTTGGCCAACTGTATCGATAGGGGTTTCTAAACTCTTGAACATGATAAATCGACACAGCATTGTTTTAAAATAAGGTAAATTGAAATAATTTTACCACACTGTTTTTGTATATAAAAGAAATATTCATTGTAAATTATTATGGTTATATATGATTGCTTGGTTGTTAGGAAGTGATAATATTAAATTATTATCATTAATTATTGAATAAGAAATAGAAATCACAACCAAAAGCTAAGAAATAAATTCATATTCAAATGAGATTTGTAAATAAAAATTGTAAATATGATTTATAATTTGAAATAGAATTCCAGAGAAATATTTGAAAATGGATTGAGAAGATTTGAAATTTGGAAAATTTGGAAATTAAATCCCCTTTGAGTTTGAAAATGATTTTTCAAAGGTTTTGGAAAAATAATGAAAAATTTGTCAAGTTGGATCAAATGAAGCAAAATATTAAAATGAAATTAGTAAGTGAAAGTAATTAAAGAAATGACAAATTTAGATACGGTTTGAAATGAATTGAATTCAATAATTATAAATGAAAGGTAAATTGAATTCATATGGAATTGGAAATCCAGTTTAAATAAAAGTATAGATAAAACCAAAGGGGTGAATTGAAAATAAATATAAGAAGTATATAGAATATTTATATTAAACTTAAGAAATAAATGGTGCAATTCTAAAGTAAAATTTGGAGTTGAGAAAATAGTCTAAATTAATAAGTGAATAAAGGATAAACTGGAAAATTGTGAAATGGTAATTGTGAATAAGTGAATGAAAATTAATGTGAATAAAGGAAAAGAAAATTGATAAATATGTAGGATGTACGTATATTATTTTATTCGCATAACGATTTGATCCAGAATTCGAGCATAGAATTTCGAGATAGTTATATCGATCCGAGTTGGAACTTTTTGCTCGATTTTCGACAGCGAACCCTGGGTATAGATTTTTGGTTGATTCTGGAAATTCTCTATCGTAGTTTATAGCTATGCAAGGAGAATGACGGTTTCTGATCAAGACACTAGATCTGAGTCTGCACTAGGAAGTCGGATGGACGATACTAGTTCGAAAGTTAAATTGCGTGATTAAGGGAGCGATCGAATTTGGTATTGCGTACTGATGATATGTGTGCATCGTACGAGTTTGAATGAATTAGATATTGAAACTTTTGTAAAGAATGTGCAAAATGATAAGCGGGATATACATGTGTGTTAAAGGAAAAAGACAAATTGGGATTTGATTTCAGAAGATAACTTAAATTGGTCGACAAAAAGGTATATATTGAAATTTCAGTACAAAATTTGATGTCTTTCTTATCTAGCCGCTTGGGTTTTCATTTTCTTTTTTAATCTAGGGCCCATGGTGCCATTTTGTAGTCGTATCGAGCTAGCCTCGCAAAGTAGACGTTGGTAAAATTTTACGAAAATTTAAGGAGTTAGAAAAATTTTGAGAAAATTTTGATAATTTAAATTTAAATTGTTAAGAAAACAATATTGTTTGGAAGTTATGGTTGAGTTTGGAAAATTAGTTGAAGTGATAATGGTTACTTGACAAAAAGATTTGTTTTTGACAAGTTGATTAAACTGTTTGGTTTTGCGGAAAATATTAAACAGGTTAAGGATCATTCTTCTTAAATAGTAATTTCGGGACGAAATTCACTTAAGGGAGAAGAATGTGACAACCCCAAAATTTTGAACATATGAAATTGAAAATATTTAATTGATTTTAAATATTTGGAAGTTATTTTAAGTTGAATTTCAATTATAACTATGAATTTGGCAATTTAATTATTGAAATTAATTACAGAATTTTGGGTAAAATTTTGAATCTTCAATTTTAAGCTTGTTAAAAACAATTTAAGGCTTAGAACATTTTTGTTGACAATACTGAAGATAATGGAAGCTTCGGAATTTAGTTCGAAAATGTTTTGTTCGGTTTTGAATTTATATCGTTTAAATCGTTATTTAAAAATAGCCTTCTGAGGCGCAGTCTCGGAATTCGACGAAACCATTTCCATTAGATCCGTAGTATTGTATTATTATTGAATTTCAATTTTCGAAGCATTCAGAGTTGTCGTGTGATCGTACGATGAGCACACGCGCTTAATTTATATCGAAAATTTAATATTACAACTAGGTCAAAAAAGCTATCTTCTTCATACGATCGAATTTGGACTTAGAATCCTTTCCGTTGTGTTCAAAGTAGGGGTATATCCTTATAAATGCTTGGCGGCACGCCTCGATTGGGGATCGAGATCGTGAGTTGCGAAACCGAGACGATTTAAATTTGAATTTGAATTTAAAAATAATATATATTTGATATGATATTTTCACAAGGCAATTTTCACACGTTGCTTTCTTTCCTAACACTTGGCAAATTTTATTACACGTATCTTCTTTTTTATATAAAAAAAATCCTGTTCAAACCCCTCTCTCTCTCGTGCAAAAGAAAAAAACAAATTCAAAAAGAAAAAAAGGCAGAGCAATTTAAAATTCTAGCAATCATCTTCCTCCAACCAGCTCGGTTCGAATCAATCGAACCCAAAAATTCATGAAGTCAAGAATGGCACCGAGTTATGTTGAAATCGATCGAATTGATCTATTCGAATTCGCGATCAGGGCATCGCACGAATCGAACTCGCGATGTTTTTCGTTGTTATTTGGATCGCTGGATTAGGGAGCATGCACACGCGCTCACACACGTGTGGGAAGACCAAAGTTCAAGATGGCGAAGACTGCGGCGTCATGAATGGGAAGGGGGTTCGTCGATGTTGGGGTCACGATTGGGTTCGATGGCAGCAATGTCAATTTTGGGGTATGGTTGTAGACCAAGGCAATGGCATCAGTTTTCGATTACGCGTGCTTAATTGAGAAAGGCGAGTTTGACGTCGATGTCAGAGGTGATGGAAGCCTGTAGGCTGAGCATGTTCAAATCGGTCGATTATTAAGGTATGCATGCTGTTTTATTTCAATTTTAAATTGTCTACAAAAAACAGACGATGATAATAATATAGCAGTATGTTTTATAAAGCAATATATTTTCTTCAAATTTGTTTATAAATAAATATACAGTGAAGCTATAGATTTCTATTTGTTTAGATTAAAATGTAAATATGTTTTTAATCAGGGAAAATATAAGCATGTTGGTTAGTAGAAGATAAATTAGCAGTAAGTTTTATAAAATAATCTATTTTCTTCAAGTGTGAATATTTATATATATATATATATATATGTAAATATATATATACGTAAATATATATATACACAGTAAAGCAAATAATTATAGTATTTTTACCTAAAAGAAACAAATTTTAATTTATATAAATTAATTTTATAAGTATATAGTTTCAAAAGAAAAACTATTCATTTAATCTATTTATCAGAAATTTAACACTAAAGTAAAATTGGATTTTTTTTTTACCCAATAGATTTAAATTTAAAATGAATATTTATGGTGATTGATTATTCGATTAGTTGAATATTAATAAATTGTATAAATATTTATATAAGGTTAAGAACTATGAAGAAAACAAGCTGAAATGGAAATGGATTGCAAAATAAAAGCAAAGGTGAGATCTTCTCAATCAATTGAATATAATTAGAATTTCAGTTATTGATTGACTGTTCGGATGTGGTAATATATATTGTAGTGTATATATATATTTAGAGTGATTGATTTCCCGCATTATATAGCGGATGAGACCTTACGTGCCGCATAATAGCAGATTATATTATATAATACCATATATAGCGATATTCCACCTCGAAGTGGAATTGATATTTAAATTGTTGTGCTAACACCTGTGGATGTAGGGAAACAAGTTGGAGGGATCCAACTGGATTTCTCACGTTGTTGAATTTATTTGTATTTGTTGTGATGCGTAAATCTATGAATGATTATATTGGTGGATGAGATTTATTGAAGGTTATAGTTTAGCCGAATCTATTTTTGGTATCGTAGGATACCAAAAATATAAAATTGGATTTTTGGAAATTAAAACAGAAGATTTTAAGTAAATTAATTTTAGATAATTGAATAAGTTTAAAAAAAGGAATTTTAAATAATAAAGATTGATTTTTGTAATTCTATCGGATTAATTCTAAAATATGGGAAAAGATTTTAATAAAGGGATTTAAAAAATATTGTTTAATAATTGAAGAAATTATTTAAAAATTCAGATTTTAAATAGTTTGGAAAAAAATAAAGGAATTTATTTTTAAAAGACATAAATTTAGAAATCAATTTGGGATTTGATTTGGTGTTAGAAAATAAATTTGGAAATCTATTTGAAAATTGATTTGGTGTTTGAAAGTGAATATTTGGAAATCGATTTTTAAAATCATATATCAATGGATATTTGGAAATTTAAATTCTCAATGGGAATTTATAAAGGAAAGGGAAATTTGTTTTAAAAATAAACAATGGGTTATTTTCAAAAATGTGGAAAGAAATTTACGGAAATCGAATGTAAATTAAAATAAATCGAGAAGGATTTATTAATTGATTTAAATGGACCATTTTGAAATGGAAAGTGTATTTTCTCTGGAAAGCTGAGTATATTTTTAAAGTAGTTTTCAAATATAAATTAAAAGTTCTAAAGTTGGTTTTAAAAAGGATTTTCGGAGAAATTATTTTTTTAAGTTGTTTTTAAATCTTTAAAGTAAAGATTTATTTAACTAATTATAGAAGTGATTATTTAAAGATTTAATTGATATTTGATTTAGAAAATGGTTTTGAATGGTTATACTCTATCTAATAATTTTATTTTAAAATTATTTTGGGCTTAAGACTATATGAGATATGGGTATAAAATTTCATAACTAATATTTTAAAATAAAGTGTTTTAAAATAGTTTTATTTTAGATATTTCCAAGCATATATGTTTGGGTAAGTAATTTAACTTATTTTAAAGTATTTAAAATCGTCAAATTTTCAATGGAAATAGATAATATTTTAAAATTTATTCCATGTGAGGAAAGTGATTTGAAATTTGTTTTCAAAGTGTTGAAGTGTTAAAAAAAATATCTTGCCAAGATATTTTGAAAATAAATAATTGAGAAAAAATTATTTAAAATCTGGTGATTGTTGTGAATATTGATTGATTGTTAAATAACCGACTATCAATATTGGCCTTTTAATTGCATTTGATTTTCAATGCAACCAGGGGTAGGATTCCCAAACAGTTATCCAAAAACCACATCGAATCATTATGATGGATCTTTTGTTTAAAAGATCAAAGTGGAAATTTGTTGTGATTACTTGAAATCTGGATGTAACACTTATTTTTAAAATAAGTGCTTGTTGTTCGGATTAGCCGATAGAGGACGTTGTGTCATAAAACCGATTCCGAATAATCATACGACGAAATGGGATTGTATTTGAAGACGGTGTTGAAGACCGGGTATTTTCGAAAACGAAAGGATTACCTGTCGAATGTCTCTGCTCTGAGTTGCTCCGATATAGAGATTTTATCACCCTTTGTGATGGGGAGTCCGGATGTGATTAGTGAATATCTGGATTTGCAAAGGCTTCTTTGAAGTGCCTTCGGTTTCGTTCGATCCCGGAACGAACTTGTATGGATATGTATATGACGTTAAACTTTGAGATGTAAATCTGGTTTCCATCAAATACATTTCTATTGGCGGCGGAGAATTTATTATCTTAGCTTAACACCCTTCTTTTAGATGTACGAGCTCAGAGGTTATGTAATTGATGGTTGCTAGTGATACATTCCTAATTTGGTAATGTGGCATACAAAGTGCTGCTAATCATTTGTTGATCGAACATGGCTTTTGTGAAAAGCATAGCTTTGTGTACGAGACCTCGTCGGACCTCACAACCTAGGAATGGTCGAAACAGGAAGGATGCGTTAAGATTTTTTTGGGGGTAACGCCCTAAGGGTATGTCCATTTCCTTTTGGAAAAAGGTGGTATCATGGTATAGACCAGATACTTAACTTATGTGGTTGCTTCAAATGTATTACTTTGTGGTTGTTGGTGTTGAGGATCCTCAGATAAACGTCGGTAACGACCGGGGATGGCATACTCGTAGGTTTAGCTAGTTACAGCTTCATTTAAGCGTGAGGTAACTCAGCCTTGTGTTGGCAGAGATCCGGTTAGGTTCTCGGGGCGTCCCTCCAGAGGTGTATCCATGTGGCATAGGAAGTTCCTTAGCCTGACCATTTATTGAAAATCCGAAGAAACAATACGAGCCTTGTACGGTTTTAGTTGTATAACCTGCCTTTTACTTATGTTGGTGACCCGCCGTTTAATTGGTAGCTATAGTAGGCATACTACGAAATGTGTATGCTAGCTAAGATTTATATTAAACTTTCAAAATGTTTTTCACACTACGCACTAATGATAATATTAAAAAGATTTTGCGTATCAAGCATGTTTGACTATGATAAGGAGAAATCTCTCTAATTCTGTGTTTGCATTGTGTGTGTGGCGGGAGGCCTTATGGTAGTTTCATTTTCCAAAAGCATAGCGGATTTCTTTTCCTTTCTTTGTGAAAATAACTTTTTTTAAGATCTCACACCAGTCTCATGACTGACCTGGAGTTTATTGTTCCCTTTCTAAACTCTGGGTGCCCATAATTTTTCCACACGGGCAGCCTAGAGTCAGGTTATAAGTTGTTCATAAGCGAAGTCAGAAATATATACTGTGGAGATCTGGAGGCAAGCTGGATGGCGAAGCGTACCACTTATTCTATGTATTATCCGTTGCGTATGGGCTGGTGCAAGTTCAGTTCCATGTAGTCATGTTACAATAACAGCCAGTGTCATGTTTTGTTGTTGTAAAAACTCTGACGATGTATGTATAAACTGATATATTTCTTTGTTTTAAAGATTATTCATTATCTATTACATATTGTTCCGCCGCGGAATGTGAGATTCTGATATGGTTCCTATTTTCTTCTTTTATCTTCTTCTTCTTAGACCCTAATGGTTCGGTTTACTGGCATTCAATTGTTCGTCATTGGATACAGTGGACGTATTGATGTCGACTTTCGGGGGTCGAAAAATTGGTTCTTTACAAGAAGCACCTTTTGGCTGCTTCATTCTACAGCAATTCTGGACCCTTCGAAGCATTTTCGAAAGCATCTGTCAACCGCATCATTATGCAGCAGTTCTGAACCCTTTTCTAGCATTTTCGGAAGCATCTTTGACCTTGTCGACAGCACCATTCGACTATATCATTCTGTAACAGTTCTGGACCCTATTGTAACATTTTCGAAATCTCCTTTCGATAGCATACTTTCGCACCATTTCTCAACCTTTCTGTCACATTTCGAAAGCACCATTCCACTCAGTCGAAAGATCTCTTTCAATGGTAGCTGTAAATGTAGCGGAAGCCCTTTTGTAGCAGTTTTCACTAGCTTTGTTTACAAAACTTCAAATAGGCATAACTCTCTAACCGTGAGCTGTTTTTCTATTGTGACCACACTATGGAATAGGAAACCACCATTTGAACACGATGGAATAGGTTAGAAACCTTAATTCTAGACCTATAAAATGTTATAGCTAAAACAAAGTTTTAAATTTTACAAGTAGTTGATTTCTTGGCCTTCGAAGGGGATACTTTCGAAGGGGTTGTAAAATTGCTTTCTTTTACCATGTTTTATACTTTCGAAAGGGGCAATTTCAACTAGTTTCAAAGCTAACCTTCTAAAGTTAAATGCTAATACTTTAATATATTCGAAAGGTTTCGAAAGGTAGAATTTAAAGTATTATAGGTAAGAGCCTAATGCTTTTAAGAGCTTTTGAAGAAGGTTATCCTATGAGTCGAATGCTAGTTTTCAAAGATATCGAAAGGTTTTATGACCCAAACTCTATTTTTAAAGGAAAAACCCATGGTCATATTAAAAGGGCATTTATAATGTTTTCAGAAGAATTTGCTTTTGATAAATTAAACATACATGAGTGATATTGCTATATTGTTATATTACTTCTTCTAATATGAATATATTCACTTTATAATGGACCCATAACTGCATTTTGAGGGGTAAGAGAACCAGTTAGGTTAACCCAGTAGTGGATATAAATTGAATAAACTCTTGAATGAGTAGAATTACATCCAAGAGGTCAGAAAGACCAGAATATAAAGAAAAGTTATTAGTAGGGGCCAATAGGTTTTCTGTAACAACCCGCATATTTATCAATTGTATATTTAAATATTTTATTTAAATATTTTATCGTTCGTCGGATTTTGGTCCGAAAAGCTACTTTTTGCAAACAGTCGATTAGGACTCGAGACCCCTCCCATTGAGTTCAAAATGCCGTTTGCAACAGTTTTGAGTATAAGCTTCGATATGTTTGGAGTTAGTCGAGTTTTGCTACTTTTTCACTTAGGGCTTTGGTTTGGGCTGAGCCCATTAACCCCACTTAACTCAGTTCCAACCCTCTCCTCTTCATTACTTCATTTCATATTCCTAACACTTTAAGCTTTAAGCAACATTGGTGGAAGAGAGTGGAAATTAGAAATTCCAAGCCCTAGTTTCATTGCAAATCCAAGATCTAGCTCCAAATTCTAAGAGAACCCATTGGCAAGCATCTCCTTCTTCTTCTCCAACTCATTCTCCTTCCAATTTTCGAAATTTCCTAAACCTAATTTGGAAAATATTTCTCTTTTAAGCTTAGAATCAAGCTTCTTGAGTTGGGATTGAAGAGTGGTTGATCCTCCTTTGTTTTCAAGCTTCTTCTTCATTGATTGGGTTCAAAGGTGAGATTTTTATCTCACATCTAAGCTTATAATTATCTTCGATTGTTAGGTACGAATTCCTAACACTTATTCTTTGCAATTGCTTTTGGTTTGGATTGATTTGGTGAATATTCCAATTTTTGGTGTTTTGGGTTCAATTCTTTAAAGATTCTAACTTTGATGTTTGAACATGTTTTTGGTGGCGGATCGGAGAGCTAATGGAGCTGGGGTATCAATTGGCTAAGGCTCCTTAGGTCCATTGCTCGAACGGTCACGTTTTGGAGGAATTTGCATTTCATTGAAAAAGGGCAGGAACTACAGAAATTTGCAGTTCGGCCGACCGAGCCCTGTAACCGGTCGACCGACCTGCTACTCCGAGCAAGTTTTCTGTTTCTGGCCAGTCGACCGAGCTCTGAAGCCGGCCGACCGACCTGTTGTTGTTTTGCCTATTTCGCCTATTTTGCGTGGTTTCCAAATTTAATCGATTCGTGTTATTTCCCTATTTGTTGTTATCATTTGTTATTAACTTTGGTGACTTCTTTTCTTCGGGAATTTTTGGAATATCCGTTTTGATAGTTTCGGTATCGATTTCTTTGGATTTTCATTCACGTCTCCGAATGTGAATTTTAGTGATTGATTGTTCCTACAATCTTCTTTGTGATTTGTCACTTTAAAAATATAAAGGTTTTCAATACTAGTAGTAAATATCAAAATTCTTTCATTAAAACGATTTCAACACTATTTTATTACAAAGCGCACGTTTCTTAAACCGTTTTCCAATCTATTAGTATATACAAACCTTTACCTCACTTGTATGAGAAATCTAATTAAACGGCTTAGTAAAACAAGTGGTATGAAACGCTTGCGTTTACTTCATCGGTTAATTCTTGGACTTGTTCGATTGAATCTCTTGTGACAATTTTCTAGTGGAGATCTACAATTTGTTCGTAAATATTTAAGTTAAGCTAGTGGTTATGGGACATGAAGCTAAGCTCATATATTTACTAACTTACTGTAATTGACACTTCTCTGTGATCATGACGATCATTTTTATGATTTAGACTAGCAATTGTGCGATGTCTCTTTGTCTGTGAGGCTAGACTAGACCTCATCCGTGTGATCTCGACTCACATATGTCTCTTTGTCCACGTGGAGGACTGTACCTCATTTTTATTGAGCTTCGGTTCACCAGGAGGAGCTTCGGCTCAAAGTCCGCAATGGGGGACTATACCCTGTCATGAGGAGCTTCGGCTCACCAGGAGGAGCTTCGGCTCAAAGTCCACAATGGGGGACTATACCCTGTCAAGAGGAGTTTTGACTCACCAGGAGGAGCTTCCGCTCAAAGTCCGCAATGGGGGACTATACCCTGTCAGGAGGAGTTTTTGACTCACCAGGAGGAGCTTCCGCTCAAAGTCCGTAATGAGGGACTATACCCTGTTTGGAGGAGCTCCGGCTCATTTTTTGGGATTGGCCATCCTTTTCTTGTGATTTCTGGATTTCTAATTATTGATTTCTGGAATTTATGTTTCACCAACTTTTATGATTAGCATTGATATGTATGTCATTTACTGTGGCTTGGTGAATGAAATAAAGAATATGATATTCTTTTTGGTGCTATGAGATTCTTGAGATATTTGTATGATTTTCCTTTGTTAATTTTTCTATGTATACTTGTCGCAGTATGACATTTTTGGTTATCATACGTTTTTACTACATCTCTTCTTATATCTCATTTTATCTGATAATTGTTCCTAGACTGATCCGTTTAT
Organism: Allium cepa; assembly: GCA_030765085.1. NCBI lineage: Eukaryota > Viridiplantae > Streptophyta > Magnoliopsida > Asparagales > Amaryllidaceae > Allium > Allium cepa. Next base: position 415,769,974 of record CM060937.1, read on the forward strand.
TATTTTCTTCTTAAATAATACTCGGGTCAGACCGAGATGTTACAGGTGCTTCTGCTTGACTTCTCCCCAGGGATTCATTACTCTGACTTTTGACTAACTGTTTAGATTAGCAGTTTTTGTTGTATACACTTGAGTTATAGGCTCACAGTTGTATTCTTTTGTATAGCACGGGTTGCTATTCTTTTGTATTATTGTGGATCTTTCTGACCTCTACTCTGATATACACTTTCATGTGTTAGTTATATATTTATATCTTCTTCCGCCTTTGTGATATGAATTATCTGTGACTGATTTGTGATATGTTTATTTCTATATTTGTTTCCGAAGATTATTATAGCCACTGTGTAGTAGCTTTGTGTTTGTATTGGTATGTCGGATTTCCTCTTGAAATAAAATGCATGTTATACCATCTGACATATCGGTGCTCGCGCAAAGCAATTACATGGATGGTCGCTCCTCAACAGCCTTATTCTCCATGCTAGTTGACAGCATTACACCGTAGTGTTCTTGGCTAGCATGGGTATAGAGGTGGGGCGTCACATCATGGTATCGGAGCCAAACTTCGGAACAATACGAAATATTGTAACAAGGATCATCGTCCTAAGTCTATCTTAGGAGTCGTGCTTTAGGATTTTATTCGGGTCTTCGTACCGTCCTATCCTATTTTCTTTTATGATTCCTTATTTTATCTATCAAGATTGCTTGATATTTATTTTGAGAATAACTTTTCTCCTTCTTTCTTTCTTAAAGAAGAAGAAGAGTGGTTAGGTCTAACTGACCCAGTGCGGGTCAATCTAGTGCTACTCCCCAAGATGGAGTATTCATGTCTGCTCAGCAGCTTTTAGATCTCGTGAAGAATGCTCAAGCTGCAGGACCCAATCCAGAGCCTACTCATCCTAGATCTGGTTTTGTACGCTTGTGAAGAGACTATACCGATTTGGGTGGAAGGCCATTCAAAGGATCCGAGAGTGTTATAGAAATTCAAGCTTGGCTCAAATCATGCGATCGCATCTTTTCTCGCATGAACCTTATTGATCTACATCGAGTCCAGGTGGCTTCTAGAATGCTCCAAGAAAGAGCATTAGATTGGTATGAGCTTTTAATTTCTGAAATCGTTGAAGCGGATCTCACTTGGGAGCAATTTCGAGAAATATTCGAATTGAAATTCGTGCCGGAGGCTGAAAAAGTAACTTTAGCACAGTGTTTTATTGACCTTGTTCAAGGTGGATCTTCTATGACAGACTATGTCGCATCTTGCGAATCTCTTTCCAAATACGGGGTTGAATACATTAACACCCCATTGAAGAAAAATCAGAGATTTGTCTATGGCTTGAATAAGAACCTTAAGAAGCCATTACTCCTGAAACTTGAGGTTTCATTTGATCAGCTTATTGATATCGCTCTTCGTCTTGAAGAGGCCGATAGAGAAAGTGATGTCGAGGTTGGGAGTGCCAAACCGAACTTCAACAACAACAAGAAGAGGCATCCCTTTATTAGGTTTGAAAGTCCTAATCCTAACAAGAGGGCGAAGCAAGAGACTTCTATAGCAAATACTCCTATCCCTAATCGCGGAGAATGCTACAATTGTGGCTCTAGGGACCACTATATAAATAGGTGTCCAAGGCCTATTTCTTGCTGATATTGCAAAAGTGCGGATCATTATATATCTTCGTGTCCCAAGCGTCAAAGCAAGAGAGAAGGAAAGCTGCAAGCCCCTTGTGACACTTCTCTTGGTCAAGGTATTTTACATTCAATCCTTGATGCTATTGTTTTATTTCGTGGCCTTTCTATTTGAGTTCTTTTTGGTATGGGTTCATCTCATTATTTTTATATCAAAAGAACTTGTCGATTCTTTTTCTTTGAATATTTTGGGATTGATGTCTTCCTTGAGGATTGCGAATCCGGATGGTAGATCCGCAACACTCAATTTGCTTTCTATTGATGCCGAAACTATTTTATGTGATTTTTCTTTCCGAGCCGATATTTTTACTTAGGCTTCGGAATTGACTTTTTTGAAAAGGATTGGCTTAATTATTATGAAGCCACACCCTTTGTCCCGTGTGGATTGTTCATCTTCGACATTTTCAATCTGTTAAACAGATTTCTATTTTTTTCCTTTGTGATTTTGATTCCAACTTGATGGCTTCAATTTATTCTTTAAGCTCACATGATGGGGAGAGTGTTATTTCTCTCATTCATGTAGTTTGAGAATTTTCTGGTAATTTTTGAGCTTGTCTTATGATTACACCTAAGAAATCTTTTGTGTGGTGTTAAGGTCTTTCTAGTTCGACCTTGCCACCGCTTTTCATTTGGCTACGAGTTGCGGGAGTTCGCATTCCACTTACCGCATTCCGCCCTCGTTACGATTCTTATGAATGACTTATTTTGTCATTCAGTTTGTCCATCTCGTTTCATCCATTTTATAAATCAAGTATTCTATGAATGTCTCGATAATTCCATTCGTGAATTTATTAATTTTGGATGAAAACAGAAATTTAAAATTTTGCAAATCTTTTTCATAAGATTTATTTATAAGTACAATTGGATTTTGATCTTAAACGAACAAAGAATATTCTCAAAACTTTTAAGAGATATTTTCATCATATAGAAGATGATTTTGTGATTGTATTGCCCATTGAGTGCTTTAAGAATTCTGGTCGATGCGCTTGATCAACGTTATCGATAGGAATTTCCTAAACGCTTAGATGTGACAGTCAGACACAATAAATTGACCTATGTAAATTTTTCTACAAAGATTATTACATAAAGATAAATGTAATTTTGAAAGTTTTAACTTTTCAGGAAAGAAGAATTATTTAGAAGAAATTCTTTCTTTTCGATACTCTTGTTCTCGTGATTCCCGAAGGGAACCAAGACTTTATCTTTTGTACCAATGCTTATCGTATTGGTTTGGATGCCGTTCTCTTGCATAAGATAATGTGCTATCACTTGTGCTTCTAAATTATTAAAAGCCGATTGAGACTAGGTATGCCACTCATGATCTAGTGCTCGTGGCTAATGTTTTTACTTTTAGAGTTTGGCATCATCATTTTTGGGGAAGAAATTTGTTCTCCACCTCGATCATAAATCTTTGGAATATTTATTTTCTCATAAGGAACTTCATGTTGACTCGAGTTCCTGGCATCTTATGATCTTGATATTCTTTTTATTCCCGGAAGGGAAATCGTGTTGCCAATGCGCTTCGTCGTAGGCAACAAGTGGTTGATTCTTTGATGATGTCTGAATGGAATTATCTTTTTATCAAACTCATCGGACGTTTTGATATACATCGTTTTATTGAGCTTTATCTTATTTCTTTTTTGGACTAGCATACGATGTTCTTTTATGGTGTTCGGTTCATTGGACGTACCGTTTTTGTACTACGTCGACGTTCCGAATTATTTGAACTTCGGATCATTGGACGTACCGTTTTTGTACTACGTCGGTGTTTCGAAATAATTCGAGCTTTGGATCATCTGGCGTACCGTTATTGTACTACGCCGTTGTTCCAAATTATTTGGGTTCCTCATTTCTCGGACGTACCGTTTTTGTACTACGCTGTTGCACTGGCTCAATTTCCTGCTATTCTTGACGTTTTCTGCGTCTTTTAACTATGGAAACGCTTTTAGGTTTCCTATTTTTATTCTCGAACCGGTGTTATTGATGAAATTGAAGTCTCACCAGTTTTGACTTATGAGCAACATTCCATTCGCATCATTACTTCGGAGGTTAAGCGCCTTCGGAATAAAGATGTTTTTCTTATGAGAGTTCAATGGTTCTCAAATCCTAAGGATTGCTCTTGGGAATCCAGAGAATTCATCGAGCGATCCCGTTCAGGCTTACGCTTTCATGCTCCTTATGGTGAACTTCCTATTTCAAATTTTCTTTTGTGTTGATATGCTTCTATGGTTGTTACTTCTTATTTTCTTCTTAAGTATTGCGAGGACGCAATTTCTTTAAGGAGGGGAGTCTGTAACAACCCGCATATTTATCAATTGTATATTTAAATATTTTATTTAATTATTTTATCGTTCGTCGGATTTTGGTACGAAAAGCTACTTTTTGCAAATAGTCGAATTAAGACTCGAGACCCCTCCCATTGAGTTCAAAATGCCATTTGCAACAGTTTTGAGTATAAGCTTCGATATGTTTGGAGTTAGTCGAGTTTTGCTACTTTTTCACTTAGGGCTTTGGTTTGGGCTGAGCCCATTAACCCCACTTAACTCAGTTCCAACCCTCTCCTCTTCATTACTTCATTTCATATTCCTAACACTTTAAGCTTTAAGCAGCAATGGTGGAAGAGAGTGGAAATTAGAAATTCCAAGCCCTAGTTTCATTGCAAATCCAAGATCTAGCTCCAAATTCTAAGAGAACCCATTGGTAAACATCTCCTTCTTCTTCTCCAACTCATTCTCCTTCCAATTTTCAAAATTTCCTAAACCTAATTTGGGAAATATTTCTCTTTTAAGCTTAGAATCAAGCTTCTTGAGTTGGGATTGAAGAGTGGTTGATCCTCCTTTGTTTTCAAGCTTCTTCTTCATTGATTGGGTTCAAAGGTGAGATTTTTATCTCAAATCTAAGCTTATAATTATCTTCGATTGTTAGGTACGAATTCCTAACACTTATTCTTTGCAATTGCTTTTGGTTTGGATTGATTTGGTGAATATTCCAATTTTTGGTGTTTTGGGTTCAATTCTTTAAAGATTCTAACTTTGATGTTTGAACATGTTTTTGGTGGCGGATCGGAGAGCTAATGGAGCTGGGGTATCAATTGGCTAAGGCTCCTTAGGTTCATTGCTCGAACGGTCGCGTTTTGGAGGAATTCACATTTCATTGAAAGAGGGCAGGAACTGCAGAAATTTGCAGTTCGGCCGACCGAGCCCTGTAGCCGGTCGACCGACCTGCTACTCCGAGCAAGTTTTCTATTTCTGGCCAGTCGACCGAGCTCTGAAGCCGGCCGACCTATTGCTGTTTTGCCTATTTCGCCTATTTTGCGTGGTTTCCAAATTTAATCGATTTGTGTTATTTTCCCTATTTGTTGTCATCATTTGTTATTAACTTTGGCGACTTCTTTTCTTCGGGAATTTTTGGAATATCCGTTTTGATGGATTCGGTATCGATTTCTTTGGATTTTCATTCACGTCTCCGAATGTGAATTTTAGTGAATGATTGTTCCTACAATCTTCTTTGTGATTTGTCACTTTAAAAATATAAAGGTTTTCAATACTAGTAGTGAATATCAAAATTCTTTCATTAAAACGATTTCAACACTATTTTATTACAAAGCTCGTTTCTTAAACCGTTTTCCAATCTATTAGTATATACAAACCGTTACCTCACACGTATGAGAAATCTAATTAAATGGCTTAGTAAAACAAGTGGTATGAAATGTTTGCGTTTAATTCGTAGGTTAATTCTTGGACTTGTTCGATTGAATCTCTTGTGATAATTTTGTAGTGGAGATCTACAATTTGCTCGTAAATATTTAAGTTAAGCTAGTGGTTATGGGACATGAAGCTAAGCTCATATATTTACTAGTTTACTGTAATTGACACTTCTCTGTGATCACGACGATCATTTTTATGATTTAGACTAGCAATTGTGCGATGTCTCTTTGTCTGTGAGGCTAGACTAGACCTCATCCGTGTGATCTTGACTCACACATATGTCTTTGTCCACGTGGAGGATTGTACCTCATTTTTATTGAGCTTCGGTTCACCAGGAGGAGCTTCGGCTCAAAGTCCGCAATGGGGGACTATACCTGTCATGAGGAGCTTCGGCTCACCAGGAGGAGCTTCGGCTCAAAGTCCGCAATGGGGGACTATACCCTGTCAGGAGGAGTTTTGACTCACTAGGAGGAGCTTCGGCTCAAAGTCTGGAAAGGGGTACTATACCCTGTCAGGAGGAGTTTTTGACACACCAGGGGGAGCTTCGGCTCAAAGTCCGCAATGGGGGACTATACCCTGTCTGGAGGAGCTCCGGCTCATTTTTTTGGATTGGCCATCCTTTTCTTGTGATTTCTGGATTTCTAATTATTGATTTCTGGAATTTATGTTTCACCCACTTTTACGATTGGCATTGATATGTATGTCATTTACTGTGGCTTGGTGAATGAAATAAAGAATATGATATTCTTTTTGGTGCTATGAGATTCTTGAGATATTTGTATGATTTTCCTTTGTTGATTTTTCTATGTATACTTGTCGCAGTATGACATTTTTGATTATCATACGTTTTTACTACATCTCTTCTTATATCTCATTTTATCTGATAGTTGTTGCTAGACTGATCCGTTTATTATTTTCTTCTTAAATAATACTCAGGTCAGACCGAGATGTTACAGGTGCTTCTGCTTGACTTCTCCCCAGGGATTCATTACTCTGACTTTTGGCTAACTATTTAGATTAGCAGTTTTTGTTGTATACACTTGAGTTATAGGCTCACAGTTGTATTCTTTTGTATAGCACGGGTTGCTATTCTTTTGTATTATTGTGGATCTTTCTGACCTCTACTCTGATATACACTTTCATGTGTTAGTTATATATTCATATCTTCTTCCGCCTTTGTGATATGAATTATCTGCGACTGATTTGTGATATGTTTATTTCTATATTTGTTTTCGAAGACTATTATAGTCACTGTGTAGTAGCTTTGTGTTTGTATTGGTATGTCGGATTTCCTCTTGAAATAAAATGCATGTTATACCATCTGACATATCGGTGCTCGCGGAAAGCAATTACACGGATGGTCGCTCCTCAACAGCCTTATTCTCCGTGCTAGTTGACAGCATTACACCGTAGTGTTCTTGGCTAGCGTAGGTATAGAGGTGGGGCGTCACATTATAGTAAGCCCATACTAAAACAGTTTGATATTGGCAGGAGTCAATAGGTTCGTAGTTAGCCCATGAAAACTATGTATAAAAGAGGATGTCAGATAGACAGGTTCATAGTTAGCCCATGAAAACTATGTGTAAATGAAAATGTCAGATAGACATGTTCATAGTAAGCCTATGAAATCTATGTAATTGAACAGGGAGTCCATAAACGTATAACTGGTTATTAGTTAGCCCATGAAAACTACTAGGCTAATAATAATTCTTAAAACTATAACTAAGACAGATAGTCAAAATTGAATGGGGATGAGTAATCCATAATTAATTCAGTTGTTTTGCATATCATCATAATTTTTTGAAATACTATGTTTCTAACCATTATGGATGCAGGAGCACAGTATGTGGTTTTATAAATGTTTAGGATACTAGTGAGGGGAAAACCCATTTCGCTAAGTGGCATGGTCTCACTAGATATCCAAATGATTTGAGATGATAGACTATTATTCATACTAGGCTTTATGTCTGACTCGAAGTTTTTGTTTTCCCTATAAACTCTCGGGCACTCAATTGATTTTTCTTAGTTTGAGGTTTAGGGTTTTAAGGTTCTCTTCTTAGATGAATAAAGCTTCAGGAGGCGTGTAGGAGGCATATGGTTATTTAGAGTTATCTTTTTGCGCTGTGTATTTGGATGTAAATTTGTATTTATTAGCCTTATTATATACACTGATCAACCAAGGGGGCATTTTCATATATCGCTCTTGGCATATGTGTAATAATTATATTTTGCTAAATGTGGTTAATGTTTTGGGATTATGTAATAAACATGAAATGTTTTAAATGGAATTTCGAAATATGTTTTTGAATTGTTAATTTTTTTTCCATATTCTTGTTATATGTGTATCAATGAGTCAGCACCGCCGTATTTTGTCATCGATGATTAATAACTATAGATGAGTGCAGCATCCATAGCCGCTAATTTTGGTCCTCCAAGTAGGGGGATATTACAAGTTGGTATCATAGCATAGGTTTAAAATAAAACATAAAAATGAACCAAAAGTTTTCAAACATAATCCTAATGAAGTAAATAATAAGAGTGGGGTTTGGGTTAATGTTATAGTAACGTACTTTTATTTGCCATATATATATATATATATATATATAAGTAAATATTCCCCTCTCTCTTAGACGTTCTTCTGTATCTTACTAAAGTTCATATGCAAATTACGGGAAAGAAAGTTATGGAAGCCAGAAACAGAAGAGTGAATATAGGTGGAGGAAGCACATAAACTAACGAAAACGCTCAACCTGCTATAAGGAGACATGCGGATCGATTGGCAAATGCTAACCAAGAGGCAACTGCCAATGTGAGTGCAGGAACCCCACCAGTAGATATGGGGATGATGTATTAGTTTTCGTCAACTTGATGAAAGCTGGAGGTAATTGGAGGTAATGCCGCAAATGCTGGAGGAGCCAATCCTCTGGCCTAAGTTGACGATAATTATGTCAAGATGAGCAGGGATTATACCAGTCTAGGAGGGAAGCCTTTTCTTGGAACAGAGGATGCTTGTAAAGTTGAGAAATGGCTTTTGAACTGTGAAAGGATCTTTATAGAATTAGGCTTGGATGATGAAGAGAAGAGAAGGCTAGCCTTTAGACAGTTACAAGGGTTAGCGCTTCACTGGTGGTACAGTGTGACAGTCAGAGTTTTGGAGGAAGAGTTGAAATGGGCTGATTTTGGAAGAAGGTCCGAGCAGAGGTTCTTGTCCGAGGTTGTCAAGTCGGCATTGATGAAGTAGTTCATGGATCTTGTACAAGGAGAGATGTCAGTGATCGAGTATGCTACTAAGTTTGATGAGCTGTCTCGATATGGTTATGCATTAATTGACACTGATGTAAGAAGGAATTAGATATTCATTCGAGGTTTGAGGCCAGAGCTAGGTAAAATGACCATGACTCGTATTAGAGAGCCTTGTCATGTAGTGATGGAGACGGCCATTCACCATGAGGAGATGCTTGTTCTGTCTGTTAGGGAGAAACCAACAGAGTCCCAGGGCCCTCAAGGAATGAAAAGGAAATTCTTCAAGAAGAAAGGAGCCTAGAAAGGGGATGCTGCCAAGAAAAGGAAGGCTGATTTAGTGTGTTATAAGTGTGATAAGAAGGGCCATTATGCCAACGAGGGCAGAACTGGTAAAGGAAAGAAGCCTGTAGAGAAGAAGAATGTGAAATGCTTCAACTGTGACCAAGTTGGGCATTATACGAGCCAGTGTCCAGAGCCAGTTCAGGCGGACAGAGGGAAGGTGTTTGCTATTAGACCACCATCTTCTTCTAGACCTACTACCGCAGAGAAATGGAAAACTGTGATGGAAAGTATGCTTTTGATTCAAAGTACACTGGTTAGAATACTATTTTATAACGGAGTATCACACTTATTTATATCACAGTATTCGGTTGATAGGTTATGTATAGAACCGATGTAACTTGTTAGTTCCTTAAGGGTTGCAAATCCAATAGGAGGGCATGCAACTCTTAGGATGAGATGTGACCAGTTAGAACTTGATTTGTTAGGTCGTAAGTTTGCATGCAGTTTGTATGTTTTTGATTTTATATATTTCTGAATCATTTTGGGTATGGATTGGCTGGGTAAGTATAAGGCTATGATATTTTGCTAGGATTAGGAATTATCGTTGAGGCACCTAGATAGTCATAACTGCATCATTTTCTAAGTGGAGAATTTCAATAAGACTGTTTGTGCTTCATTAAGTGCCATGGAGGTGGGAGCTGAGATTAGTTGGCTTTGTGTAGCAAGAGAATTTGCAGAAGTATTTGAGCCGGCCACTGGATTACCATCAAAATGAGCTATAGATTTTCAGATAGACCTTGTACTGGGAGATGAACCTGTCAGCCGACCACCTAGTAGAATGACACTGATAGAGATAAAGGAATTGAAGGTGTGGCTAGTTGATCTTGAGGGAAGGAATTTTATTAGATCAAGCAGTTTGCCTTGGGGAGCGGCCGCGGTGTTTGTAAAAAAAACCAGATGGGTTGTTAAGGATATGCATCGACTATCGTAAGTTAAATGAAAGGACAATAAAGAATAGATACCCTCTGCCGAGGATAGATGATCTGTTTGATCAGTTGAGTGGAGCCAGAGTATTTTCCCAATTGGATTTGGCGATGAAGTTCCATCAGTTGCAAGTGGTGGAGGATAGCATTCCTTTGATGGCATTTCGAACTAGATATGTTTCGTATGAGTGATTGGTGATGCCATTTGGATTGACAAATGCACCTGCTTTCTCCGTTGATTTAATGAACCGGGTTTTTCGAGAGAACTTGGATAGGTTTATATTGGTATTTATATATGACATTTTGTATACTCAAAAGATGAAAGAGAGCATGAGATTCATCTAAGAGTGGTGTTGAAGACGTTAAGGTAGGATCAGTTGAAGGCAAAGTTCTCAAGTGTCATTTTTGAAAGAAAGAGGTTAAATTTCTTGGTCATGTGGTTTCAAAGGAAGGATTGTCAGTTGATCCAGTTAAGATCGAGGCAGTCAATAATTGGAAGAGACTAGAGACGATAACCGAGATCAGGAGTTTTCTTGAACTTCCTGGCTATTATCAGAGATTCATTAAGGATTTCTCGTGGATAGTAGCACCTTTGACTAAGTTGACCATTAAGGATGTGAAGTTTTTTTGGTCCGACAAATGTGAGGAAGCATTCCTTCATTTAAAGTATTTATTAACCAATGCTCGAGTATTAGTAGTTCCAGATGGTAACCAAGGGTTGGAAGTATACACAGATGCATGTGGGACTAGATTAGCAGTAGTATTGATGCAAAAGGGCAAAGTTATTGCTTATCATCTAGGCAGCTTAGACCGCAAGAAGTAAGATATCATGCTCATGACTTGGAGTTGACAGCGGTAATTTTTGCCTCGAAGATTTAGAGGCATTATCTCTTGGGGGAGAGATTTGAATTGTATACTGATCATAAGTCTTTGAGATACCTATTCTCTTAGAAGGAGTTGAATATGCGAAAGCAGAGGTTGCTGAAGTTTTTTGCTACTTATGATTTTGGTATAGAGTATACCCCAGGGAAAGGTAATAAAACGGATGCTCTCGGCAGAAGACATTAGAATGTGTTGAATATGCTAGTATATGATTTTTTTTAATGATAATAAACATATAAATATATATTCAATTAAAGGTATTTATTAAAGTATTATTTTATTTTTCACATATTTTAAATAAATATTTGCTGAATAAAATAAATAACATAGGATTTAAATTCGAACAGATATTTTATTCAAACATATATTTATTACAATCTTAAATAGTACAAATTTGAGCTCTCACTATATATACATAATTTTCAAACAATACAATTTTGAATACATCACAATTTTTCATTTATAAATGTCCCACTACATATCGCTCATTCACTCATATTTATCTTCAACTCTATTTTGGATTGAATCCAGCATCTGAGCAATTTGCAAAATACACACTAACGCGGTAAAATTGAAAAAGAAATATTTTTGCAGTGTAAAGTAAAATGCATATTTTGAAATTAATTTTCCTCAGTTATTTGGGTTGCTCGTCATCATTTATTTTGAATTCATTATACACGAACAACTTGTGACATGCACAGTGTATCACTGTACATGCCACAAGGCCGTGCACATCGATATACACTTGATAAAATTGCAGGGATGGGTGAGCACAAGGTCAAACCCAAATCAAAAGCTGGGTTCAACTCAAGTGAAATAAATATTAAGTCACGATATTGAGCACGAGGTCAAACCCGAGCTATAAGCTGGATTCAACACAGGTGCAATACGAAAAACAAATCCAAATGAAAGTGTACACATGATATCCAGTTACAACATGAATTGGCTCGAAGATAAGATTCAAAGAAAATCACAAAGGCACTCAAAAGCAACCAAGACATGAATGTAAACAGCAACTATACATGAAGACAACTCAAAGCAATAACAGTTACAATATGAACTCATGTGGAAGTGTAGACCAAATTCAAGCACCATACTCGACCAAAACCATAATGCATATGTTAGTAATGATTGACTACAATGAACCAAACCAACTTGAGAAAATGAACCAGCTTCACAAATATCATGAACCACACTAAAGTAGATATACAAATGGATACATGAACCAATGCAATCAACCAGAATAATGAACCAACCGAGTACACATAACAACAACTCAGACTTCAGAGGAACAAACACACATGTGCACATATATAGGGAGTGCACATGCATACCAGACTAGGCAACTAACAAGAACAAAATGCATACACACTAGTACACATATATATAAACATGATGCAATGACATTGCAGCAGTCAATGTGAAGCCTCAGCAATGGTTCAAAGGTCACTACAACCCAGTATATATGAATACACACGTGCATAGTACAGAAGTGTAGTCACATGAAAACAATCAGGTGCAGTCACAAAATAACAACATAACATGGTTAACAAAGTACAACCCGAGTATGCAAACATGAAATAATAACATGTAAAACAGTGAAACAACAATGTAACTACCATATACACACACACACACACATACACACATATGTATACACAAATATATATATAGGCAGTGCAAACAGGCTTAGAGGCACCAGAGCAATACAGGGTTTAGTTAAATATGTATATTGAAGTACATGACATGGACATCAGCAAATTCGAACAAATGAGCAGAGCATAACCAAGTAACAATGAACAAGTCAGAGTCAAGCCAGAAATTTACATAATAGTACCAATTGGCCAAAGTCAACAAGCACAAGGAAAAAATAACCAAGGCAAGTTCGAACAAATCCATGTCAATGCCAGGTGATAAAAATCAAAGTGGTCGAAGTCAAAAAGAAACCAAATCAAACAAGCTGTGGTGGCCACCAAATCGATCAAAGCCGTGATTATCAAGTAAATACAAAATTATACGAATTGAGGAAGTTAGAGAAATCACCAACATTAAACTAAAATCATACGACCAAGCATGTTATCTGACGAATTCAAACCAGATGTATACAAACGTAGAAATAGGAATTCAAATCATATATAAACGATTAACATCAACGGCCTATAACATTCGAGTTCAAGCAAAAAATAATAATCATTCAACTCGAATCAAGATCGAGTTCAAGCAAGCTAACTAGAAAAGCAAAGAGAATAAAGCACATACCAGTTTAGTCGAAGTCGATCAAAATTGAAGGAGCCGTGTGCAAAGAGAAGAGGCCATCGATCGACAAAGCAAGGGACGCAAATCATCATTCGATCGAGCTACTGAAGTTGGCGTTTTCATTTTATAAAAAGCTCTAATTTTCGAGCAAAAGACAAGAGGAACGAACGAAGAGAAGCAGCCATTTTTCTCTCAAAGGATACGGGCGAAGGAATAAAAGAAAAGGGGACATTGTTTTATTGCTTCATAATATTTGGGCCAGCTTCCTTTTATACCATATTGGGCTTTAGTGTTTAAAATTAGGGTTTTTATCTTTAATTGTTTTAAAATTGTACTCTCTTTTAAACTTTTGTAATTTCTAGTCGTGTGACTAGGGACAAACTACGGTGGTGTAGTTCGAGAATTCGTAATTCAGTGGCTGAGATGTGGTAGGGTTTTGAGCTTAGAGTTAGGTTCGTCAATAGCAAGTGTCATGAGTTTACATGTGTAAGCATCTGACTACTTAATTTCTACTAGAAACCTTGGAGGCAGCACGTAGGCATGGTTTTGCTGAAGAAGGGTAAATTTGTATTGTTCTATTTCTGCACTTTTATATTCTGCTATTATCTGTGCTGCTATTATTCTGCTGTGATTAGTGCTGAGATTATTTATATACTTCTGTAGTAAATTTTTATAATTAATATTATCACCCTATTCACCCCCCCTTTATGGTGAAATCGATCCTACAAGTGGTATTAGAGCAAGGAACAAAAGACATTTTTGTTTTGCAAATCAACTCACTTTTGCTAAGGGTCGGTCCAATATTATTACTCCTGTTTTTTGATGGAACAGATTTTTTTTGAATTGGAAATTAAAAATGGAATTTTATTTGAAATCTATTAATGTTAAATGTTTGGATATTATTGAAAATGGGTGTGATATAACATACTAGAAATTGACTTCGATCAATGCTCTTGCTATGCATATATTATATTCTCATATTAATCAAGATAATTTTAACTTTACTTCTTATTATGAAAATGCACAGGAAATCTGGGATAATTTTGGTGCAATATATGGTGCAAAAGTTAACAATGATGATAAATGTTCAAAAATCGACTCAGTTAAAGAAACGTGCTTAAATGATTGGCAGTGCAGTAGTGATGAAGATTCAATGGCCGATGAGATAAATGATTTTTCATTCAACGATTTAGTTCTCTTGTGCTGAAAATTAATTGAAAATAATAAAGCCCTTGAGATGAAAAATAATAATTTGAAAACGAAACAAACTAAACTTCATCAGAAAAATAATGATTTGGAAAATGAGCTTAAAAATATTAAGAAAAACAAAACTGAGTTGATTTGTAAAAACAACATTTTGCAAAAAGAGTTGGATAGTTTTAAGAAGTCAGAGACTTCTAAATGTGCGATTTTTGGAAAGAAATTAAATGAGATCAATGAAAATTTCAAAACCCTTGAAAAAGAAAACGTGATTTTGAGAAAATCTAATATTATTCAATTAAATCACGAGTTTGAAAAGAGACTGAAAAAGTCAAGGATTTTGAAAAAATTGAATTTAAAAACTCCAACTCTTTGAAACCAAGATGCTTGAAATTGAGAATAAAATAAGAGAGCTTAAAAAAGAAAATATGGACTTGAAAATGAAGAATTTTGAAATGAGAGATAGTACCATTAGTTGTTGTTCGAAGCTAATAAATGAAAATAAATGTTTAAATCCAAAGCTAATAAACTTGAGTTGGTTACTCAGAAATTTTTCACTACAGATAAATCATTTAATATACTCTTAGAAAATCAACTCAGAATAAAAGGAATGCATTTGGATTTGAAAAAGTATAAAAATATGAACAAACAACTTATAACATTGCTAAGGTGAAAAGTGTAATACCCAAACACATGAAAATCATTCCAACTTGGGTTCCAAAAGGCATGAACATACAATCCCTTAAAGTCAAACAAATTTGGGTACCGAAAGGAACATGTATAAATAGTTTTGGGTCTCCACAAACTCATTTTTCGAAATCTATTGCCACTAACAATCGTGGACCTATAAAAACAAATAGGTCACAAAAATATTCTTCCGTGTAGGTATGGTGGCAAGCTACGGAACAATAACAATGCTAACAAGGTTCTGGCTGTTCCAGGTACACAACGGGCGACAAATCAAAGTTCCTTAGCCTAGTATAAAGGTGGCAAATAATAATGGGCAACAATAAAAAATTATCGACAAAGGTAAAATAGGTAGCAGTATATTTATCTTGAAATGTGATTATCTACACCATAATTTAATTTAATTAAGCCAATTATTGATAAAGAAATGAATGCTGATTTTGGTTCTGACTTATTCAAAATTGTTGGCCAATTATATTCCTATTCCGAGAACAATTTAAAAATCTCTAGAGTCATTGAACTACTTCATATAGACTAGTTTGGATTAATGATGATGTTTTATTGGTCGATGATAATACATTTGGCTATTTTACGGCTGACTCTATATTCACGGTTTTTGTTTATTGGCACGGCTTCAATTAAAATCCAAAAGAATTTCATTTAAATGTTGTAAAAAGGATTCAAGAAATTGTTGCGACTTTATGGTCTGGTCTATGACTTTCATCTAATGATAATTTTGAGTCAAAGGGAAATTCAGATGTACATTACACTAGCTATCAAGTTGATAGAAAAATTACTAGTGGAACGTGATTTATGTTGAGATATATAGTAGCTACATCATTTTCAAAGAAAATATCTGCATATTTTTTACTTGTAATAATTTTCAAATAGTAGATATTTTTCTAAAACCCCTTCTAGAAAATCGTTTTGTTGACCATGTTTCATAATAGTCATTTTAGAAATTTTGATGTATAATTTTTTCTGGATTTGATTTTAAATGAATACATTAACTAATTTGACTCCCTAGTGATCATCGAAAAGATATATAATGATTAAAAAATGACGAGTGTCGATATTAATCATATATTATAACTTGAGACGGTATAATTAGTAAATTTCTTTAGAAATTTAAACTAGAGTTACAAAAACTTTTTGTTGGTAAAAATTCCATAACCATCTCTAATTCTATCAAATTTCTATCGACCATCACTCATCAAAATCCAATATAATATGTCAATATATGGTATTTTAAATAGAAAATCATTCGTCTTTCATTTTATTATATATTTTTTAAGAAACAAAAGCATCCAAAGTATTCACTCTCATTAAAAAGTCCTCATGGTTATGCATGGGTGAATTACTTGGAATTTTTTATTATGTGCTTTCATGCTCATTTAAAAGTCTTCACGGTTATGCATGTATGGAACACATATCAAAATGATTGATTTAATAAAGAAGTTGATTCTAATCCCATTTAAAAGTCCTCACATTTATGCGTGGTTAGAAGATGCTTGAAATTCATTTTCTATAAAAAAAAATTGTAAATACTACTAATCTCATTTAAAAGTCCTAACGGTTATGCATGGTTAGTAGATATTCAAATTCCTGATATAAATATACAACAAATAGACACAACTATATGGTTTTATATGATGACATCATCGCTATCATTCTAAAGTGGAAGCGCCTAAAAGAGTATTTATGATTTTTGTTTGATTTTTTATTGAAATTTAAAACTCTATTGGGTATTAATGTTGTATTAATGTCTATCACTTTATCTCTATTTTTCTAACACTATTACTCTTTTCCTGATAACAAAAGTGGGAGAGAAAAGTTAAGATTTTGACAAGTAAAGGTCAAATATTATTTTTATTTTCATTTAGGCCCATTTGCATATTTTTATTTATTTTCGTGCATATATGAAGGGGAGCTTTGGGTAGAGAGGGAGCATTCAAATAGGGGGAGCGAATTGAATGATCAAACACATTTATTAAATTCAAAATCTTAAATGCATGTTTGTTGTCATCAAAAGGAGGAGATTGTTGAATGTGCCAGTATATGATTTTTGTTTGATGATAATAAACATATATATATATATATATTCAATTAAATGTATTTGTTAAAGTACTATTTTATTTTTCGCATATATAAATAAATATTTTTCTGAATAAAATAAATAACACAGAATTTAAATTCGAACAGATATTTTATTCAAACAAATATTTATACAATCTTGAATGGTACAAATCTGAGGTCTCACTATATATACACAATTTTCAAACAATACAATTTTGATTACATCACAATTTTTCATTTACCAATGTTCTCACTACATATCGCTCATTCACTCGTGTTTACCTTCAACTCTATTTCGGATCGAACCCAATATATGAGCAATCTGCAAAATACACACTTACAGTAAAATTGAAAAAGACATATTTATGAAGTGTAAAGTAAAATGTGTATTTTGAAATTATTATTTGCCTTAGTTATTTGGGTTGTTCGTCATCATTTATTTTGAATTCATCATACACGAACAACTTGTGACATGCACAGTGCATCACTGTACATGCCATAAGGCCATGCACACCGATATACACTTGATAAAATTGCAGGGACAGGTGAGCAAAAAGTCAAACCCAAATAAAAAGTCGGCTTCAACTCAACTGAAATAAATATTAAGTCATGATATTGAGCGCAAGGTCAAACCCGAACTATAAGCTGGATACAACACAAGTGCAATATGAGAAAAAAATCCAGGTGAAAGTGTGCACATGAAGTCCAGTTAGAACATGAACAGGCTCGAAGATTAGATTCAAAGAAAATCACAAATGCACTTAAAAGCAACCAAGGCATGAATGTAGACATCAACTATACATGAAAACAACTCAAAGCAATAAAAGTTTCAATATGAACTCACGTGGAAGTGCAGACCAAATTCAAGCACCAGACTCGACCAAAACCACAATGCATATGTTAGTAGTGATCGACTACAATGAACCAAACCAACTTGAGAAAATGAACCAGCTTCACAAATAACATGAACCAGACTCAAGTAGATATCAAATGGAGCATATACATGAACCAGTGCAATCAACCAGAATAATGAACCAACTGAGTACACATGACAACAACTCAGACTTCAAGAGGAAAAAACACACAGGTGCACATATATAGGTAGTGCACATGCATACCAGACCTGGAAATTAACAAGAAAAAAATGCATACACACTAGTACACATATATATAAACATGATGCGATGACACTGCAGTAGTCAATGTGATGCCTCAGTAATGGTTCAAATGTCACTACAACCCAGTACATATGCATACACACGTGCACAGTGCAGAAGTGTAGACAACATAACATGCTCAACAAAGTACAACCCGAGTATGCAAGCATGAAACAATAACATGTAAAACAGTGAAACAACAATGTAACTACCATACACACACACATATATATGTATACACACATATATATAGGCAGTGCAAATAGGCTCAGAGGCACCAGAGCAATACATGGTTGAGTTAAATATGTATATTGAAGTACATGACATGGACAGCAAAAAATTCTAACAAGTGAACATAGCATAAGCAAGTGACAATGAACAAGTCAGAGTCAGGTCATAAATTCACCTAGCAGTATCAACTGGCCGAAGTCAACAAGCACAAAGAAAAATAACCAAGGCAAGTTCGAACAAATCCATGTCAAAGCCAGGTGATAAAAATCAAAGTGGTCGAAGTCAAAAAGAAACCAAATAAAACAAGCTGTGGTGGACACCAAACCGATCAAAGCCTTGATTACTAAATGAACATAGAATTATACAAATAGAAGAAGTCAGAGAAATCACCAACATTCAACTAAAATCATACGGCCAAGCATATTATCTCACGAATTCAAACCAGATGTATACGAATGAAGAAATAGGAATTTGAATCCTATATAAAAATTAACATTATCAGCCTATGTCTTCGAGTTCAAGCAACAAAGAATAACCATTCAACTCGAATCAAGATCCAGTTCAAGCAAGCTAATTAGAAAAGCAAAGAGAATAAATCCATACCACTTTAGTCGAACTCAATCAAAATTGAAGGTAGTCGTGTGCAAAGAGAAGAGACCATCGACCGACAAAGAAAGGGATATAAATCATCATTCGATCGAGCTACTGAAGTCGGCTTCTTCAATTTATAAAGTGCCTTAATTTTCGAGCAAAAGAGAAGAGGAACGAATGAAGAGAAGCAGCCATTTTTCTCTCAAAGGATACGCCGAAGGAATAAAAGAAAATGGGGCATTGTTTAATTGCTTCATAATATTTGGGCCGTCTTCCTTTTATATCATGTTAGGATTTAGTGTTTAAAATTAGGGTTTTTATTTTTAATTGTTTTAAAATTTTATTTTCTCTTTTAAACTTTTGAAATTTCTAGTCGAGTGACTAGGGAACGAACTACGGTGGTGTAGTTCTAGAATTCACAACTCAGTAGCTGAGTTGTGGCAGGGTTTTGAGCGTAGAGTTAGGTTAGTCGATAGTCGCGAGTTTACGTGTTTAAGCACTTGAATACTTAATTTCTAGTAGAAACCTTAGAGGCAGCACGCAGGCAGGGTTTTTCCGAAGCTGGGTAAATCTGTGTCGTTCTATTTCTACATTTTTATATTCTGCTATTATTTGTGCTGCTATTATTCTGCTGTGATCAGTGCTGAGATTATTTATATAATTTCACAATAAATTTTTATAATTAATAGTTTCACCTTATTCACCCTCCTCCTCCTCCAAGATGAAATCAATCCTACAGAATATGATGTTGGCTATGTTGGTAGAGTGGGAAGATCAGGAAGCTTTGGCCAATTGTGGTGTGCAGTTGAGATCCACTGCTAGTTTTAGTCAGGGTACTGCCATGTTGTATTGTTTAGAAGTTCGATTAGTGCTGATCGAGAGCATAGCTTCTAAACAGAAGGAGGATCCACTATTAGCTGAGAGGATCAGAAGGCTTGAGGTTGGTACTGAGGTCGATGATTTGAAAGATTTTTGTCTTGACTAGAGAGGATGGTTGAGAAAGAAGGGATGGATATGTGTTGCAGATGTGGAGAACTTGAGAAGAGAAGTTCTTGAGGAATGTCACCGATCCAAGTTTACGATTCATCTTGGAGGGACCAAGATGTATCAAGATATGAAGAGGAGCTTCTATTGGGAAGGATGAAGAGGGATGTTGGCTTGTGGGTTAGGCAGTGTGTAAACTGGCAACAAGTGAAAGCCGAACATCAGAAGCCAAGTGAGTTACTTCTGCCTCTAAATATTCCAGTTTGGAAATGGGATTCGATATCCATGGATTTTATTGACGGCTTGTCTAACGACCCTGACTCGACCTTCGAAAATCGACATCAAATACATCACCTGTATTCGAATGCCGCAGATTCAAACGTTGAGCCTGGTTCGCCGGAGCTTATAACACATTATGTACAACAACACAGCGGAAGAAAAACAATATATCATTGATACAACAATGGATACAATATCTGATACAAATGAATATCAATAAAGCAGAGATAGATACAACAGCGGAAACATTAGAAGCGGAAAGATAATATCTTCAATGTCAAGCAAGAGAGAAAGAAAATCCGACAATACTTCAACTCCATAGCCAAAGCTCCAAACCGCTAGCTCGAACCACCATCATGTTGTATTGTAGCAAGGTCGGTCATGAATGCAATTGCCAAAATCCAAAGACTCCAAAGAACTCCAAACAGAAAGCTGAAGGCTACCGAATCTATATCTACTGGCTGATTATCTGAAAATCTGACTCTAGGCTGACCGTGTGGAAAATTGTGGGCACCTAGAGTTTAGAAAGGAACAATAAACTCCAGGTCAGTCATGGGACTGGTGTGAGCAAACAAAAACAGTTTTATTTGAATAAAAATAAATAAAAAGAATTATAAAGAAATCTGCAATGCTTTTTGGAAAATGAAACTATCATAAGGCCTCCTACCACACAAACAATGCAAATGCACAATTGGAGCAGATTTCTTCTTATGATAGTCAAACATGCTTGGTACGCAAAAACCTTTTGATATTATTATTAGTGCATAGTGCAGAAAACATTTCGAAAGTATAATATTAATCTTAGCCAGCAAACCACATTTCATCGTATGCCTACTATATCTACTATGTTCAATAGCAGGTCACCACCACAGTCCATGGCAGGTTATACAACTAGAATCGTACAGGGAGCGTATTGTTTCTTTGGATTTCCAAGAAATGGTCAGGCTAAGAAACTTCCTATGCCACATGGGTACGCCTCTGGAGGGACGCCCCGAAAACCTAACCGGATCTCTACCAACACAAGGTCGGGTTACCTCTAAAACTAGGCAACTAACTGTCACAAGTATGCCGCCCCCCAGTCATCACCGACCTTTATCTGAGATCTCTCAACCACAAAGCAACCACAAAGTAATAGATTTGCAGCAACCACATAAGTTAAGTATCTGGGCTCCATATCATGATACCACTTTTATCCATATGGAAATGGACATATCCTAAAAGGCGCGACCCTTATAACCTTGCTGCATTCTTCCTGTTTCGACCATTTCCGGGGTGTGAGGTCCTGATGAGTTCTCGTTCACAAAGCTACGCTTTTCACAAAAGCCACGCTTTGATCAATAAATGATCAGCATCGCTTAGCATCCCACATTACCAAATTGGTAATGTATCACTAGTAACCATCAACTACATAACCTCTGAGCTAGTACGTCTCAGAGAAGGGTGTTAAGCTAAGAGAATAAATTCTTCGACACCAAACAAAAATGTATTTGGTAGAAACCAGCTCTACATCTCAAAGTGTAATGTCAGACATACATCCATACAAGTCTGTTCCGAGTTCGAATAGAACCGAAGGTACTTCAAAAAAGCCCTTGCAATCCGGGTATTCACAATCCCGATCGGACTTCCCATCACATATGAAGATCTCTATACCGACGCGACTCAGTGCAGAGACATTCGACGGGTAATCCTTTTGTCTTCGAAAATACCCAGTCTTCACCACCCGTCATCAAATGCTATCCATTTCGTCGTATCATTATTCAGAATGGGTTACATGGCATAAAGTCCTCTCCCGGCTAAACCGAATAATGAGCGCTAAATTTTAGAATCATATGGATATATTGGATCTTAGTTAAGTCACAACTTTTTAACCCAAAACCTTTCTTTTGAATGGTTTAAACAAATTCCCACTTTTAATCTTTTAAACCAAAAGATTCACCTTTTTACAATCCACTTCAATTTGAAACCAATGTTCACCAGTCTTTCACAAAGATTCATTCATAGCTTTCAAAACAATTCTATTTCAAACTTGAAATCTTTTCAACAAAAACTGAAAGTTCTTTCGTTATATGAAAACCATTATCATTTGGAAACAAATGCTTTTCGTTTTGGAAAAATCCGATCAAATATGCACAAGCTATAGCTTTTAAAGTATAAACTTGGGTTAAATTTAAATTCCCAAAATAATACTTTTAAAATGGTTTAAAATCCATACATATTATTGTATAACTTGTATACCCTTTCAAACCATAGTTTCCAAAATAATTTCAATACTTAAACAAGATATATTATATTCAAACAAATTCAATTTCAAATATCCTTTTCAAAAGCTTTTCATATTCAACCCAATTCCATTTCCAAAATCATTTTGGATTCAAAATTATATCTTTAAAACCATTTTGTCATATTAAATTCAAATATCTGTGACTTAACGAATTTCCTCGTGCAATCCATATTTGTGTGTGTGGTGTGGTCCAGGGGTTTTACACACAACAATACAATATCATCAATTCAAGCACAACAATATCGATAAGCGGTATAATCCTATAACGCTTATCTTTATTCATAGATTCACAGATAATATGTATGTTCATCACAGATAAATAAATCACAATTCACAGCTCAATCATATCACAGAATCATTACACATCAGGAATATCACACAATTCAAGGCATTCAATACAAACCAAATATCCATAAGTAAGATCAATCAATCACCTAATTAATTTAAATCAGATTAATTACTTATGAATAAATTACTAACCTTGGTTAATTAATCGTAAATTAATTACAAATTATTTTAATTAATTATCCTTTAATCATTTATTAATTAACCTTTAATTATTAATTGATCAACCTTAATTAATAAATCAATCTGCCTTTAATCACCAAATAATTAACCTTTAATTATTTAATTATTCTTTAATTAATTATCCTTAATTAATTATTATAAATTATTATCCCTAATCACTCATATTAGTAAATCTCAAATTAATTTTAATCACTTGATTAATCAACTTTAATCATTAATTACTTTTAACTAAGTAATTATCTTTAAGTAATTAAATACCTTTAATTAATTCATCACATAAATCAATTATCCTTTAATGTATTTACACAAAGTAATTATCCCTTAATTTCATTAAAGTAATTAACCTTTAGTTACTAACATTAATAAGTCAACCTTTGACTAATTACATTAATTAATTATCATTCCTAATTAGTTGCCCTTTAATTATAAATTAATTACTTTATTAACTATTTAATCCAATCATTATTAGATTCCATTTGGAAATACTTAAGGATAAATTTATTATTTCCAAATCAAATCAATTAATTTTCATAACATTTAATCTCTATTTAATAAGCCTTGGAATTTATTGTCATTGACATATAAATTAACTTAAGATTCTTAAGTTAATCAACAAATTAAAACACTTCATCTTTTAATTAACCACTTAATCACAATATAAAAATTTATTTAAATAAACTTATTAATTTAATAAGGGATATATATTAAAAATACTTTAAGCTTAAATAAATCTAAAAATAATTTATTTTAAAAACTTTACCAACCCATATTTTAAATAAAACACTTATAAATTAAAAAAAATGGGTTAAGAAAAATTATTCAAATAAAAACTTGATTTGTTAAAAAAAATTAAACTTTGAAAACACATCATTTTACTGATCCGAGTAATAACACTAAATCCCCGAGTCAAGTCCCGTGCTTCTCTCCACAATCTCGTCTTCGAGCCTATCCCTACATTTACACTAGCACGAACCCGAGCCGAATATTTCTTCTCCGATCCTTAACCAAACTCAGACACGTTTGTGCATGCGTGCACATGCACAGCCACTCCAATCACCACTGGTCATCGCCGAAATCACCCGCAAGTCGCCGTTTCCACGCTTGACCATCTCCACTACCCTGATGCCCTCGCCATCCCTAAAATAAAAATCGAGCATATCAACCCAAACCCAGAAAACATACCAACGCCCATATCAAATCCTCACCGCCGTCGATGACCACCGGACGACACGTCATCTCGACTGGAGCTTCACCGATCCTCTATTTTCCTTTTTCCCCTAACCTAGTCCAACTCAACGCCGCCTCGTCGTCGCACTATCCACTCAAACAACATCGATAAAATCTGGGTCTCAAACCCTAACTCTGCCTCGCCCGGCCACCATAGGTTAGAGAAAAATCCCACTACATTTTTCCCATCATCCTTGACCCACGACCCACCTCTGACATGAACCACGACCTTACTGAGCCTCTCGATCATCGAAATTTGATCAAAATCCACTATACGTTCAACCTAAAAATTCTCATCGACCATTAACTTAAAAATCACCAAATTATTACTAAAATTCATCATTTTCGTGAATGAATTCAATAATACAATCAAAGCAGTTAAATTTAATAGTCGAAATTCTGACATTTATTTGTTCGTCACTGTAATATTTTATTTCTAAGATATTTACTAAATATTTTCACTTGAATCAAATTCTAAAAATGATGCTGTACACATAGAAACACTTTCCATTTCGAAATCAAAGCCTAAAAATCATTTAATTGGATGATTTGAATTTTTTGGATCAAGTTTTAAAACCTGAAATGTTTAAACAGAGGCATGCATTGCCTGTTCCAGACATGTACACAGATGTCAACACACATATATATACATAAAATCATTTTTGACAACCGGCACAACATAATTCATCTCATACTTCAAAAATCATCGCATGCTAATTCAAAATATATCAGTTTTTAAAAGTCTACTCACCTGGAATTTGAAGCAAAGAACAATTTTTTTTGAGTCTGGAAATGATCTCTGGAATTGTTTCTTGATTTAACAATGAATTGAACTTGAGTGTTGTTTGAACTTGGATTTGAATCTGATACATGATGTTGCATTTACATGCTTTAGATTTGAATCAGGTTGAAGTTGTTTGAGTTGAACTTTGATTTATTGCTTGATTCATATTTTTTATTTCCAGGTTTTGTTTACTTCGATTTTGAACTGATCTTGTTGAATCTTTACTTTTCTTGTTTGAACTTACATGCTTTCTGATTTGCTTTCTTTTGAGTTCTTTGTTTCCAGGTTTGTGTTTTGATTATGTTTTTCAGATTTGAAAATGAAGATGAAGGAAGAATTGAGAAATGAATATATTAGCCTGGTTTCTACTCTTAAAACATGTTATTGAAATTTAAATTAATAGAAAAACTTAAATGCCACTTGATCATTTGCATATTACTTAATTAACACTTGTAAATTCATGTTACACTTATTTACAAGTGTTATAAATGTTTTTATAAATGTAATATAACAACCCAGTATTTTGTTATTATTTTAATTGTTTATTTAAATTAATTAAATTGAAACTCCTGATTTAAAAACTTTATTATATTTATTAAAATGAATAAATTTTGTTATTTTAAATATAAATATGATTTTTGTGTGAATTATAATTCCAAACCTGAATAAATCAAATATTTCCAGAAAATATAGATTTTGATCAATTTGGTCAAACTTTGACTTTTAAATTTTAAATTTAAATATTTGAATTTTTGAATTTTATCTTTTATTATGAAAATATGTTAAATTTCAAGAATACTTTTTTCGTTTCATTGAAATCCGATTTATATTGTGAAAGTTGTGCTTTTTACAATATAGGGTGTAAATTGATTTATTTAATAAAATTATCTACTTTAATTTATATAAATAATATTTTTATTTGTCAAATCATGTTCTAATATGTGTTATATGACAGGTTATATATATTTATTTTATTTTAAAACATTTTAAAGTGATGTTATAATTTTTCCAAAATTTACTGCATTTATTTCCTATTTTTAAAGGCTAGTTTCTATTTTTCTGTTATTTTCTTCATTTAAATTATATTTAATTAAAATTTATTTATTTATTTTTGTGAATGAATTTTTATTTTATTTTATTATCTTTATTTTTAAATATTTTCCAAGTCCATATAAATTTTCCAAAGTTTATTTTGTTTATTTTCAAAATTTCTAGACTAGTTTTCATGTTTGTGCTATTTTCTTATTTTTATCTTATATAATTAATAATTACTTATTTATATTTTATATTTTTGTTGCATTTTCGAATTTGAACTGAAATTATAATTATTTTTAGTAATTTAAACTTATATAAAGAAATTAAAAGATAATTTGAAAAGATTATGACTTTTGATTTTCCTATGGCTCTATATCTTCCACCTTTTCACATTTAACATAACTTTTCATCAATTAGCCATAATTTCTCACTTTCTTCAGCCGCATACTCTATTTCCATTTCAAGTACTTTCTTTTCTCATTCCTCAACAAAAAAAATTCGGCCATAGCCTTGAGAAAAAGTTTGGGTAAATGTCTTTTCTTCTCTTTTGTTTTTCTTTTATGCTTCTTTGATAATGATTTTGCACTTGCTCTTTCTCACCATAGGTTCTGCCACCTCCGTCACTGTAACGACCTATAATTTCTGTCATTTGAAAGTCAGATATTTAATTGATTTTAAATATCAAAAAGTAAAATTTGTAAGTCGAATAACTTATTTTTCGAATATCTGGATTTAATTGGATAATTAAATCAATATTTAATAAATTCAAATTACAGAAATAATTGGGAATTGGGTTTAAAATGATTAAAATGATTTATAAAGTTATATTAAATCGTATTGGAGTTAGAACAATGTTTGTGAACTTTTAAAATTGAATTAAAAGTTAATTTGTGAAAATTGAATATTTTAATATTTATTCGACTAGTGAAAATAGCCATTTTTCAAACAATCTCGAATTTAGACGAAACCTATTTCATCGGATCCGTAATGTTATATTATTGTATGGTTTCGAATTTTGTTTCAATCGAATTTACGGTTTGTCCGAGGCAAGCCAAAACGCATAGAAATTGGTTTAATCGATTTAATTTAAATTTGATCGTTTATTTCCGTAATTCACGCAGATGATCAAATTAGCCTCCGAAACCTATTCCATTGTGTCCGGAACGCGGGGTAAACCGTAGAAAGGCCGCGCGTGATTTGGAGTTCGGAAAAGTCAGATAAATAGTGTTTTTCATTGGAATTTCTATAAAAGGACCTTCATCCTTCTAAATTGTGAAACCCTAACCCTAAATTCTACGTTCAACCGCCATTAACATTTCGAACGGCCAGAAATGCTCGATTCTTTCCTCCCTCTTTTCTTCAAATCCACTAAATAATTCTGAAAACTTCCAACACGAGAAACGTAGGTGTTTGCATAAAAAAGGACAAACACGTCCAAGTCGTATGAGTTAGTTGATTTTATGTTGTTTTTAGTGATTTGGGTGATTTATGCAAATATATAAAAAGCAGGGACTAAACTGTAAAAGACACACAGATTTATAGTGGTTCGGCCAGAACGTGACTACGTCCACTTTATATGTTATTCTCCTTTTCTCTTCAGATTACAAGTACAAAGCTTTGACTATAAGTAACTGAAAGTTGTTTGAAAGTTCTATCTGTGCTTGAGCTCTCAAACTTGTCTGCCATTGTTGTACCCCTGCCCCTCTATTTATAGAGTGAGGCTGGAGGCAGGGGTCTTGGATGTATATAGCCGCTGGTGGGGCCTGGGCTGAAGCAATCTGGCATGGCAGTGTTGGCCCAGTACGCCTTGGCTCGGTGAAGGGTGGATGGAGTTTGGTTCGGTAAAGGTTGGTCCGGTGGTAGGTGAAGTAAAGTGGCTTTTCTCCATCTGGTTCGGTAGCATGTCGGTTTGGGTGTATGTTGGTCCGTTGGTGGCTTGGAGAGTGTGTTGGTTCGGTACGCATGGGTGATAGGTTGGTTCGGCAGGGATATGGAGAGTGGGTTGGTTCGGTAGCACGAGGAAGGTGGGTTGGTTCGGTAGTTCGGTTAGTTCGGTTAGGAGTTGGTATGTCGTTGGGACCGGTAGTAGGTGGAGTAAGGGTTGGTCCAGTGATGGAGGAGAGGCTTTGGTTCGGTGGTAGAGGCTGGGGATTGGCTCGGCTGGCACGAGAAAAGGTTGGTTCGGTATTGGCTTTCCTTCGTCCGGTCCGGTGGCATCTTTCCCTTGCATCTGGTCCGGTGGTGGAAATGCGCCCAACACTTGCCCCCCAAAGTAGGGCATGTGCATGCACATGGCGTGCTTTGTCTTGAACTCGGGTGTTTCCATCCGGTCTCTAACGCCGATCCAACTGGTCTGGTCATTGATATTTGCTTATAAATAGGGGCCTAACGCTTCCGTTTTTTCCACATCAGCCGAACCACCCCCTTGTGTTTGCCGGATCAAACTATTTTTTCCGCCGAATCGAACGTGTTAGCCGAATTAAACCCTTATCTTTGCTGAACCAGGTGAGGCCCTACTCTGCGGAATGAACTTTCGTTTTTTAATCACCGAATGGACTTGGTGACCTCGTGTACCGAATGAAACTGAAATCTTTGATTTACCGAATGAGTTCGGGGCCCCCAAGTACCGAATGAACTTGCCGAATGACCCTTAAGTTTGAACTATTGAATGAACTCTGGGACCCTAAATGCTGAATGAATCTCTAGCTTTTCATGTTTCGACCTATGAATGAAACTCTAGACTGTACGTAATTGCTTTTTATATCTCCACTTTTAACAACATGCCTTCTTGTGTTGCAGATAAATGTCTCGTAAACTGGAAACTCGATCGGATAAGAGGAAATCCTGGGACGAAGGAGAGTCCACCGCAGTGCCCCCAGCTCAACCAGGACCGGAGCTCCATGGACCCACCCCGAGATCGCTAGTGGATGGGTATGGTCCTCGAGAGCTTCTGAATTCTCCGCCTGACTGCTTTCCTAGCTCTCTCAAAGAAGAGCAGCTGGATGTTATCTCCCGCTCCTTTGGGATTGATAGAGCACGCATGCTGTTGCCAGGGAAGGGGGTCATGCCATATAATCCCCCTGAAGGATACTTTGCCTATAGTAGGTACCACTGCATGTGTGGGGCCATTCCTCCAATCAATGCTTGGATAGTTAGCTTCGTCACCTATTTGAAGGTGGCTCCTTTCAAGCTCCAGCCCAACTCCTACGCTATCTTGGTGTGCCTATTCGTGATTTTTCGGAGAAAGTACGGGCGCCCCCTTCCAACCGGGAGATTCGATACCTATATAACTTGAGAGGTTACAAGAAGGGGTCTCCATACATCAGCTTGGAATCGGCCGTGTCCTTCAAGCCGGTCCGGGACTTGTATTCAAAGTTCACCATGTTTAAGAAGGAATGGTTCTTCGTCCAGGATGACTCCGTTTCTATCCACCGCTTCACCTCTGGCTGTAAGTGGAAGTTTACTTGTAATTTCTATTTTGACTGCAATGCTTCTTCTAATGTGCTTTATTATTTGCTAGCGACAGGTGGCTTTGCGTACGTGGAGAATGATCACTTGGTTCAGGTGGCCACGGAGATAGAAGCCATTTCGGGAAGGGAGAGGTCAGCTTCTTACCTGATCAGGAACGCTACTCTCCTGGAGCACAATTTGATTCTACCACGTCAGTCTGTGGTCAAGCAGAGGGACACGGCTGAGGAAAGAGCTGCCAAAGCCAAAGGAGGGGCCACAACAAAGAGTAGCAAGAGGAGACCCTTCTCGATACCTCCAGTCGTCAGGAGGAAAGTGGAGAGGAGGAAAGAGGCGAGGAGGAGAGCGGAGGCGATGGAGAAGGTGATGGTGGTAACGGTGGCGAAGGTCAGGGTGGTAGTGGGGTTGGTGCCTTGACCTCTGGCAAGCGGGTGAGATTCAAGAGTGGACGGATGATGCTTTCCGTCAAGCCTTCGAGGGGTTGGAGGAAGGGTCGGCTTTGGTGGAGAAAACGAAGAAATCCGATAAGTCCGGGACTGGTGCCAGTCCATCTTCTGAGAGTATTTCAGCTCTGGCGGTTCAAGGTAAATTCTTGACTCCTCTTTTAACTTCACATGTTTCTTGGATTATAGTCTCATACATGCTTGTAACACTTGGTTTTTATTCCAGGAACGGTTGAGGCGGCCAAGACATCAGACATTCGGCACCGCCTTGAGCAATTCAAACTCTTCAAGGCTTCTGCTAAACCGAAGCCCTTGACTGACCGTTCTGGGGGCGTAGTCAGTTACCGTCCTCTTCTCGGAGTCATCGAAGAGGATATTCAAAAGAGAAAGAGGAGGCGTTCCATGTTCGAACCTTCACTTGGACCTCAGCCCCCAACCCAGCCTATTCATGACATCACGGAGGAGGATACTGAGTCCATACCATCTCCGCATCCATCAGAGAATCCTTCTGTTACTCATGTTGATCGTCCCGGCTTGGTTCGCAACCCATTTGCGGGTCATCCAGATCTGGACCCGAGTTCTCATGATATTTCCTTCGATGAGGTTACCGGTGAGCACCTCCTACCCCGCAATCCTATGGTAAGGGTGCTTGATGAGGCTAAGTCTTTGGATCTCGACTTGTTGACCACTCGGATTGTGACTATGGGGGATGAGGCCAAGGCAAATATCGATCGGGTGGTTGAAGAGACCAAGAAGTTAATGGAGCATCACGCCCGACTGGTAAAGGCTGGAGAGGAAATCGGAAGTGCTAACATTCGGCTGCGGCTAATGGTTTTCGATCAGGCCAAACAAATTGCCGATCAGGCCATTCAGATCTCCCAGCATGAGGCGGCCTCCAGACGGCTAAAGAAAACTATGGAGGAGGCTAGTAGAGCCGAGCTGTGAAAAATGGAGGCCACCTGCAAGGAACGAATTGATATGTCCATTGCCACGGTGGATGAGGTTCGGAGAGCGGATCTTGAGCAGATAGAGGAGTTATCCGGGAGGCTTGAGGCCGCAGAGCTTGCTCAAGTCAAGATGAAGGAGGAGATGGAGGCGATGCGGAAATCCCTTCAGGCTGACTGCTCGAGATACCGATTGGAGAGAGATGCTGTCATTGCGAGGCTGCCGGCTTCCGAAGCCCGGATGAGGGAGTTAGAGGAGAACGAGGGGATGATGGATGAGATGCTCCAGGACATGTACTTCCGTACTTGGAAGCAGCGCAACCTGTCCTGGATGGACGACTATCCCCGGATCATGGCTAGGATATATCTTCAGGCTTTGGAGGAGGCCAAGGCTGAGGCGGATAAGGAGGGTGGCGTAGCTTTCAGAATGGATGTGGTCACGGCCCAGTTTACCGAGGAGGAGAAAGTGGCAGTGAAGGAGGGCATGCAGTTGCTTACCGCCGAGGAAGTGGGTGTGCAGTTGGGGGATGATGATCAGGGAGCAGGTGCTGGTAAGTCTTCCCTCTCAATCTTTTCTTAACTTGACTGCGTATCATTTATCTGATGGATTCTTCTCCTTAATCGGACAGGTGGGACCTTTGGCCAGCATGCTGGGAGCTCTGATCCAGCAGTCAAGTAAGTCCCGGAGGGCTTGCAGGATAGAGGCGGAGCCCCGCTGCAGCTGACTACTTTTTTGGTTTTCTTGGCATTCCTGAGTATACTAGTCCAAAACATTAATGCACTTTTAGGCTATAATTATGTAATTGTGTCATTGTATCGAATGATTTTATTCTTATATAATTTTATAACATAAGCTGATTCTGTCATATTTGAATGCTATCGATATTTTGATGTGTTGCATAAGAAATATAGCTGTGTATATGCATGTGCTTTAATCGTGTTTGATGCTAAGCTCTTGCTTAAAATGTAATTTCATGTCTCGCAATGTTAGTGTGATGTGTGAATAGGGTATAGCTACATGTTTATGTACAAGAAAAGGAAGTACCGCCCTTCATGTTTTAGTTGTAGACGGTAGCTTTGAATGTCTTGTGTGACTGAGGATGGAACGCAGCTGAGTGACCTGTTATCCAGTTGTGAGTACTCATTTCCACTAGCGAGTGTCTCCCATTTTGTGTCCTGTGCTTTAGTGATCGTTATAGAGGATAGGAGGAAAGTTTTTATAAATAAAATGGAAATATAATAAATAGTAAAACTTCCAATCACGGAAGGCCTTCGATGTGCTTAAGTTCGTGGCAAACGGGTTTTGTAGTCACTTTCCCTAGCGTGGGTCTTGGAGACATTCGTCACCCATCTTACGCCTCCGCGAGGAGTTTTCTTTATTACCACAGTCGTACTTAAGACACATCGGAGCCGAGATCGTGCACAGTAACTACCCGGGCCATTATGGCCCGTAATCGTGGGTATTATTCGATTTACCGTGGCCGGCTAGCGTGGGTGCCGATCGTCAACTGTGAACTGCCCCTGGCTGGCCACACCTTATGTTGGGGCTTATAACGGTTCACAGTCGCTGGCGAGCCGAACGCCGTAATGAGCTGCCTCGGCTATAGTCGGCCTTCTCGGTGGATTATGATCGGCTCATTACAATTGGCTGTGAGGGCCGTCGCAAGCAATGAGTTAACCCGCAGCAGAGGGATGCTGGAGCAAAAGTGTCTCATTGACGAGGGCATAGATTCGTATAGTACTTGTTAGGTCTTGCCCAGGTGAGGTTGTGCCGTGAAGTGTCTAGAATGGAGATGCCATTATACAGGATTTTGTTCAACAGAAAAGGATAAAGCTTAACAAACAGCCAAGATATAAAGGAACAAGTTAAAACGAGACAAGATTTTTAAAGTGGTTCGGTACGAAAATGCCTACGTCCACTGTTTCTCTTTGTTATTCACTTCATATAGGCAGTACAAGTTAAGAAAAGTATCGACGAAGGTGTTGGATGTTCCATGCCCTCTGGAATCCGTCCGCTGTTGACAAATATAAGCTCTGTTGTGGAGATCTTTATGAATTACATAGGGTCTGTCCCAGATAGGCTATAGCGCCCCGGGGCGTGGGAAGATCCATTTGAGAACAAGGTCTCCTTCTTGTAAGCTGCGGTGCTTGACTTTGGAGTTGTATCGTGCTGCCACCTTTTGCTTGTGAGCTGCCGCTTTAAGTGCTGCATCATTTCTTCTTTCTTCAATTAGGTCCAAAGACATGTGTAGGAGTTCTTCATTCTCTTCTGGGTTGTAGTGGAGCCTACGTTGGGAGGGTACTACAGTTTCAACTGGGAGCATGGCCTCCGATCCGTATGCCAAAGAGAAGGGAGTATGTCCCGTTGATGTTCTGTAAGATGTGCGGTAGGCCCAAAGTGCCGTAGGAAGTTCATCCACCCAAGCGCCTTTTGACTTTTTAAGTTTCTTCTTGATTAGAGTTTTGAGAATTTTGTTGACAGCTTCGACTTGTCCGTTTGCCTGGGGATAAGCTACAGATGAGAAGCTTTTGTGAATTCCGCGCTCTCGGCACCAGTCGGTGAATTCCTCGCTGTCAAATTGAAGTCCATTGTCCTATATGATTTTGAGTGGAACCCCGTACCTGCATAGAACATTTTTGATCAAGAAATTAATAACTTCTGCCGAAGATATTTTATTTAAAGGTTCCGCTTCCACCCATTTGGTGAAATAGTCGACTGCCACTATAGCATATTTGGCTCCGCCTCAGCCCATCGGCAATTCGCCAATCAAATCAATTCCCCATACTGCAAAGGGCCAAGGGCTGGTCATTTGAGTAATCTCATTTGTTGGTAGTCGAGGAATCTTAGCAAATTTCTGGCATCTGTCACATATTTTGACGAAGTCTAAGGCGTCTTTGTTTAAAGTGGGCCAGTAATACCCGTATCGGAGTATTTTCTTTGCTAGAGTCTGCCCTCCAATGTGATCTCCGCAACTTCCTTGATGGATGTTGGACAAGACTTCCTTGGCTTCCCTTCCAATGACGCACCTTAATAAGGGGTTAGAAAAGCCGCCCCGATAGAGGATGCCTTCTTGTATTGTGTAGCGGGAAGCTTTCCTCAGGATTTTCTTAACTTCGCTACGCCCGTTGGGTGGTGTGCCACTTTGCAAGTACTTCCGGATAGGAGTCATCCAAGTTTCCTCTTTGATTGCAGCTATCAGATTCATTGGCTCGAAACTCGGGGCGAGTAGCTTTGAGATGGTTATTGTTTCGGAAGTGGTGTCGTCCTTCATGCTAGCTTGCTTTGCCAGTTCGTCGGCCTCTTGATTCTCTCCTCGAGGAATGTGTTTGATTAAATAGTGATCCAATTGATTTAGCAGCAGCTTGGTCTTCTTTAGATACGCTGTGAATCGTTCCCCTCGAGTCTGGAATTCTCCCAGTATTTGATTTACAATAAGTTTAGAATCACCATGGAGACAAAAAGAACCGACTCCAATCTCTAGGGCAAGTTCTAATCCGGCTATCACTGCTTCGTATTCTGCGTTGTTGTTGGTGGCAGCGAATTCCAATCTTAGGGCATAGTGCAGCTTCCTTCCCCTGGGGGTGATTATCACAATACCTGCCTTTGAGCCTTGTTCATTTGATGCTCCATCTACAAAGAGATTCCACTTGATATCCTTTGTTATTTCAGATCGATCTTTACCTTCGTTGGTAGTGAATTCGGTAATGAAATCGGCCATGGCTTGTCCCTTGATGGCGGTGCGAGGATGGTAGGTGATATCATATTGACTCAGTTCAATGCACCATTTAAGTAGTCGTCCAGAAGTGTCGGGGCGATGGAGTACCTGCCTCAGCGGTTGATCGGTTAAAACTCTAATGGAATGTGATTAGAAATAGTGTCGCAGTTTCCGTGACGTGATTAGCAAACAGTATGCTATCTTTTCAAGTTTAGGGTATTTGGCCTCTGCCCCTGTAAATCTCTTGCTTACAAAGTATACGGGCCGCTGCGCGCGGTTGTCTTCCCTTACCAGAGCGGCGCTTAAAGCATGGGATGATACAGCAAGGTATATGCATAGTTCTTCGCCTTCATTTGGAGTTGAGAGTACTGGTGGTCTTTGAAGGTGTTCGATTAGGTTAAGGAAGGCTGTCGAGCATTCGTCAGTCCATCCGAACTTTCCTTTGTCTTTCTTAAGAGTTTCAAAGAAAGGGATGCATTTGTCGGTTGCTTTAGAGATGAACCTGCTTAGGGCAGCCACCTTTCCGTTTAGGCTTTGCATCTCCCTTCGAGTGGATGGTATCTTGATATCTTGCAAAGCCCGGACTTGTTCGGGGTTTGCTTCAATCCCCCTTGCATGGACGATGAATCCCAAGAACTTTCCCGACGATACTCCGAAGGAGCACTTTAGAGGATTCAGCTTCATTCCATATTGGCGAATTACTTGAAACATCTCGTCCAGGTGATTTATATGATCGTTGGCTTTCTTCGATTTTACCAGCATGTCATCCACATAAACTTCCATAGTTCGTCCTATTAATTCCGCAAACATCTTGTTGACGAGGCGCTGATAAGTAGCTCCGGCGTTTTTAAGTCCAAAAGACATTACTTTGTAGCAGTACAATCCCCGGTTAGTGATGAAACTAGTGTGGTCTTGATCGGGGGCGTGCATAGGGATCTGGTTATATCCTGAGTATGCGTCCATAAAGGATAAGAGTTCGTGTCCGGCTGTGCTGTCCACGAGCTGATCGATTCGGGGGAGTGGGAAGCAGTCCTTCGGGCAAGCGTCATTTAAGTTGGAGAAGTCGATGCAGGTTCGCCACTTCCCATTGGCCTTCTTTACCAGTACTGGGTTGGCGATCCATTCTGGGTAGGTGGCTTCTCGTATGAAGTCATTGGCAAGTAAGTTCTTTACTTCTTCCTCAAGGGCTGCTGATCGATCTGCCCCCATGCTCCTCTTTTTCTGCTTCACTGGCACCTTGGTGGGATCGATGTTTAGTACGTGACATGCTACGTCTGTGGAGATTCCTGTCATGTCGGCATGCGTCCATGCAAATACATCCATGTTGTGGCGAAGAAAATCGACGAGTTGATTCTTCAACTCCACTCTTAACTGAGACACAACTCTCGGCAGTCTACTTGGGTCGTGTTTGCCTACAGATACAAATTCCATAGCCTCTGCAGGCTCGGTGGTGGCCTCCTCCTCTTTGTCCCTGGGGTCTAATTCGTTGAAAGGATCGCTGGTATATTGAAGAGGAGGGGCTTTCTTTAATTGCTATGCTTCCAAGTTTTTCTTGCAGAGAGAAATCTCTGCATCCTTCCCTTTATCCTTCCTGCGGTTATTGCGAAGTTCAGTTACATAGCAATCTCGAGCGGCGTCTTGATCTCCCTCTATTTCTCCTACTCCGTTATCCGTTGGGAATTTCATTTTCAGGCACCACGGGGCTAGGACAATTTGGAAGTCAGACAAGGCCGGTCTTCCCAAAAAGGCGTTGTAGGCCGAGTGGCTTTCTATTAGCACACATGTTTGTTTTCTCACAACGGAGCGGGGATGACTTCCTATCTCGACAAAGAGGTCCAGTTGCCCAAGGGGCATTTTTGCATCTCTAGTGAAGCCATGTAGCGGTTTGCTGTAGGGAGACACATCCTTCATTGACATCTTCATCTTGTCGAAAGCATGCTTGAATAGGATATTTACTGAGCTTCCAGTGTCTACTAGGATTCGAAAAACTTTGGCTGGACCGAACCAGGTAGAGATGACCATAGGATCCATGTGAGGGTACTGCCTTCCCTCTAGATCACGCCTACTGAATGTGATGTCATCATTCTCTTTCCGTTTCGGGTGGCGTTCTTCTGTAACAGAATTAATGTAGCCTTCGTTGTTTCTAAGCGACTTACCGTATCTCTCCATCTCTGCCTAGCTTCCGTCGGCAATGTGTGGTCCTCCTGATATGGTAAGGACCACTATCTTCTCCCAACTGGAGCCGTTGGTGTTGCGATTTCCTCCGCCTACTTCCGGGAGGGGCAGCCCCGGGTTCTCATTGACAGGAGTTAAAGTCCTGTTCTGACCTTTCACATAGCGCTCTAGTCTCTTCCTTCGGATGTGTTCTTCAATCAAGTCTCGGAGATGATGACATTCATTAGTATCATGCCCATGAGATTCGTGGAAACGGCAGAACTTTCCGGACTTAATTGCATTATCCGATTCCTTCTTGTGCGGGGGGCGTTTGTATCTAACTTCGTCTTGGTTGGCTAGGAAGATGTTTTCGATTGTTTCATTCAAAGGAGTGTAAGAGTCAAATCTTGGTCCTGGTCGATATAAGCGCTTTCCTCCCTTCTTGTCCCCAGCATTGTCTCTACAGTCATTTCTCCGAACATCCTTTGCTGCAGCGGGAACCCTGTCTGGAGCTGCCTTAGCCTGTTGCCCTGACTGCCTCTCAGTGGCAGCGTCTTCAAGTCTCATATATTTTCCTGCTTCATGGAAGAAATCAGGTAAAGTAGCTGGTTTTTCTTTGGTTAGTCTTCTAGTAAATTTAGTATCCGGGTGCACACCACTGCAGAGGGCCATTAGGATAAGTTTCTCATCGGCGTCTTGAACTGCGGCTGCTGCAGCGTTGAATCGGGTTAGATATTGTTGCACTGTCTCCCCGGGCTTCTGTTTGATATTAGATAGGGAATAAGCGTCCTTGGGTTGTTCCACATGAAGAGGAACTGGCTGATGAACTTTTCTTTCAACATTTCTCATGAACCGATGAATCCTTGGGGCAGATGGCAGAACCAGGAGGTAGCTAGATCTGCCAAGAATAGTGGAAAGCATTTACACAACACTCCCTCTGTTGCTCCGCTCATTAGCATATGTTGTGTGTATCTCTGCAAGTGTACAATGGGGTCAGAGGTTCCCTTGTAAGGTTCCATTGTTGGCATTTTCCATTCCCGGGGGGTGATGGCAGTTTCGATATTACGGGTGAAGGGGCTGTTTACCCTAACACCGATCCTCCGATCCCTTTGTTCCCGTTGGACGCACTCTCTGAACAATAGCGCCATCCTTTCCTCAGAACTTGGAGCAAATAGAAATGAGTTTGGTTCTTCCCTGCGGGATTGATTCCGTCCAGATGACCTGTAGGGATGGTATCGTCTATCACTCCTAACATTCTCCAACGGCTGCCTCTGGTCTTCCGGGGGATGCTGGGGTCAGCCACAGTTGGTCCTTGGCTTGATCTTTCCCTGCTGGGTTCTCTTCTCAGCACTTCCTCGGGTCCAACTTCGGGCTGGACTCCAGCTCGGCCCCGTCCCTTGGTGTTTCCATGGTTAGGTAGCATGGCGGGCTCAGCTACATCCGACCCTCGCCTGGTACCTCCCCCGTTGGGTTCGTTCCAAGCGTTTCCTCTGGTCGGAATTCGAGCTGAGTCCGGGCTCGGCTCCTACCATAGCTGTTTCTATTGTCAGCCTCTTCGAAGAAGAAAGACCTTTGTCGTCTCCTAGATCCTCCAGACCGGGACTCACCCCATGATTCAGTGTTGCGGTTGGTCTCTTCAACATCCCTTAAGCGCGACATGAGTTGATCTACCAAGGCTCCTTGTTGAGATGCGAAGCGGTTAGTTACTTCAGCCACAACCCTGTCCAGATCCGCCCTTGTAATTAGTTGTTCCGTAGCAGGGGCTGTCGGATTTGCCTGATTTACATTTGCTGTTGGAACCGGACGATTGTCTTGGTCTCTGATCATTAGATCTGGGATACTGCCAGTTGCAATGTTCTTTCCTTTGTTAGCAACTTTCTTCCTTCCGGGAGGCATGTTTTTCCAAGCAATGAACGATGCTGATAGAAAAAGGGTTAAGTGGGAGAAGCTGAAACTTCGAGCTCCTGTTCTCAGTGAAAGCACCAAAAATGTTTGCACAAAAAAATGGGAAAACATCTGCAAGTCGTATGAGTTAGTTTATTTTATGTTATTTTTAGTGATTTGGGTGATTTATGCAAATATATAAAAAGCAAAGACTAAACTGTAAAAGACACACAGATTTATAGTGGTTCGGCCAGAACGTGCCTACGTCCACTTTATTTGTTATTCTCTTTTTCTCTTCAGATTACAAGTACAAAGCTTTGACTACAAGTAACTGAAAGTTGTTTGAAAGTTCTATCCGTGCTTGAGCTCTCAAACTTGTCTGCCATTGTTGTACCCCTGCCCCTCTATTTATAGAGCGAGGCCGGGGGCAGGGGTCTTGGATGTATAGCGTCACTGGTGGGCCTGGGCTGAAGCAATCTGGCTGGCAGTGTTGGTCCGGTACGCCTTGGCTTGGTGAAGGGTGGATGGAGTTTGGTTCGGTAAAGTTTGGTCCGGTGGTAGGTGAAGTATAGTGGCTTTTCTCCATCTGGTTCGGTAGCATGTCGGTCCGGTTGTATGTCGGTCCGGTGGTGGCTTGGAGAGTGTGTTGGTTCGGTAGGCATGGGAGATAGGTTGGTTCGGCAGGGATATGGAGAGTGGGTTGCTTCGGTAGCATGAGGAAGGTGGGTTGGTTCGGTAGTTCGGTTAGTTCGGTTAGGAGTTGGTATGTCATTTGGACCGGTAGTAGGTGGTGTGAGGGTTGGTCCGGTGATGGAGGAGAGGCTTCGGTTCGGTGGTAGAGGCTGGGGATTGGCTCGGCTGGCATGAGAAAAGGTTGGTTCGGTATTGGATTTCCTTCGTCTAGTATGGTGGCATCTTTCCCTTGCTTCTAGTCCGGTGGTGGAAATGCGCCCAACAGTAGGGCATTGAGTGATCTTGAGATCCATACGGCTATGATCTTGTTTAGTGGACTAGATTCGCGGCAATGTTCGTTCAAGTGGCCGACGTTCAGTCACGGTTTTTGAGGCCGATACTCGATCGAGCTCGGCATGGTTAGGGGCGAGTGCATGTCGTGGCCAGGGCTTCTAAGTGAGAGTCGCTGATCATCGTCGATGGCAACAAGGGGGGTGCGGCGTTCAATGGGAATCGAACGAAGATGGGTTCGATTTGCGTTCGTTTTTCACGTAATGGGAAGAAGCAAAATTATGCAGCCTTGATTTATTTCCAGTTTTGAACGGCCGAGATTTCATAGTAGGGTTTCCAAATAAAAAAAAAGAAAAAAAGAAATTGATTTGTCTATATTTAAATTCGTTCAATGTTTAATAAGCTATAACTTTGTGATACGAGGTCGGAAATTGACGAAACAAGTTGTGTTGGCTTCGTTTTGTCGAGCACTACGCAATGGAGCTGATTTGGAGTTGTTTGGAGCTAGTGATAATTTTGGGTAAAATTAAACGCACGTTTAATTTTATTCGAAACAAAACGCTACAACTGTTATCGGAAACTCAAGGTGAGAACTTCTCACTCAATCGAATTGTTTCGATTTAAATTTTAAATAGTTAGATTTAAAATTGCTTGATTGTGTGATTGGATGATAGTTATTATCTGATGTATTGAAATAAACCCTATACGCCGTATATTAAGCGGATGTTATTTATTAAAAACATATACCGCGATGATTCCAATTTGATATGGAATTGGTATTATATATGTACTTGGAGTTGATTTCCCGCATTATATAGCGGATGAGACCCTATTGCGCCGCATAATAGCGGATACTATTTTATAAATCCCATATACCGTGATATTCCGTCTTGAAGCGGAATTGGTATTGTGCTAACATCTTTGGATGCAGGGAAACAGGTTGGAGAGATCCCACTGGATTCCTTAAACATTTGAATTTATTTCAATGTTGTCTGTTGATCTATTTATAATCTGCGTGATTATCTTTGTGATTGAAATCGTTAAAGGCCAAATTTTAGACGAATATATTTTTGGTATCGATGGATGCCGAAAATAAATAAAATTGGATATTTTGAAAATTTAAGTTGAGAATTCGTAATAAAATTTAATTTTGGAATTGATTCACTTTAAATAAATAAACGTTGAAATTTTTATGTTATAAAAATTTTGAATTTTTGTGAAATATAACTGAAATGTGATTTTTCAAAATAAGTAGTTGATTAATTTATAAAAAGGTTTAAATTGGGATTTTTGAATTATTATAAATGATTTATATAAAAGATTTATAAAATTGATATTTATAAATTAAAATGTTGGGATTATAAAACGAGTTTTATAAGTATTAAAATGAAGCATAAATGGATTTCATAAGTGGATGAAATCTATAGATTTATAAATTGTGAGTTATAAAATTAATAGATTGTTTGTAAAATAAAAGATTTATAAGTAATTAACTTATAAATTGGATTTTGGCGTGTAAATGGGATATGGATAGAATTTGTTAATAAAGTGATTTTATGAGTTAAAGTTGTTATAAAGTATAAATGGAATTTATAAACGTTGCTTTATAAATCCGAAATCAGCTTATTTTGATAAGTTTATTTATTATAGCTTATTAAAGGAAATATATCCTTGATTTTGGACAGTGGATAATTTTTTAAATAAAATATATAGAAATTGAATTTGGTTAACGAAGTATATTCATGATTTTGGATGGTGAATAATATATTAAACAAATATTTTTGGGAAAGTGATATTTTAAATAGAATTAAAGCAACTCAAAAATGTTTTAAAAGGTGTTAAGTATCGAAACCACAAATTTCAATATTCATTGTTGAAATAGACGTTTTCGAGAAATAGAAGGAAATAGTGGACTGGACTATAACACTATTGTTATAGTAAATGATTTCCGAAAGGAAATTTTTTGTACAGTATTAGGGTTTATATATCTATCTTAAATTTCAAATCCCTATACTAGTGATTTTGGGTTGTCGTAACGATGTTTTACGTAACATTCGTTTTGACCCAAATAAATGTTTTTAAGAGAAGTTTTCCTTAAAGAATAAAATATATACTTAATTCGGATTTAAATATATTGAATGTTTTCCAAATATTGAAAATAAATAGATTGGTGAATTACTTATTATTAAATAAGTATGGAAATGTTTTCCAATATGAAGCGAGTGTTTTGAGATTATATTTTTTTAAAGATAAATTGAAAGTGAATAATTGAAATCAATTTGAAAAATCGTATAAAAGGTGAATATTTGGAAATGTAAATTCACAATGGAAATTTATAAGGGAAATTTGTTTTAAAAATAAACATTGATTTATTTTTAAAGTGTGGAATAAATTTACGGATTCGGAACGTAAATTTAATAAATCGGTAAGGATTTATTTGATTGGTTTAAATGAACCATTTTGAAATAAAAGTTGTAAAGGCGAAAAGTGATTTGAAATTTGTTTTCAAATGGTTGAAGTGTGGAAATTATATCTTGTAAATATATTTTTGAAAATAAATAATTTGGGAAATTATTTGAAATCGGGTTATGTTGTGAATATTGATTGATAGTTAAATAACCGACTATCAATATTGACCCTTAAATGGCTATTTGTTGTGAATTGGTTGAAATTGAAATTGAATGCTACACTTATTTTTAAATTATTGCGCTCGTTATTCGGACTACCCGTTCCGAATAGTGATACGACGTAATGGATAGCAATGAAGACTGATGGTGAAGACCGGGTATTTGTGAAAATGATAGGATGGCCTATTAATTGTCTCTGCACCGTTAGCTACGGTATGGAGATTTCCTTTGTGATGGGAAATTCGATCGGGATTGTGAATACCCGGATTGCAAGGGCTTCTTTTGATGTGCCTTCGGTTCTGTTCGAACCCGGAACAGACTTGTATGGTTACGTGTCTGACATTACATTTTGAGATATAAAGCAGATTTCTTTCAAATATATTTCTGTTGGTGGCGGAGAATTTATTCTCTTAGCTTAACACTCTTCTCTGAGACGTACGAGCTC
The DNA here is from genome assembly GCA_030765085.1 of Allium cepa. Classification (NCBI taxonomy): domain Eukaryota; kingdom Viridiplantae; phylum Streptophyta; class Magnoliopsida; order Asparagales; family Amaryllidaceae; genus Allium; species Allium cepa. Next base: position 415,812,711 of record CM060937.1, read on the forward strand.
AGAGGTTTTGTAGTTGAAGGTTATCAGCGATATACTCCCAATTTGGTAATGTGGCATGCTGAGCGTTGCTGTGTGATGATTATTTATTGATCATTTGTTGATTAAAGCGTGGCTTTGTGAAAAAACGTAGCTTTGTGGACGAGACTTCGTCAAACCTCACACCCCGGAAATGGTCAAAACAGGAATATGCAGCAAGGTTATGTGGGTCGCTCCCTTTAGGCTATGTCATTTCCTTCTAGAAAAGGGTGGTGTCAGGTATGGAGCCATGATGCTTAACCTATGTGGTTGCTCCAATCTCATTTTCTGTGTGGTTGTTGCTTGGTGATTGAGGGCCCTCGGATAAAGGTCCCAAAGGACCGGGGGGTGGCATATTCGTGTAGTAGTTACCTAGTTATAGAGGTAACCCGGCCTTGTGTTGGCAGAGAGTTGGTTAGGTTCTCGGGACGTCCCGCTAGAGGCGATCCCATTTGGAAGTAGGAAGTTCCTTAGCCTGACCATTTGTTGGAAAATCCAAAGAAACAATACGAGCTTTGTACGGTTTTAGTTGTATTACCTGCCATTCACTTATGGTGGCGCCTCACTGTTTGGATGGTATCTATAGTAGGCATAGTTCGGAATGTCTATGCTGGCTAAGATTAATATTCTATTTTCGTAATGCTTCCATCACTATGAACTAACAATAATATCAAAAATGAATTGTTTTTGCGTAGTAAGCATCTTTGACTATCATAAGGAGAAATCTCCTCTAATTCTGCATTTGCATTGTGTGTGTGTGTGCAGGGAGGTCTTATGGTAGTTTCATTTTCCAAAAGCATTGTGGATATTTTTCACTTCCCTTGTTGTTGTTGTTTTAAAAATAAATAACTGCTTTAGTTCTCACACCAGTCCCATGACTGACCTGGAGTTTATTGTTCTCTTCCAAAACTCTGGGTGCCCATAATTTTCCACACGGGCAGTCTAGAGTCAGGTTATCAGGTCATTCTGGATTCAGGAGTGCTTTGGAGATCAAGTGGCGAGCTGGATGGCAAGGCGTATTACTTGTATATGATATTATCTTTCCGCTGTAAATTCACTTGCAAGGACACGTTTGTATAACTGTCCGTTGTTTGTTGTGTTGCATATTGTTGTCGTGTACTATGGTGATAATGAAATGTAATAACTGAGATAGTTCTTTGTTTTAAAGGTTATTCATTCATCTATTATATGTTGTTCCGCTGCGATATGTGAGATTCTAATATTGTTTATGTTCTGTTTCCTTACTTCTTCTATCTTTTTCTTCTACCTCTTCTTTTTAACCCTAACAATTCGGATTTTCGGCTTTCGATTATGCGGCATTTGATACAGTGGACATAAGAATGCCGGCCTTCGAATCCCGACAAAACCGTGTTCGTTACATTTGGTATCAGAGCATTTGGTTAAGTGACAACCTTGGCTCTGTTGGGTGTTACGCATTAGAGATAGAATCAGTAGTACTCTAGAATGGGTTTGAGTGTAGTAATAGATATGAGCGCATATTTGTTAGTGAATATGAATTGTTTTTGTATTGTGTTGACTTATCGGTTGATTGTTTATAGATTCTGGTTGGTGCAGTCTAGCTAACTGTATCGGTAGGGGTTTCTAAACTCTTAAATGAGATAAACCGACATAGTATTGTTTTAGATTGGGTAAATGAAATAATTTTACCTCAATTATATTTTATATATAAAGGAATAAATTTTTCAGAAATTATTAAAGTGTATGTAAAAATTGAATTGTTTGATTGTTGAAAATATAAGAAAATATATAAGTGAATCAAGGTTGTTCGAATAATTTGAATAAAAACAATAATTGTGAAAGAATAAATTATATAAATGCAACAATTGTATAAGTATAGAATTATAATTGAAACGATTTACAATTGTGAAATAATTTTGTATAAGTAAAGGGAAATAGTGAAATTATATAAGTAAGATTTATAAATGAGATTTATAAATAAAAGGAAATTTTGAAAGAATTTAAAGCATTGGATTCACTACTGTTGCTGGGGAATAATAAGGGTGATGACTGCAGCATCATCAGTATCATTTTCGAGTTTCTGTGTGATGGATTTGCTACCATAGTAAATTGAAATTGAATTTTGTTGTGATAAACAAATTTGAAATAAAAATCCAAGTTGAAATTGATGAATATAAGTTATCAAGTTTTGAACTTATAATGTGAGATAATAATGATTTTAACTTTGGTAAAGTTGGAATAAATTTGAATTAGTATGATAAAATATATGATGTGAAATTTAACTAAAGGAAGTTAAATAAATTAAATCAGATTTGGAAATTGAATAATAAGTTGTATAACTTATAAAATGTGAAAATGTAAGTAAAACCAATTATTAAAATGGTTAAACAACTTTGTTAAGCAAAACGAGGTATGAATCTGAATGAGTGATAAAATTGACTTGGGTAAAAGTTAAATAGAATTTACTTTGTAGATGGAATTTGAATTGGGTTTTAACTGGATTAGATATGTTGTTGAAATGGAAATTTAAGTTAAGTTAAACAAATGATGTTGAAAAGGAATATAACTTAAGTGATGCTGAATGAAGTTGATTTTGGTATCAAAGTAAAATAATGAAGTGAATTAATGGATATGAACTTGAATTATATAAAGGAGATTCAACTTTATTTGTAAAATAAATTAGTAATTGAACTAATGAATTGAATATTAATCAATCGAATGTAATGAATTGATATGGAATAATGGATATAAGTGTTAATTCATTAAAGCTAATTAAAGGTGATGAACTAAATTGAATGAATGTAAGTAAAGTGAATTAATTCGGTTGTGTTGGATATACATTGGTTGTTAGATTATTGTTAATTGATTGAATAGTGATTGATATGCAATTGAATAAATAAAATTGAAAGCTAAAGCAATTAAATTCGAATTGGAAGTTAAGTAAATTTAAATTGAATGGAAATTGATTTGAATTGAAAGTGAACCAATGTGAATGTAAATTAGTAAATGTAAACTAATTGAAAATGAATAATTGAATGTCGTTGTATATGAATTGGTTGTAAACAATTACAGTAATGTCGAAATCATGTAAGTTGCTTATAAACCTTGTTTAGTATGCATTTCTTTTAATATGCATGTGTTGCAGTTGTTTAAAAGAGTAAAATGTTAATAACTTCTTATGTATGTCACTTACGTGTTTATATTAAGTAAGTACGGGCACCGGGGCTACCGTTAGCGGGGTTTTGGATTGCCCAAAATGCTTAATAAATAACTGATTTGCTTAGAAATGCTAAAAAGGTACGCCTATGCAATAAAAAAGAAAATATGAACTGTTTTTCTGTTTTTCCGATCGAGTGGGTCGATGTATATATATTTATATCTATTGTGATATTGTAAAAGCTCCTCCGTATAAAGGAGGTTATGGAGAAATCTTCTAAAAATATAAGGCGTTAGAAAATTTTCGGGAAATTTTGGAAAAGTTTTGTGAAAACTAAGTTTTGATTTTAAGTTAAAGGTTAAACGATATAGTTGATTTTGAAAAGATAACTATATATGGATTTGAAAACTTAGTAAACATTTTGTAAGAAGTTTAACTATTGTATTTTTGAAAAGTTAAACACTTAAGAGATTTGTAAATCAAATTTTAATGGTTTTTTTGAAAGATTAACGGATTTCAAAATTTCTTTCTTACTTGGTAATTTCGAGGACGAAATTCTTTTAAGGGGGGAAGTTTGTAACGACCCAGAATTTATGTCATTTGAAATTCAGATATTTAATTGATTTTAAATATCAACAAGTAAAATTTGTAAGTCGAATAATTTATTTTTCGAATATCTGGATTTAATTGGATAATTAAATCAATAATTTAATAAATTGAAATTACAGAAATAATTTGGAATTGGGTTTAAAATGATTAAAATGATTTATAAAGTTATATTAAATCGTATTGGGGTTAAAACAATGTTTGTGAACTTTTAAAATTGAATTAAAGGTTAATTTGTGAAAATTGAATATTTTAATATTTAATCGACTAGTGGAAATAGCCATTTTTCAAACAGTCTTGGATTTCAATGAAACTAGTTTCATCAGATCCGTAATGTTATATTATTGTATGGTTTCGAATTTCGTATCAATCGGATTTATGGTTTATCCGAGGCAAGCCAAAACGCATAGAATTTGGTTTAATCGATTTAATTTAAATTTGATCGTTTATTTCCGTAACTCGCACAGATGATCAAATTAGCCTCCGAAACCTATTCCATTGTGTCTGGAACGCGGGGTAAACCCTAAAAACGCCGGTCACCGCGCGTGATTTGGATTTCGGAAAAGTCGGATGAATAGTGTTTTTCGTTGGAATTTCCATAAAAGGACCTTCATCCTTCTAAATTGTGAAACCCTAACCCTAAATTCTACGTTCAGCCGCCATTAACATTTCAAACGGTCAGAAATGCTCAATTCTTTCCTTCCTCTTTTCTTCAAATCCACTCAATAATTCTGAAAACTTCCAACATGAGAAACGTAGGGCATTGAGTGATCTTGAGATCCATACGGCTATGATCTTGTTTAGTGGACTAGATTAGCGGCAATGTTCGTTCAAGTGGTCGGCGTTCATTCATGGTTTTTGAGTCTGATACTCAACCGAGGTCGGCATGGTTAGGGGCGAGTGCATGTGGTGGCCAGGGCTTCTAAGTGAGAGTCGCTGATCATCGTCGATGGCAACAAGAGGGGGTGTGGCGTTTAATGGGAATCGAACGAAGATGGGTTCGATTTGCGTTCGTTTTTCACGTAATAGGAAGAAGCAAAATCATGCGGCCTTGATTTATTTCCAGTTTTGAACGGCCGAGATTTCATAGTAGGGTTTCCAAATTAAAAAAAGAAAAAAAGAAATTGATTTGTCTATATTTAATTTCGTTCAATGTTTAAAAAGCTTTAACTTTGTGACGAGGTCGGAAATTGACGAAACAAGTTGTGTTGGCTTCGTTTTGTCGAGCACTATGCAATGGAAATGATTTGGAGTCGTTTGGAGCTAGTGATAATTTCGGGTAAAATTAAACGCATGTTTAATTTTATTCGAAACAAAACGCTTCAACTATTATCGGAAACTCAAGGCGAGAACTTCTCACTCAATCGAATTGTTTTGATTTAAATATTAAATAGTTAGATTTAAAATTACTTGATTGTGTGATTGGATGATGGTTATTATCTTTTGTATTGAAATAGACCCTATACGCCGTATATTTAACGAATGTTATTTAATAAAAACATATACCGCGATAGTACCAATTTGATATGGAATTGGTATTATATATGTACTTGGAGTTGATTTACCGATTATATAGCGGATGAGACCCTATTGCGCCGCGTAATAGCGGATAGTACTTTATAAATCCCATATACTGCAATATTCCATCTTGAAGCAGAATTGCTATTGTGTTAACATCTTTGGATGCAGGGAAACAGGTTGTAGGGATCCAACTGGATTCCTCAAACATTTGAATTTATTTCAATGTTGTGTGTTGATCTATTTATAATCTGTGTGATTATCTTTGTGATTGAAATCGTTAAAGACTAAATTTTAGCCGAATATATTTTTGGTATCGTTAGATGCCGAAAATAAATAAAATTGGATTTTTTGAAAATTTAAGTTGAGAATTCATAATAAAATTTAATTTTGGAATTGATTCATTTTAAATAAATAAACGTTGAAATTTTTATGTTATAAAAATTTTGATTTTTGTGAAATATAACCGAAATGGGTTTTTTGAAATAGGTGCTTGATTAATTTATAAAATGGTTTAAATTGGGATTTTTGAATTATTATAAATGATTTATATAAAAGATTTATAAAATTGATATTTATAAATTAAAATGTTGGGATTATAAAACGAGTTTTTATAAGTATTAAAATGAAGTATAAATGGATTTCATAAGTGGATGAAATCTATAGATTTATAAATTGTGAAGTTATAAAATGAATAAATTGTTTGTAAAATAAAAGTTTTATAAGTAATTAACTTATAAATTGGATTTTGGCGTGTAAATGGGATATGGATAGAATTTGTTAATAAAGTGATTTTATGAGTTAAAGTTGTTATAAAGTATAAATGGAATTTATAAACGTTGCTTTATAAATCCGAAATCAACTTATTTTGATAAGCTTAATTATTATAGCTTATTCAAGGAAATATGTAACGTCCAGCCTTTTCACACGGTTCAAATCGACACACGTGCCAATTCAAACCATACGGAAGGGCGGATTGTTATGGTGTAAATAAGAAAAACGAGAAAGAAATAAAACAAAACAGAATCTCAAAGCGGAAGGATAAAATATAATAATAAATATATAGTTCATAAAACTGTTTACAAAACATTTGATCCTTCTTTATACAATAAATATCAGAGTTCACATACCAATAATATCAATGCAGCGGAATTAAATAGTGTAGTGGAATAATATAGTAGATAGTAATACAAATATTTGTCTTCGTCCTCCAAAGCTAAAATTTCAAATCCTGAAAACGCTCGGACTGACCTGAGCGAATTGAAAAACAAAACACTCAAGTCAGAACTAAAAGATCTTATGTAAGTTAAATCAACAGAAATAAATATGAGTGTAGTAACTCAAGAGATGCTCGGGATTTACATCTCCTAAGGATCCGTTAAACTATTTACTATGTAGTATATTGCGCTATTATAATAGTGTCTAATTGTAAAATAAACTTACTTTTTTCTTAGCAATAAGGGGTTACCCATATAGCCCTTAACACGTAATAGTCCCAGTAGTCCATCCAATATCATAATCCCTCCTGATCGGGAAGCCACCAGAGGATACCACACGGGCTACGGGAGAAATCCAAACTCGTACAAGGCGCAATAGGGTAGGTGACACGACACAACTAAGCAATGCCAGGGTAGATATACCAATTGCTATTCGGGCTGGTGGAAACGCGCAGCGCGCAGCTACCGCCCACCTCGAACAACACCCCCAAATCAAAAATCAAAAGTGGCCACCGAATCAATCCAAAAGTCAAAGTATAATAACGAAGGAGTGCGTTCGATTAGAGGAATGACCTCATTGGCCCGAGAATCGCTCCTGCTTTAGCCACCTTATGCCAACTCACGGGAGTCGGGTCCACGTATTTACCTCATAGGAAACGCCGCCACCAACCTACTTCATTCTGGAATCTCCACCGCGTATACGGTTGTTAAAGTGGTTTTCGGACTTGGCAGAGAGTATGACAACTTCCGATCCCGGTCTCTTCAACAACCAAACGTTATTATAACACCGCGGTCTTAAAAATAGTATATACTTTAAAACCAGAATATAATAATCCATTTCAAAACCCATAAATACGATATCATTTCCATTTCAAAACAATTCATTTTGATATTATTTTTATAAAACACAAATCAATAATATCATTTTATTTCAATATTATTTTCTTTTCCAAAATCATACTGCTTTAAAAAATTTAATATCTGGAAACTGAACATTTGAATTATAACTTTCAAAACATAATACTTCAAAATTCATAGCTTTAAAACCATAACTTCTAAAACTTGAATGGTTTGGATATTGAAACGGTATATAAGATAAAATAGTTGAGTTTAAAATTACTTTATAAAGTAAATAATCTTCACGGCTTTACAAATTTATTCATTTAAAATTTAGTCTAAATCCATAAATTTTAAATTCACTTCCAGTTAAATAAACCACTTCAATTTCAATATATTCCTAACTTTGAGTATTTAACAATTTCAAAACTTAAGGTTGGAAATTCTATTCAACAATTTATTGTCCTATTATTTAGTTTTGAAATATTCATAAAATAAATCCATAAAATAAAACTCAAAATTTCTAACAATTAAATATTTCCTTCAATTTATTTATACTAGAAATAATCATTTAATTTATCTTGAATAAAAACCAGTTATAAATATCATACCTTTAAAATTTCCAAGTTTAAATTAGTTACATCACTTATAGAGTTTAATTCTTAAATACGCTCAATTCCAATTAAATTTTAATTTACCTTCCAATCTAGATTGATTTAAATCATTAGAACTCCATTATTCAACTTATTTAGTTTATTTAACAAATTTATACATAGCTTAAATTCAATAATTTAACTATATATGTACATAAAATAAGATTTTATATAAGGTCAAAAATTAATATTTATTAAACCGTATCATATCCAAACCATAGAAAAATTATTTCAAAAATAATTATATATATATATATATATATATATACCGCGGTGCTTGTATATAATTTTCTATCATATGGTCAAGTGATACGGATATTTATCATTTCAATCCGCAATTTAAAAATAAAATTACGGTTATATATCATTTCAAACCGCAATCCCGAATGAAATGAAAATGCATAATAACTTGCAGTTTATATAATATAGAACACATCATCCATTCACCCAATATCAATCATCAACCAATTTATTGCAATCATCATCAATTTAACCAATCAACAATATAAAGCGTATAAAATATAACAGGTAATAAATAATAGGTATTAACTACCAGTTTGTATTCAATAATAAATTTAATAACTGTTTAACTAGCCGTTTTTATGCAAATAAATAAATTTTTAACTGTCAAATTATGTGAAATAATAAAATTTATTAACAGTTAAATTAAATAAATGCGATTTAACTGAGATGATGAATAAAACATGCCAAACAGTCATAAATAAATTTCTACTCATATCTTAAGTCAGTTTAACAAACATAGGAAATTTTAGAAGTTGTGAGTGGGTTAAAACACACACCTTTTGAATTTAAATTGAATTTAAATCCAATTTAAACCCAAAAATTTGACCGTCTCCAAATTCGCCCAAACCAGCGTCAAAGTGTCCAGGATCTCAATACGAACCTAGCGGAAAAAACGCCAGTGAAACGGAGTTCGTATGTATGAGTTATGATTATTAGAACTAATTGAAATCAAGATTTACAAAAATAAATTAAACAAAAATAAAGTACCGTGCCACATCCACTCTTCCCACGTGAAAAATGTGCATGTTTCTTCTTGATTGCTAGCTTTGTTCCATAATTTTTCTTTTATTTCGATTTACTTTGATTTTCCTCCTTATTATATGAATGTATGTATTTTTAAAAGGTTTGGAAAAAAAGATTTGAAAAGAAGAATTGAAAAAGAAAAGGATTAAAATAAGAACTGAAAATGGAAGAGAAGATCTAGATATGAAAAGAAAGAAGAAAGTTTGAAATAGAAGAAAATTTGACGAAGAAGAATATTTGAAGAGGAAGGAAAAATTAAAATGACAGATAATAAGGGGATTTGAAGAAGAAAAAAAGGAAAAAGAAGAAGAAGATTGGAATGGAGGTTGTGGTTTCATTTGCGTCATATCTTATTTATAAGGTTAGAGTTAGGTTTAGGGTCAGAGAGATTTGAAAAGAGAGACCGCTATTAGTTAGAAATAAATGAAATGACGTTTCAGAAAATGAAGTTGGAAAATGAATGGAAAGAAATAAAGTAAACATGAACAAACTTTTAGAATTCAAATTTCAAAACAATCGTTTACTTAATAAATTTTGTCAACCCTAAACATACCGAAATCGACATCTTTTAAAGATTTAATTAACACACAATAAATGAAAATAAATTCTCCACCCAAATTTGTGTCATAAATTAAAAGAATATGCAGCATTAAGAAATCTTCATTTCTCCCTCTTTGTGATTAGATTGGAAATTAAACAACATGTTAACATTTTGATTGAATGTTTTACAAGGAATGCATTAACATACATTCCAAAATATGATAGCATAAACAAGGTAATATAAACAGGTGTATAATATATATGTACGTCTATATCGCCACTTATAGTTTACATTCATAAATAAAAGGTATGAAAATAATCCACATAAGGAGGCGATGAATGTAAGAGTAAATTAGAAAAGTGAAGATGGAAAGGTAAGTTATGTTGCAAAAAAATCTAATAAATCTATTTGGAAAGGAAATAGTCAAGTGTAAATCTATTTTACCCCCTTTATCATCTCCTATTAATATTTAATTTAACAACGTATGAGATTTCAATATAAACTAGCATTAAATTTTGATCTAAAACATAAGTTTGAATTTAGGTATAAACATATATGCAGTAAACTAGCATTAAATTTTGAAACGTGAACTGATTTAATTGGAAATAAATCACCCAATCCAAATTTATTTTAATAAGTTTCCAATCAAACTGATTAGATTCAATTCCAACCCTTTAATTGAGCCTATCATTACTTTGTGACGCAGTTAACACTTGTCTCACATTTCATTCCATATATATTCAAATTTTCAGCTTCCCTTTGTATAAATTATTATTTCCAAATATATTGAAGTTGTTATTCCAAATTATTATTCCAACCCAACTATATACATGTGCTAAAATTAAAAACTCAATTAATTCATTAAATAGGTTTCATTCTTTTAAATTAACTTATGAAATAAATATGCATTTCCGTTGCTCATCACATTTATACCTTTCAATTACAGTTCTCACCCACATAAATGAGACAATTAATTTCATCTAAATGTAATCATTTTCCAATACGTTAATAACTTTATTTCCAAGTCTTATATTACAACAAACTATCCAATACAAAAAGTCTTAACATTGTTACAAATACTACTTTAATTAACGTTAACGCAATACTCAATTAAAATTATTGTAACTGATTTCAAAATTGTAAATTAACAAGTTACCAAAATAGGCAACATACAATAATCGTTACTCTCACCTTTAGTCACATTAATACGCTTTAATTTCTCAAAATCAAAGTTCCCATTTGTTTCTTACATTTCAAACTCAAAATCAATTATAACAAATTTGAATAATTCCCCTGACCTTTCCTTTCCATTTATCCATTTATCAAGTTTACATTAATAAATCTTTTCTTCCATTCCTCAAATTCAACAACTAGTTCTAATATGAATACCGTTAACGTTATTTCCAAATATCCCTTAATTTATATTATCGTAAAAATTTATTTATTTTTATTCCAATTGATTAAAAATTCAATTTCTAAGTCTTAATATACTCTAAATTAACAACTTCTAAACATGGTATTACTTCTCATATTAATGTAACTTTTATTTATTGTATTAACATTTATTTCAAGTTTTAATTCTATCAACCAATTAAACAGTTAACTTATAATATATGCTTACAATCCAAATATTACACCCATTTGTCATATTCTGAATGGAGTTAGCATTTAATTCCAAAATTTATCTAAATTTTACATTAAGATAATATAAATTACCTTTAATGAAATTAAATTCCCAGTTTATTTAATGCAATCAATTATTGACCTTTCAGTTATTTCAATAAATTTGGGGTTGCACAAGATTAATTATTTATTTACATACATTAACATAATTGCATTAATTTACATTCAGTAACAAATAAATCAATATATTATTCCACAGAATAATACACTGATTGCATTTGTTTATACTATGCTCCATTTAAAACTAAGTCATAACAATTGAATGATTGTATTACATTGGAAATGTTCATTAGTTATTAACTTGCAAAAACGTATTTCCTAAATTTACATCCAATTATTGTTAACCGTATTTTAGTACATTAATCTTTTCAATACTTACCTCTAATTTCACATATTCGCTTTATATCCAGGTATAAACCCTTATATCCCATTATAACTTAATGCATACAATTTACAACTTCCATTTTTATATTAATTTGAATTCCATTCTAGTTTAAAAAAAAATTCATTCACTAATTCAACATTCCCCTTTGTTTCCTATATTAAACTTAAAGCCAAGTATGACAATTTACGTTACTTCAATAAATTGCCATATAAAATTTAAATTGTTAATTTTAATTACAATTTATACTGCTCTAATATGAATTATAAAAAATTTATTTTCTTCTCTAAATTTAAATTACAAAATCTTAATTACATTAACAAATTTATTTACCAAAATTTACGGGTCGTTACACTCTCCCCCACTCAAAATTTACGGGTCGTTACACTCTCCCCCACTCAAAACTTTTCGTCCCCGAAAAGGAAAAGAAGGAAAAAGAAAGAATTAAATAAACAATATATCTTATTCAAAATATCAACTTTATAAAACAATAATTTACCAAATTAATTAATTAAAATAAAATATAACAATTTATACCAATTAAATCTTTTTATACTCAATTTTAATAATGCTTGGAAACATTTTTAAAATATTTTCTAAGTCCAAAATTTACGGAAAATTTTGGCAGAGTCTCCTTTGTACGTAGAGGCTCGGGAGAAAATATAACATCAAATATAATAATATATAGCATATATTTTCCAAAATAATATATATCCCAACACGGGAAAACAATATAATAGCGCTACAAACCGTAATCCGAAAACGTACCTATTTGTCGGGCAATTAACGCTTATTTATGGAACCAAAAGCAGTAGCAATTACTTCCATAACCTGCATTTCACTAATATAATCTAAAAGGGTTAACAATTTATATAAGATGAAATATTTAAGGTTGTTTCAACCACAACAACAATCAATACAACAAACACTTGCAACAAGGCATACAACCATAAAATCAATCATTCATTCATATCAAACAAACAATAGTTGTTCGGATTCAAACTATAAATTGTACAAAATGGAAAATAAATTATTTAGCGCACCTTTTACTCAACAGTCTTTGATGAAACTAAATAGATTATTTATTCATCCAACCAACTTTAGGGTATCCTTACCCAACAACCACAAAACAAACAAAACAAAATAAACAACAATTTCAATCGATAAATTAAGTTCATTCTTATTAATTTCATATCATACATTGTTGTTTGATTTCCCTTTTTACTCATATAATGATTTCTTTTAATTCTCATTTATTTCTTTATTTGCGTTACATTCATTCATTTCTCAATTTCAGTTACTAGATTTTATTTATTCATTTATTAATAATATTCACTGTAACGTCCCACCTTTTCGCACGCTTTAAATCGACACACGTGCCAATTCAAACCATACGAAAGGGAGGATTTTTATGGGGTAAATAAGAAAAATAGAGAAGAGAAAAAAAACTAGACAGAGTCTCACAGCGGAAGGATAAAATATAATAATAAATATACAGTTCATAAAACTGTTTCAAAACATTTGATTCATCTTTATACAATAAATATCAGAGTTCACATACCAATAAATACCAATGCAGCAGAATACAGTGTGTAGTGGAACCATATAATATAATAATAATAATAATAATGAAATCTTCGTCTTCGTCCTCCAGAAATTAAGTCTTCAAATCCTGAAACGCTCGGACTGACCCGAGCGAATTTGAAAAACAAAAACACTCGAGTCAGAACTAAACGATCTTATGTGAGTTAAATTAACAGAAATAAATATGAGTGCAGTAACTCAAGAGATGCTCGGGATTTACATCTCCTAAGGATCCGTTAAACTATTTACTATGTAGTATATTGCGCTATTATAATAGTCTCTAATTGTAAAATAAACTTACTTTTTTCTTAGCATTAAGGGGTTACCCATATAGCTCTTAACATGTAATAGTCCCAGTAGTCCATCCAATATCATAGTCCCTCCTGATCGGGATGCCACCAGAGGATACCACATGGGCTACGGGAGGAATCCAAACTCGTACAAGGCGCGATAGGGTAGGTGACACGTCACAACTAGGCAATGCCAGGGTAGATATACCAATTGCTATTTGGGCTGATGGAAATGCGTAGCCGCAGCTACCGCCCACCACGAAACAAATCCCAAAAAAATCAAAGTAAAAGTGGCCACTGAATCAATCCAAAGTCAAAGTATAATATCGAAAAGGAGTGTCCGATCAGAGGAATGACCTCATTGGCCCGAGAATCGCTCCTGTTTTAGCAACCTTATGCCAACTCACGGGAGTCGGGTCCACGTATTTACCTTGCAGGAAACGCCTCCACCAACCTAATTCATTCTGGAATCTCCACCGCGTACACGGTTGTTTAAAGTGGTTTTCGGAGTTGGCAGAGAGTATGACAATTTCCGATCCCGGTCTTTTCAACAACCAAACGTTATTATAACACCGCGGTCCTTTAAAATAATTATAACTTTAAAGCCAGAATAAAATATCCATTTAAACCCATATAAATACGATATCATATATATTTTTAAAACTCCAAATCAATACAATATCATTTAGACCCAAAATCATATAATGTCATTTTATTTCCAATATATATTCTTTTCCAAAATCATAAGGTTTTCAAAGTGAAATATTTAGAAATCACAACTCTTGAATATAATATTTTCAAATCATACTACCTTGAAAATCATAACTTCGAAACAAATTTCCATCTCTTAAATGGTTAAATGTTAAATTACTTTATAAAACACAATAGCTTCTTTAGATTTCACAAATCAATTTCAAATATCGATTTAAACTTCCAAATACCATTTCAATTCTTATGTTTCAAAGCTTTAAATATTTCACCATTTCAAAACAACTCATTTGACAATCCCATATATATTAAATTCAATTACTTATTATTTAAACTTGAAATATTTACTTAATGAATTCAATATAATTTAAGAAAAACCTTTAACTTCACATAATTGGAAAATCTTTCAATTTATTAAACTTGATATCTTCATTTAAATTAACCTGATATTCAGTTAAATCACTTTACAAAATCAAGTTATAAAAATCATATCCTTTAAAAAATTTAATTTTTTATTTAATTTCAATTTAACTTAATATTCATCTTCCAAATCTTATTCTCATTTAAGTCATAAAACTCCAGGAATTAGATTTTAAATAAATGCTTAATCGTATTTGATATTAAAAATCAAACTTTATTTTATACTTCAAATCAAATTTATACAAAGCTTAAAAACCGAAAATTTACTATATATATATATAAATAACCAAATCAATATCCTATAAACCATATATATATAGCTTTACAAAACCATAGTAAAACATTTCAAAAATAATTTTATATATTTACCGCGGTGCCTGTATAAAATTTTCCACCCTATGGTCAAGTGATACGGATGTTTATCATTTCAATCCGCAATTTAAAATTAAAAAAATGTGGTTGTATATCATTTCAAACCGCAATCCCGAATGAAATGAAAATGCATGACGACTTGAAGTTTATACAATATAAATGTAGCATCCATTCATCCAAATATCAATCATCAACCATTATTTGCAATCACCATCCAGTTTAAAAAATCATCGATATAGGGAATATAAATTATACAGGTAATAAATAACATGTATTAACCAACAGTTTATATTCAATAATAAATTCAATAACTGTTGAACTAGCAGTTTATATGCAAATAAATAAATTTAATAACTATTGAACTAGCAGTTATATGCAAATAAATAAATTCTAACTGTCAATCTATATGCAATAAATAAAATAATTTAACAGTTAAATTAAATAAATGCGAATTAACTGAGATGATGAATAAAACATGCTAAACAATCATAAATAAATTTTTACTCATATCTTAAGTCAAATTAACAAACATAAGAAAATCTATAAGTTGTGAGTTAGTTAAAACACTCACCTTTTGAATTTAAATCGAATTCAAATCCGATTTAAACCCAAAAATTCGACGATCTCCAAATCTGTCCAAACCAGCGTCAACGCGTCTGGAATTTTATTACGATCCTAACAAAAAATAATTCGCGTGAAACAGATATCGTACGCAGAAGATATTCGAGTTTAAAAGATTCGAAATCAAAATAAAACAAAAACCAAAAGAAATAAAAATAAGCCACACACTCACCCTAGCATTTACTTTCCACGTCATCCCTTCTTTCTCACTAGCGCGTACAACAACCCTAACCCTTCGAACTGCTTGCTCACGAAACACAGGCCACTGCTTTCTTCATACGTAACACCGCGCCTACGGCCACCGCATCTCCCCCCTCCAACCCCACGCGACCAAATTCGCACTCGACCCAGGCCATGAACACGAAGCAGTGACCTCCCCCACGCAAACAATTCCAGCCGTCGCCGCCTAAGCACTAAAACCCTAATCGAAAAAATTACGAAGATTTGGCCGTTGATTCTCGACATAACCCATATAGGTGAACACCACTGGTCAATCTCTACCAAACCCAGAAAGGGTTTCTCGATCCAACGAGTTTGATCGCGGTGATGATGAACGGCCGTAACTTGTTCCTCGATTTCTGTCTAAACCGTGCATCAATATGAAAAACGAACACCACCAGAGAATTACGCTAGTCGAGTGCTTCAACATATATTTTTTGGAATTTTTCTGAGGACTTTAAATTTTTGACTTTTGATTTGAATTGAAACTGGATCTAGGGTTTGCAGCCATTGGAAAGGAGGAGTTGAGGGAAATGAACGCACAAAGAAATGAAGATAGATGGAGGCTAAGGTTTATAATTGGTTTTAAATAGGTAGGTTAGAGATTTGAATAGATGGATCCGATAAACAAACGTGCTGAACGATAATTGACCCAAAAAGCCCGTTCTGACCCCGGAACGAAATTGGGTAAACCCATATATCACAATAGGTATTTTAAAATATTCTGAACGTGATGGAAAAAGTTTCACGTCCAAATTTATCGTATGGAGAAGTTATGCTAAAAACAAATTTCCAAATTGATTTCAAATTGATTTCGATTAAATCGATTTCAATGCATTTCGCGTTCGTACGATCAAACGACAAGCCCGATCGCTATGAAACTTGAAACCCTACAATAATTCACTAATACGGATCCGATGAAACTAGTTTCGTCGAAATCCAAGTCCGTGACCAAAATGGCTATTTTTATATTAATTAAATAAATTTAAAATAAATAAATAAAATCAAATTTTATTTTTAGATTCTAAAATTGACCCATTCTATCACTTTTAAAAATTCTCAATCATTTACAAAATTTCAACACATTTACATGTCAATTTAAAGAAGGTAAATTTATAATTTAAATATAAATCCTTAATTTCATTAAATTTACAAATCATAAATTAACTTTCTAATAATTTATATTAAATCAAAGAAATCAATAGTTATTCCATTCCTATATTTCAAATAGATGGATTTAATATTAGATTCCAAATTTATTATCCTAATATTCTTCAATTACACTTAAATCCCTATTAACGTAATATTTAGATGTTAAATTTCCATTTATTTCGATTAAACCTATTATCATATATTACTTTTAATATACTGACAAGCTTACTTTTGCACCCTTTCATTTACCCAACTGCCATTTTATAAATAAACTTAACAGTAGATTCATACTCTATTACATAAATGCATACCCTTTGATCTAAATTAAAATTTACGTAACTTCAAATATTTAATCCATTTAATTCCAATTACTCCTTTCATAAAATTTCAGATTCAAATAAATTTTTAAAGTTTTACCTCCATTCTTTATATACACTAACCATCATTTAATGAAGAATTTATTTACGTTATTCCCCATTATTACCTAAATTTATTTAAACGTAACATTTATTTCAATGATTTACCAATTAAATTGAATGGACTGAATATACATACAGCTCATAATAATTGTTGTCAAAAACTCTAAATCCCACATTTATATGTTTGTTGTTTACATCGTATTGGTTTTTATTCAAACATCACTTATTATATAGTAAATAAATTCAATATTTAAGTTCTTTTACATTTATTACCAGGTACACCTTTTACCTTATTCCAACAAATTGGAGTTTCATTCAATTAATATAACAAATCAATTTCTACTCACCCTTTATTTCCAACTCACACATTGCAATCCATTATATTATATGGATGTTGTCCAATTTCTATTTATTATTATAGCTTACAATCTATATACATTCATTGATTGATTTCTATTTGCCCTTGTTTCCTTATATTCAGTCCTTAGCTTAGTATGACAAATTCATGGTATTCCATTAAATTGACAATTCATTTCAATTATTAATATTTGGCTTAAATTTCTACAGTTGCATTTCATTTACACTTCCATTACTACGATAATAATTAGTAACGTTTATATCATCAACACACCTAATTATCTTTATTGTTAAATGAGTGAATTTTCTAGTAACCCACTATTATACCTCTTATATACTTGTATATGATTATTTTGCCCTTTTATATTCCATTAAATATATGCACACATACAAATTAAGATTCTAAATTTAATTAATTATTCCATTATTTACTTATTTCTAACCTTATATCCAATTGCAACAATTTCCATTATTACAATTAATTGCAATATATAATTCAATTTGTAAATTTTAATTACCCTTGATACATCTAATTTCAACATTCTCTTTCCTATAAATAAATAAGATTTTTATTCCTTTCTAAATTTAAATTAAAATCTTATTAATTAAAATCATTTAAACACCGAATTTACACGGGTCGTTACACTCTCCCCCACTCAAAACTTTTCGTCCCCGAAAAGGAAAAGAAGGGAAAAGAAGAAATAAGAAAACAATATATATTTCTTAATTAAATTTATAACAAATAGGTTTACAAAATAAAATAATTTAACATAAAATATACCAATTTATACCTATTTACATCCTTTATACATAAATTGTTAAAGTTTGTAAACATTTTCAAATTTTCTACGTCCAAAATTTACGGAAAAAATTTGGCAGAGTCTCCTTTGTACGCAGAGGCTCGGGAGAAAATATAATATCAAAATATAACAATATACACAAATATTTCCCAAAACAATATATATCCCTACACGGGAAAATATATAAAATAGCGCTATAAATCATAATCCGAAAACGTACCTATTTGTCAGGCAACTTACGCTAAATTTAGGGAACCAAAGCCAGTAGCAAATGCTTCCATAACCTGTATTTCACTTATAAACACTAAAGGGTTAACAATTTATATAAAGTGAAATATTTTAGTGGACTTCAATCACTAACAACAAATCAATACAACAACCATCAACTTTAACAACAACATACACAACAAATTCAAAACAATCATTCAACCAATGCAAACAAATAGTTGTTCGAGTTCAAAACTTTTAAATTTGTACGGAATGTAGAATAAGCTACTAGCGCATCATTACTCAACAGTCTTAGATAAAACTAAGTAGATTATTCATTCACTCAAATCCAATTTTCAAAGTATCCTTACCCAAACAACCATCAACTAAACAACAACAAATCCAAACAAAATCAATTTATCTTATCATTAATTTCATTTCATACCTTTGTTGTTCGATTATCTTTTTGTTTATACAGTGATTTATTGTTTTAATTTAAATTTACTCATTAAATGCTTGCTTCATTTATTTTTACTTATTACTTACAATTATTCAATTTCATTAACTCAGGTCATGCTAGTTCTTTTTATCTCATTATAATTATTTATTCATTTATTGCATGCCCTCGTTTAATTTGTTAGCATCTCCATTTTATTTACTTAAGTTGATATTCATCTATTTGAATTACTTACCTTTAATTCTATTCACTTATAGTAAGATTTCAATTGTAACTTAAGTTGATAACATTAAATTCTCATTTATAATAGCAAATTCATTGAATACTACACTACCTACTTTTACTTGTACAATTTTCATTACATTTCCTATTAAACATTTCAACTTTTAATATTTGGTAAGTTATATATGTTTTTTTTAAAATGTACTTGAAAGTTATACAAGTTTTCTCATTACCAATGATTAATTTAAAGTTCAATAATAATATTCTTTATTTCGTAGGTTATAATTTCAAATTCCATTTAATACCATTTATAACCTATCATTAAATCTCTTATTTCCTTTGGAGTTTTTAATTTATTAATTACCTACGTTTCAATTCACTACAATAATTGAAACAATTAATAAATGGAAATTTAAGAATTTAATACCGGGTTTAAATTTTCAATTTATTTTAAAACAATAGATAAATATATTCTTACAACTTATATATCTCTAATTATATTTAAAACAATTCCAAATTTATATATTTTTCAAAAATGAATCTGCAGTAAACTACTACAGTGGCCTTTCCCCTTCGAAACTCGAAAATGAAAGTCGATGATGCGGCCGCCATCACCGAATTTATTTTCCAGCGATAGAGAGGAAAGTACAACTTATTTTCTCAAAAAATCTTCTTAACACAATTCTTCCGAATTATATTAAAATATTTATATCAGAAAACACTTATACACAATATTATTATATTCCAAAATTTATTCGAAAGAAATTTCAAAACCCCGGATCTTTAGTTCTAAATTTCCCAAATTTCATTTATTTTATATTTTTAAATCTTATTTTTATCTATTATTTATATATCTTATTCCTAACAACCAATCTATTGCAGCCAAATATAGATATTATTTGAAAAATTATTTTATAGAAAATATAATAGGTAAAATTATTCCATTCACCTATATTAAAACAAATATTATGTCGGTCTGTCCCATTAAGTTTTTAGAAATCCCTATTGATGTCACGGCGTCCCATGCATCAACCAGAATTTATAAATACCAAACGGAACAAATTAACACAATATTAAAATCTTTTTACAACACTAACAAATACGCCCTCTCATATATATACACTCAGCGACTCCCATAGGGTATTACTACCCTATTAACAAAGAGTCAAATCCCCACAAAGCCAATGTTTTATCGCTAAACCAAAGCTCTGATACCAACTGTAACGTCCCACTTTTCGCACGCTTTAAATCGACACACGTGCCAATTCAAACCATACGGAAGGAAGGATTTTTATAGGGTAAATAAGAAAAATAGAGAAGAGAAAAAAAAACTAGACAGAATCTCACAGCGGAAGGATAAAATATAATAATAAATATACAGTTCATAAAACTGTTTCAAAACATTTGATTCTTCTTTATACAATAAATATCAGAGTTCACATACCAATAAATACAATTGCAGCGGAACACAGTGTGTAGTGGAAACATATAATAATAATAATAATAATAATAATAATGAAATCTTCATCTTCGTCCTCCAGAAATTAAGTCTTCAAATCCTGAAACGCTCGGACTGACCCGAGTGAATTTGAAAAACAAAAACACTCGAGTCAGAACTAAGAGATCTTATGTGAGTTAAATTAACAGAAATAAATATGAGTGCAGTAACTCAAGAGATGCTTGGGATTTACATCTCCTAAGGATCTGTTAAACTATTTACTATGTAGTATATTGCGCTATTATAATAGTGTCTAATTGTAAAATAAACTTACTTTTTTCTTAGCATTAAGGGGTTACCCATATAGCCCTTAACACGTAATAGTCCCAGTAGTCCATCCAATATCATAGTCCCTCCTGATCGGGAAGCCACCAGAGGATACCACACGGGCTAGGGAGAAATCCAAACTCTTACAAGGCGCGATAGGATAGGTGACACGGCACAACTAGGCAATGCCAGGGTAGATATACCAATCGCTATCCAGGCTGATGGAAACGCGTAGCCGCAGCTACCGCCCACCTCGAAACAACTCCCAAAAAAATCAAAGCAAAAGTGGCCACTGAATCAATCCAAAGTCAAAGTATAATATCGAAGAGGAGTGTCCGATCAGAGGAATGACCTCGTTGGCCCGAGAATCGCTCCTGTTTTAGCCACCGTATGCCAACTCACGGGAGTCGGGTCCACGTATTTACCTTGCAGGAAACGCCTCCACCAACCTACTTCATTCTGTAATCTCCACCGCGTACACGGTTATTAAAGTGGTTTTCGGAGCTGGCAGAGAGTATGACAACTTCCGATCCCGGTCTCTTCAACAACCAAACGTTATTATAACACCGCGGTTCTTTAAAATAATTATACTTTAAAACCAGATTAAAAAATCCATTTAAACCCATATAAATACGATATCATATATATTTTTAAAACCCCAAATCAATACAATATCATTTAGACCCAAAATCATATAATGTCATTTTATTTCCAATATATATTCTTTTCCAAAATCATAAGGTTTTCAAAGTGAAATATTTAGAAATCACAACTCTTGAATATAATATTTTCAAATCATACTACCTTGAAAATCATAACTTCGAAACAAATTTCCATCTCTTAAATGGTTAAATGTTAAATTACTTTATAAAACACAATAGCTTCTTTAGATTTCACAAATCAATTTCAAATATCGATTTTAACTTCCAAATACCATTTCAATTCTTATGTTTCAAAGCTTTAAATATTTCACCATTTCAAAACAACTCATTTGACAATCCCATATATATTAAATTCAATTACTTATTATTTAGACTTGAAATATTTACTTAATGAATTCAATATAATTTAAAAAAAACCTTTAACTTCACATAATTGGAAAATCTTTCAATTTATTAAACTTGATATCTTCATTTAAATCAACCTGATATTCAGTTAAATCACTTTACAAAATCAAGTTATAAAAATCATATCCTTTAAAAAATTTAATTTATTATTTAATTTCAATTTAACTTAATATTCATCTTCCAAATCTTATTCTCATTTAAGTCATAAAACTCCAGAAATTAGATTTTAAATAAATGCTTAATCGTATTTGATCTTAAAAATCAAACTTTATTTTATACTTCAAATCAAATTTATACAAAGGTTAAAAACCGAAAATTTACTATATATATATATATATATAAATAACCAAATCAATATCCTATAAACCATATATATATATATATATAGCTTTACAAAACCATAGTAAAACATTTCAAAAATAATTTTATATATTTACCTCGGTGCCTGTATAAAATTTTCTACCCTATGGTCAAGTGATACAGATGTTTATCATTTCAATCCGCAATTTAAAATATAAAAAAATGCGGTTGTATATCATTTCAAACCGCAATCCCGAATGAAATGAAAATGCATGATGACTTGAAGTTTATACAATATAAATGTAGCATCCATTCTTCCAAATATCAATCATCAACCATTATTTGCAATCACCATCCAATTTAAACAATCATCGATATAGGGCATATAAATTATACAGGTAATAAATAACATGTATTAACCAACAGTTTATATTCAATAATAAATTCAATAATTGTTAAAGAAGCGGTTTATATGCAAATAAATAAATTTAATAACTATTGAACTAGCAGTTATATGCAAATAAATAAATTCTAACTATCAATCTATATGCAATAAATAAAATAATTTAACAGTTAAATTAAATAAATGCGAATTAACTGAGATGATGAATAAAACATGCTAAACAATCATAAATAAATTTTTACTCATATCTTAAGTCAAATTAACAAACATAAGAAATTCTATAAGTTGTGAGTGAGTTAAAACACTCACCTTTTGAATTTAAATCGAATTCAAATCCGATTTAAACCCAAAAATTCGACGATCTCCAAATCTGTCCAAACTAGCGTCAACGCGTCTGGAATTTTATTACGATCCTAACAAAAAAAAATTCGCGTGAAACGGATATCGTACGCAGAAGATATTCGAGTTTAAAAGATTCAAAATCAAAATAAAACAAAAACCAAAAGAAATAAAAATAAGCCATACACTCACCCTAGCATTTACTTTCCACGTCATCCCTTCTTTCTCACTAGCGCGTACAGCAACCCTAACCCTTCGAACTGCTTGCTCACGAAACACAGGCCGCCGCTTTCTTCATACGCAACACTGCGCCTATGGCCACCGCATATCCCCCCTCCAACCCCACGCGACCGAATTCGCACTCGACCCAGGCCATGAACACGAAGCAGCGACCTCCCCCACGCAAACAATTCCAGCCGCCTAAGCACTAAAACCCTAATCGAAAAAATTACGACGATCTAGCCATTGATTCTCGACATAACCCATATAGATGATCACCTCTGGTCAATCTCTACAAAATCCAGAAAGGGTTTCTCGATCCAACGAGTTTGATCGCGGTGATGATGAACGGCCGTAACTTGTTCCTCGATTTCTGTCTAAACCGTGCATCAATGTGAAAAACGAACAGCACCAGAGAATTACGCTAGTCGAGTGCTTCAACATATATTTTTTTTGGAATTTTTCTGAGGACTTTAAATTTTTGACTTTTGATTTGAATTGAAACTGGATCTAGGGTTTGCAGCCATTGGAAAGGAGAAGTTGAGGGAAATGAACGCATAAAGAAATGAAGATAGATGGAGTCTAGGGTTTATAATTGGGTTTATATAGGTAGGTTAGAGATTTGAATAGATGGATCCGATAAACAAACGTGCTGAACGATAATTGACCCAAAAAGCCCGTTCTGACCCCGGAACGAAATTGGGTAAACCCATATATCACAATAGGTATTTTAAAATATTCTGAACGCGATGGAAAAAGTTTCACGTCCAAATTCTATCGTATGGAGAAGTTATGCTGAAAATAAAATTTCCAAATTGATTTCAAATTGATTTCGATTAAATCGATTTCAATGCGTTTCGCATTCGTACGATCAAACGACAAGCCCGATCGCTACGAAACTTGAAACCCTACAACAATTCACTAATACGGATCCGATGAAACTAGTTTCGTCGAAATCCGAGTCCGTGACCAAAATGACTATTTTTATATTAATTAAATAAATTTAAAATAAATAAATAAAATCAAATTTTATTTTTAGATTCTAAAATTGACCCATTCAATCACTTTTAAAAATTATCAATCATTTACAAAATTTCAACACGTTTACATGTCAATTTAAAGAAGGTAAATTTATAATTTAAATATAAATCCTTAATTTCATTAAATTTTCAAATCATAAATTAACTTTCTAATAATTTATATTAAATCAAAGAAATCAATAATTATTCCATTCCTATATTTCAAATAGATGGATTTAATATTAGGTTCCAAATTTATTATCCTAATATTCTTCAATTATAATTAAATCCCTATTAACGTAATATTTAGATGTTAAATTTCCATTTATTTCGATTAAACCTATTATCTTATTACTTTTAATATACTGACAAGCTTACTTTTGCACCCTTTCATTTACCCAACTGCCATTTTATTAATAAACTTAACAATAGATTCATACTCTATTACATAAATGCATACGTCTAAATTAAAATTTACGTAACTTCAAATATTTAATCCATTTAATTCCAATTACTCCTTTCATAAAATTTCAGATTCAAATCAATTTTTAAAGTTTTACCTCCATTCTTTATATACACTAACCATCATTTAATGAAGAATTTATTTATGTTATTCCCCATTATTACCTAAATTTATTTAAACGTAACGTTTATTTCAATGATTTACCAATTAAATTGAATGGACTGAATATACATATAGCTCATAATAATTGTTGTCAAAAACTCTAAATCCCACATTTATAAGTTTGTTGTTTACATCGTATTGGTTTTTATTCAAACATCACTTATTATATATTAAATAAATTCAATATTTAAGTTCTTTTACATTTATTACCAAGTACACCTTTTACCTTATTCCAACAAATTGGAGTTTCATTCAATTAATATAACAAATCAATTTCTACTCACCCTTTATTTCCAAATCACACATTGCAATCCATTATATTATATGGATGTTGTCTAATTTCTATTTATTATTATAGCTTACTATCTATATACATTCATTGATTGATTTCTATTTGCCCTTGTTTCCTTATATTCAGTCCTTAGCTTAGTATGACAAATTCATGGTATTCCATTAAATTGACAATTCATTTCAATTATTAATATTTGGCTTAAATTTCTACAGTTGCATTTCATTTACACTTCCATTACTACGATAATAATTAGTAACGTTTATATCATCAACACACCTAATTATCTTTATTGGTAAATGAGTGAATTTTCTAGTAACCCACTATTATACCTCTTATATACTTGTATATGATTATTTTGCCCTTTTATATTCCATTAAATATATGCACACATACAAATTAAGGTTCTAAATTTAATTAATTATTCCATTATTTACTTATTTCTAAACTTATATCCAATTGCAACAATTTCCATTATTACAATTAATTGCAATATATAATTCAATTTGAAAATTTTAATTACCCTTGATACATTTAATTTCAACATTCTCTTTCCTATAGATAAATAAGATTTTTATTCCTTTCTAAATTTAAATTAAAATCTTATTAGTTAAATTCATTTAAACACCAAATTTACACGGGTCATTACATTCATGTTCAATTTTAGTTACTTGGCATAACAGTTATACAAATTTTTCTCAATTCCTCTAATTTATTAATGGTTCAATATTTACATTATTTGTTTCATAAGTTACAATTCCAAGTTTCTTTTAAATTTCATTTATGCCCTTGCATTTAATCACTTATTTTTAGTAAAAGTTCCAATTATAAATTAGTAATATTCCAATTTACTATACTTAATTGAAACTATTAATTAACGGAACTTAAGAATTAAGTACCGGGTTAAATTTCAAATCATTTTATAATAATAGATAAATATATACTTAAAATTTATATATCCAGTTATATTAAAAACAATTTAAAAATATTTATTTGTCTATCAAAATAATCTTATAGTAAAACTACTACAGTGGCCTTCCCACTTTGAAACTCGAAAATGAATGTCGATGATGCTGCCGCCATCACCGAAATTATTTTCCAACGACAGAGAGGGGAGTACAACTTATTTCTTTTAAAACATTTCCTTCAAATTCTAATGAAATATTTATATCAGAAAATACTTCTAACAATATTATTATTATATTCCAAAATCCATTGAAAGAAATCTTTAAAAACCCCGGAACTTAAGTTCTAAGTTTCCACTTTTCATTTATTTTATTTCCAACTTAGTTTCAACTATTATTTATATTTTCATTACCTAACACCCAATCTATAGCAACAAAATATATGTCTTTATAAAATATTTTTATATATAGAAAATATAATAGGCAAAGTTATTTCATTCACCTATATTAAAAACAAATATTATGTCGGTCTGTCCTATTAAGTGTTTAGAAATTCCTATTGATGTCACAGCGTCCCATGCACCAACCAGAATTTATAAATACAAAACGGAACAGATTAACACAATATTAAAACCTTTTTATAACACTAATAAATACGCTCTCTCATATACACTCAGCGACTCCCATAGGGTATTACTACCCTATTAGTAAAGAGTCAAACCCCACAAAGCTAAGGTTTATCGCTAAACCAAAGCTCTTATACCAGTTGTAACGTCCAGCCTTTTCACACGGTTCAAATCGACACACGTGCCAATTCAAACCATACGGAAGGACGGATTGTTATGGGGTAAATAAGAAAAACGAGAAAGAAATAAAACAAAACAGAATCTCACAGCGGATGGATAAAATATAGTAATAAATATACAGTTCATAAAACTGTTTACAAAACATTTGATTCTTCTTTATACAATAAATATCAGAGTTCACATACCAATAATATCAATGCAGCGGAATTAAATAGTGTAGTGGAATAATATAGTAGATAGTAATACAAATCTTCATCTTCGTCCTCCAGAGCTAAAACTTCAAATCCTAAAACGCTCGGACTGACCCGAGCGAATTGAAAAACAAAATACTCGAGTCAGAACTAAAAGATCTTATGTAAGTTAAATCAACAGAAATCAATATGAGTGCAGTAACTCAAGAGATGCTCGGGATTTAAATCGCCTAAGGATCCGTTAAACTATTTACTATGTAGTATATTGCGCTATTATAATAGTGTCTAATTGTAAAATAAACTTACTTTTTTCTTAGCATTAAGGGGTTACCCATATAGCCCTTAACACGTAATAGTCCCAGTAGTCCATCCAATATCATAGTCCCTCTTGATCGGGAAGCCACCAGAGGATACCACACGGGCTACGGGAGAAATCCAAACTCCTACAAGGCGCGATAGGGTAGGTGACACGGCACAACTAGGCAATGCCCGGGTAGATATACCAATTGCTATCCGGGCTGGTGGAAATGCGCAGCGCGCAGCTATCGCCCACCTCGAACAACACCCCCAAATCAAAAATCAAAAGTGGCCACCGAATCAATCCAAAAGTCAGAGTATAATAACGAAGGAGTGCGTTCGATCAGAGAAATGACCTCATTGGCCCGAGAATCGCTCCTGTTTTAGCCACCTTATGCCAACTCACGGGAGTCGAGTCCACGTATTTACCTCATAGGAAACACCGCCATCAACCTACTTCATTCTGGAATCTCCACCGCGTACACGGTTGTTAAAGTGGTTTTCGGAGTTGGCAGAGAGTATGACAACTTCCGATCCCGGTCTCTTTAACAACCAAACGTTATTTTAACACCGCGGTCTTAAAAATAGTATATACTTTAAAACCAGAATATAATTATCCATTTCAAAACCCATAAATACGATATCATTTCCATTTCCAAACAATTCATTTTGATATTATTTTTATAAAACACAAATCAATAATATCATTTTATTTCAATATTATTTTCTTTTCCAAAATCATACTGCTTTAAAAAATTTAATATCTGGAAACTGAACATTTGAATTATAACTATCAAAACATAATACTTCAAAATTCATAACTTTAAAACCATAACTTCTAAAACTTGAATGGTTTGGATATTGAAACGGTATATAAAATAAAATAGTTGAGTTTAAAATTACTTTATAAAGTAAATAATCTTCACGGCTTTACAAATTTATTCATTTAAAATTTAGTCTAAATCCATAAATTTTTAATTCACTTCCAGTTAAATAAACCACTTCAATTTCAATATATTCCTAACTTTGAGTATTTAACAATTTCAAAACTTAAGGTTGGAAATTCTATTCAACAATTTATTGTCCTATTATTTAGTTTTGAAATATTCATAAAATAAATCCATAAAATAAAACTCAAAATTTCTAACAATTAAATATTTCCTTCAATTTATTTATACTAGAAATATTCATTTAATTTATCTTGAATAAAATCCAGTTATAAAAATCATACCTTTAAAATTTCCAAGTTTAAATTAGTTACATCACTTATAGAGTTTAATTCTTAAATACGCTCAATTCCAATTAAATTTTAATTTACCTTCCAATCTAGATTGATTTAAATTATTAGAACTCCATTATTAGACTTATTTATTTCATTTAACAAATTTATACATAGCTTAAATTCAATAATTCAACTATATGTGTACATAAAATAAGATTTTATATAAGGTCAAAAATTAATATTTATTAAACCGTATCCTATCCAAACCATAGAAAAATTATTTCAAAAATAATTATATATATATATATATATATATATATACACACACCGCGGTGCCTGTATATAATTTTCTATCCTATGGTCAAGTGATACGGATATTTATCATTTCAATCCGCAATTTAAAAATAAAAATTACGGTTATATATCATTTCAAACCGCAATCCCGAATGAAATGAAAATGCATAATAACTTGCGGTTTATATAATATAGAACACATCATCCATTCATCCAATATCAATCATCAACCAATTTATTGCAATCATCATCAATTTAACCAATCAACAAAATAGATCGTATAAAATATAACAGGTAATAAATAACAGGTATTAACTACCAGTTTGTATTCAATAATAAATTTAATAACTGTTTAACTAGCATTTTTTATGCAAATAAATAAATTTTTAACTGTCAAATTATATGTAATAATAAAATTTATTAACATTTAAATTAAATAAATGCGATTTAACTGAGATGATGAATAAAACATGCCAAACAGTCATAAATAAATTTCTACTCATATCTTAAGTCAATTTAACAAACATAGAAATTTTAGAAGTTGTGAGTGGGTTAAAACATACACCTTTTGAATTTAAATTGAATTTAAATCCGATTTAAACCCAAAAATTTGACCGTCTCCTAATTCGCCCAAACCAGCGTCAAAGTGTCCGGGATCTCAATACGAACCTAGTGGAGAAAACCGCATGTGAAACGGAGTTCGTATGTATGAGTTATGATTATTAGAACTAATTGAAATCGAGATTTACAAAAATAAATTAAACAAAAATAAAATACCGTGCCACATCCACTCTTCCCACGTGAAAAACGCGTATGCTTCTTCTTGATTGCTAGCTTTGTTACATAATTTTTCTTTTATTTCGATTTACTTTGATTTTCCTCCTTATTATATGAATGTATGTATTTTTAAAAGGTTTGGAAAAAAAAGATTTGAAAAAGAAGAATTGAAAAAGAAAAGGATTAAAATAAGAACTGAAAATGGAAGAGAAGATCTAGATATGAAAAGAAAGAAGAAAGTTTGAAATAGAAGAAAATTTGATGAAGAAGAATATTTGAAGAGGAAGGAAAAATTAAAATAAGAGATAATAAGGAAATTTGAAGA
Organism: Allium cepa; assembly: GCA_030765085.1. Classification (NCBI taxonomy): domain Eukaryota; kingdom Viridiplantae; phylum Streptophyta; class Magnoliopsida; order Asparagales; family Amaryllidaceae; genus Allium; species Allium cepa. The sequence continues at coordinate 415,843,017 of CM060937.1, forward strand.
AGAAAAAAAGGAAAAAGAAGAAGAAGATTGGAATGGAAGTTGTGGTTTCATTTGCGTCATATCTTATTTATAAGGTTAGAGTTAGGTTTAGGGTTAGAGAGATTTGAAAAGAGAGACGGCTATTAGTTAGAAATAAATGAAATGACGTTTCAGAAAATGAAGTTGGAAAATGAATGGAAAGAAATAAAGTAAATATGAACAAACTTTTAGAATTCAAATTTCAAAACAATCGTTTACTTAATAAATTTTGTTAACCCTAAACATACCGAAATTAACATCTTTTAAAGATTTAATTAACACACAATAAATGAAAATAAATTCTCCACCCTAATTTGTGTCATAAATTAAAAGAAAATGCAGCATTAAGAAATCTTCATTTCTCCCTCTTTGTGATTAGATTGGAAATTAAACAACATGTTAGCATTTCGATTGAATGTTTTACAAGGAATGCATTAACATACATTCCAAAATATGATAGCATAAACAAGGTAATATAAACAGGTGTATAATATAAATGTACGTCTTTATCGCCACTTAGAGTTTACATTCATAAATAAAAGGTATGAAAATAATCCACATAAGGAGGCGATGAATGTAAGAGTAAATTAGAAAAGTGAAGATGGAAAGGTAAGTTATGTTGCAATAAAATCTAATAAGTCTAATTGGAAAGGAAATAGTCAAGTGTAAATCTATTTTACCCCCTTTATCATCTCTTATTAATATTTAATTTAACAACGTATGAGATTTCAATATAAACTAGCATTAAATTTTGATCCTAAACATAAGTTTGAATTTAGGTATAAACATATATGTAGTAAACTAGCATTAAATTTTGAAACGTGAACTGATTTAATTGGAAATAAATCACCCAATCCAAATTTATTTTAATAAGTTTCCAATCAAACTGATTAGATTCAATTCCAACCCTTTAATTGAGCCTATCATTACTTTGTAACGCAGTTAACACTTGTCTCACATTTCATTCCATATATATTCAAATTTTCAGCTTCCCTTTGTATAAATTATTATTTCCAAATATATTGAAATTGTTATTCCAAATTATTATTCCAACCCAACTATATACATGTGCTAAAATTTGAAACTCAATTAATTCATTAAATAGGTTTCATTCTTTTAAATTAAATTATGAAATAAATATGCATTTCCGTTGCTCATCACCTTTATACCTTTCAATTACAGTTCTCACCCACATAAATGAGACAATTAATTTCATCTAAATGTAATCGTTTTCCAATACATTAATAACTTTATTTCCAAGTCTTATATTACAACAAACTATCTAATACGAAAAGTCTTAACATTGTTACAAATACTACTTTAATTAACATTAACGCAATACTTAATTAAAATTATTATAACCGATTTCAAAATTGTAAATTAACAAGTTACCAAAATAGGCAACATACAATAATCGTTACTCTAACCTTTAGTCACATTAATACGCTTTAATTTCTCAAAATCAAAGACCATTTGCTTCTTACATTTCAAACTCAAAATCAATTATAACAAATTTCAATAATTCCCCAAACCTTTCCTTTCCATTTATCCATTTATCAAGTTTACATTAATAAATCTTTTCTTCCATTCCTCAAATTCAACAACTAGTTCTAATATGAATACCGTTAACGTTATTTCCAAATATCCCTTAATTAATATTATCGTAAAAATTTATTTATTTTTATTCCAATTGATTAAAAATTCAATTTCTAAGTCTTAATATACTCTAAATTAACAACTTCTAAACATGGTATTACTTCTCATATTAATGTAACTTTTATTTATTGTATTAACATTTATTTCAAGTTCTAATTCTATCAACCAATTAAACAGTTAACTTATAATATATGCTTACAATCCAAATATTACACTCATTTGTCATATTCTGAATGGAGTTAGCATTTAGTTCCAAAAGTTATCTAAATTTTACATTAAGATAATATGAAATTACCTTTAATGAAATTAAATTCCAAGTTTATTTAATGCAATCAATTTTTGACCTTTCAGTTATTTCAATAAATTTGGGGTTGCACAAGATTAATTATTTATTTACATACATTAACATAATTGCATTAATTTACATTCAGTAACAAATAAATCAATATATTATTCCACACAATAATACACTGATTGCATTTGTTTATACTATGCTCCATTTAAAACTAAGTCATAACAATTGAATGATTGTATTACATTGGAAATGTTCAATAATTATTAACTTGCGAAAACGTATTTCCTAAATTTACATCCAATTATTGTTAACCGTGTTTTAGTACATTAATCTTTTCAATACTTACCTCTAATTTCACATATTCGCTTTATATCCTGGTATAAACCCTTATATCCCATTATAACTTAATGCATACAATTTAAAACTTCCATTTTTATATTAATTTGAATTCCATTCTAGTTAAAAAAAATTCATTCACTAATTCAACATTCCCCTTTGTTTCCTATATTAATCTTAAAGCCAAGTATGACAATTTACGTTACTTCAATAAATTTCCATATAAAATTTAAATTGTAAATTTTAATTACAATTTCTACTGCTCTAATATAAATTATAAAAAATTTATTTTCTTCTCTAAATTTAAATTACAAAATCTTAATTAAATTAACAAATTTATTTACCAAAATTTAAGGGTCGTTACAAAATATATCCACGATTTTGGACAGTGGATAATCCTTTAAATAAAATATGTAGAAATTGAATTTGGTTAACGAATTATATTCATGATTTTGGACGGTGAATAATATATTAAAGAAATATTTTTGGGAAAGTAATATTTTAAATAGAATTAAAACGATTCAAAAATGTTTTAAAAGGTGTTAAGTATCGAAACCATAAATTTCAACATTCATTGTTGAAATAGACGTTTTTGAGAAATAGAAGGAAATAGTGGACTATAACGCTGTTGTTATAGTAAATGATTTCCGAAAGGAAAAGTTTTGTATAGTATTGGGGTTTATGTATCTATCTTGAATTTCAAATCCCTATACTAGTGATTTTGGGTTGTCGTAACGATGTTTTACGAAACATTCGTTTTGACCCAAATAAATGTGTTTAAGAGAAGTTTTACTTAAAGAATAAAATATATATTTAATTTGGATTTAAGTATATTGAATGTTTTCCAAATATTGAAAATAAATAGATTGGTAAATTACTTATTATTAAATAAGTACGGAAATATTTTCCAATATGAAGCGAATGTTTTGAGATTATATCTTTTAAAGATAAATTGAAAGTGAATAATTGAAATCAATTTGAAAAATCATATAAAAGGTGAATATATGGAAATGTAAATTCACAATGGAAATTTATAAGGGAAATTTGTTTTAAAAATAAACATTGATTTATTTTTAAAGTGTGGAATAAATTTACGTATTCGGAACGTAAATTTAATAAATCGGTAAGGATTTATTTGATTGGTTTAAATGAACCATTTTGAAATGAAAGTTGTAAAGGTGAAAAGTGATTTGAAATTTGTTTTCAAATGGTTGAAGTGTGGAAATTATATCTTGTAAAGATATTTTTGAAAATAAATAATTTGGGAAATTATTTGAAATCGGGTTATGTTGTGAATATTGATTGATAGTTAAATAACCGACTATCAATATTGACCCTTAAATGGCTATTTGTTTTGAATTGGTTGAAATTTAATGCTACACTTATTTTTAAATTATTACGCTCGTTATTCGGACTACCTATTCCGAATAGTGATACGAGGTAATGAATAGCATTGAAGACAGGTGGTGAAGACCGGGTATTTGTGAAAATGATAGGATGACCTATCGATTGTCTTTGCACCGTTAGCTACGGTATGGAGATTTCCTTTGTGATGGGAAATTCGACCGGGATTGTGAATACCCGGATTGCAAGGGCTTCTTTTGAAGTGCCTTCGGTTCTGTTCGAACCCGGAACGGACGTGTATGGTTACGTGTCTGACATTACATTTTGAGATATAAAGCAGATTTCTTTCAAATACATTTCTGTTGGTGGCGGAGAATTTATTCTCTTAGCTTAACACCCTTCTCTGAGACGTACGAGTTCAGAAGTTTTGTAGTTGAAGGTTATCAGCGATATACTCCCAATTTGGTAATGTGGCATGTTGAGTGTTGTTGTGTGATGATTATTTATTGATCATTTGTTGATCAAAGCGTGGCTTTGTGAAAAAGCGTGGCTTTGTGGATGAGACTTCGTCAGACCTCACACCCTGGAAATGGTCAAAACAGGAATATGCGGCAAGGTTATGAGGGTCGCTCTCCTTAGGGTATGTCATTTGCTTCTGGAAAAAGGGTGGTGTCAGGTATAGAGCCCTGACGCTTAACCTATGTGGTTGCTCCAATCTCATTTTCTGTGTGGTTGTTGCTTGGTGATCGAGGACCATCGGATAAAGGTCCCAAAGGACCGGGGGGTGGCATATTCGTGTAGTAGTTACCTAGCTACAGAGGTAACCCGGCCTTGTGTTGGCAGAGAGCTGGTTAAGTTCTCGGGACGTCCCACCAGAGGCGATCCCATTTGGCAGTAGGAAGTTCCTTAGCCTGACCATTTGTTGGAAAATCCAAAGAAACAATACGAGCCTTGTACGGTTTTAGTTGTATTACCTGCCATTCACTTATGGTGGCGCCCCACTGTTTGGATGGTAGCTATAGTAGGCATAGCTTAGAATGTCTATGCTGGCTAAGATTAATATTCTATTTTTGAAATGCTTTCATCACTATGCACTAATAATAATATCAAAAATGATTTGTTTTTGCGTAGTAAGCATCTTTGACTATCATAAGGAGAAATCTCCTCCAATTCTACGTTTGCATTGTGTGTGTGCGGGAAGGCCTAATGGTAGTTCCATTTTCCAAAAGCATTGCAGATATTTTTCACTTCCCTTGTTGTTGTTATTTTAAAAATAAATAACTACTTTAGTTCTCACACCAGTCTCATGACTGACCTAGAGTTTATTGTTCTCTTCCTAAACTCTGGGTGCCCATAATTTTCCACACGGGCAGTCTAGAGTCAGGTTATCAGGTCATTTTGGATTCAGGAGTGCTTTGGAACTCAAGTGGCAAGTTGGATGGCGAGGCGTATTACTTGTATATGATATTATCTTTCTGCTGTAAATTCACTTGTAAGGACATGTTTGTATAACTGTCCATTGTTTGTTGTGTTGTATATTGTTGTTGTGTACTCTGATGATAATGTAATGTAACAACTGAGATAGTTCTTTGTTTTAAAGATCATTCGTTTATCTATTATATGTTGTTCCGCTGCGATATGTGAGATTCTGATATTGTTTCTGTACTGTTTCCTTACTTCTTCTATCTTTTTCTTCTACCTCTTCTTTTTAACCCTAACAATTCGGATTATCGGCTTTCGATTATGCGGCATTTGATACAGTGGACGTAAGAATGCCGACCTTCGGATCCCAACAAAGCTTCTTTCGTTACAATCACCATGACCAGCCGCCTCCACCATCACCTGAGAATACCTCCATCACTACCTCCTCTCTGGCCAAATCCCAAGCCATGCCTCCTAGATGATTGATCCATCACCAAAATCCAACAAAACTCCACTTTTTGCACAAGCCGAGCACTAAGGTCTAGCACCACCTCTCTCAACCACCTAGGCTGACCAACCGCCACCACCATTGGCCTGATATCGACCTAACACACCTCTGCACACCCTCACCTGACCATACCTGAAGTGGCCGTGTCCTCCATAGCTTTGGCCGAGCCCAAAGTTGCATAGAAACCCTTGCTTTTGCCTTTGAACACTAGCCTCTTGCCTCACAAAACTTTGCACCACTTTCTCTAGGATAGGCCGATCCCTATAGGTCCACAACCAGACCTTAGAGAAAGCTTTAGTCGTGTATTTTCCAGCCATGGCTGAGCCTATGCTGGATGAAGGCAAGTGCAATTGGTTTGGATTTGTTTTGTGCTTGAATTTATAAGTTGTTTAAAAATATATGTAGTGTTTACTAATGTATATTTGAATTGTTTTGTCTCATGTATTCAAGACATTTAGTGTAACAAACCGCATATTTATCGATCTTATCCTTAAATATTTTATTTAAATATTTCATCATTAGTCGGATTTTTGTCCGAAAAGCTACTTTTTGCATACGGTCAAATTGGGACTCGAGACCCCTTCCATTGAGTTCAAAATGCCATTTGCAACCTTTTTGAGTATAAACATTGATGTGTTTGGAGCTAGCTAAAAATTTGACCTTTTTTCACTTTGGGTTTGGGTTTGGGTTCAGCCCAATGTTCTAACTTAATACCCCAAACTAAAACCCCCTCTTCATTCACTCCCTCTTCCTCTACTTTTCAGTTCTAAAGAGATTAATGGTGAGTGGAATGGGAAATTAAAACTCAAGCCCTAGTTTTCTATTTGCAAATCAACTTCTAGCTCCAAATTCAAGAGAACCCATTGGTAAGCCTTCTCTCTACCTTCTCCAACTCCTTCTCTCTTGAATTTCAGAAATTCCTAAACCTAACTTTGGGAATGTTCTTCTTTTGAGCATAGATTCAAGCTCATTTGGGTTGTGTTGAAGAGTGGTTGATTCTCCCTTTGCTTTCAAGCCTCTTCTACATTGATTTTGTGGAAAGGTGAGATTTTTATCGGCACATCTAAGTCTGTGATTATCTTTGATTGTTAGGTATGAATTCCTAACACTTATTCATGTGCATTTGGTTTTGATTTGGATTGGTTTTGTGAATATTCCAAATTTTAGCGTTTTGAGTTCAAATCTTCAAAAATCATAGCTTTGTTGTTTGAACTTGTTTTTGGTGATGCATCGAGAAGCTTATAGGGCCGGGTAGTCGATTGACATAAATCCCTAGTGTATGTTGCTCGCCCGGTTGCATTTTGAGGAAGATTGCATCTTCATTTCATAGGCTAAGAAAACAGCCTTGGTGTCAGTCAGTCGACTGGTCTTGAAATTCAGTTGACTGGCTGTAGCACATAGGCATTCCAAAGGCAAAATTTAGAGGCTCTGGTCCTCTGTTTCCCTACAATCAGTCGACTGGATTTTTAGGTCAGTCGACTGACTGTAGGAAATTGCCAAGTATGCCTATTTTTGCCTATTTTTGCTTGTGATTCCAATTTTTATCGATTTGTTTTGATTCCTAGTTGATGCTATCAATTATTCGACTTTGAAGACTTCTATTTGGAATTTTTGGAAATATCCATTTTGATGGATTTGATATCGATTTATTGGAATTAATTCACGTCTTCGTATGTGAATTTTTATGATTGATTGTTTCTACAATCATTTTTGTGCTTTGTCACTTTAAAATACAAAGGTTTCTATACTAGTAGTAAATATTCCAACTCTTTATCAAAGATGATGTAAACTCTTCAAACTCGTTTATAAAACCATTTTCCAACCTATTAGTATATACAAGCCTTTACCTCACTCGTATGAGAAATCTAATTAAACGGCTTAGTAAAACGAGTGGTATGAAACGCTTGCATTTACTTTGTCGGTTAATTCTTGGACTTGTTCGATTGAATCTCTTGTAACAATTTTCTAGTGGAGATCTACAATTTGTTCGTAAATATTTATGTTAAGCTAGTGGTTATGGGACATGATGCTAAGCTCATATATTCACTTCTTGATGATCATGACGATCATTCTTGGTGATTTAGACTAGCAATGTGCGATGTCTCTTTGTCTGCGAGGGAGACTAAACCCCGTTTTGTGGAGTTTCGACTCAAATTGGTGGGGTAGCAACCCATGGTCTTCGGGCCGTTTGTGGAGCTTCGGCTCAATTTGTGATGGTTAGTAACCATGGAATTAGCGTTCCGTTTGTGATACACGTGTTGGTGAGCTTTATGCTCCCGTTTGTGATAGGCCTTCCCCTTTTTGTGATTTCTGGATTTCTATTGATGATTTCTGGGATTTGTGCTTCACCAATTTTCGTGATTTTCATTGATAAGTTTTATCAATATTTGTGCATTGGTGAATTTGTGTGTCATTGACTTTTGTGATTGACATTGATATAATTGTCAATATTTTTGGTTTGGTGAATGAAATAAGGAGTATGACATTTCTTTTGACCTTTGAGAAGATTTTTGTGATATTGATTAATCTCTTGTTGATTTTCAATTACTTATTTATCACGGCTTGGCGTTGTGATTATTATATGTTTAGTCATATCTCTTATTCTAAGTCATTTCATCTGATATTTATAGCTAGACTGATCCATTTATTATTTTCTTATTAAATAATACTCGGGTCAGACAGAGATGTTACAAGTGCTTCTGCTTGACTTCTCATCCAGGATCATTACCTTAACTTTTGGCTAACTACTTAGATTAGTAGTTTTTGTTGTATACACTTGAGATATAGACTCATGGTTGTGCCCATATTCTTTTGTATAGCACTGATAGCTATTTCTTTTGTGATAGTATGGATCTTGTTGACCACTACTCTGATGAACACTTTTATGTGTTATATATATTCATATCTATTTCCGGCTTTGTGATATGATTATCTGTGACTGATTTGTGTTATGTTTATTTCTATATTTGTTTTCGAAGATTACATATAGCCACTGTGTAGTGGTTTTGAGTTTGTGTCGGTATGTCGGATTTCCTCTTGAGATGAAAAGTTATACTTTTATTTGGCATATCGGTACTCGCACAAAGCAATTATACAGATGGTCGCTTCTCAACAGCCTTATTCTTCGTGCTAGTTGACGGCATTACCCCGTAGTGTCCTTGGCTAGCGTGGGTATAGAGGTGGGGCGTCACAGCTTGGTATCAAAGCCAAACTTCGGAACAATGTAGAATAATTTAACAAGGATCACCGTCCTAAGTCCATCTTAGGAGTCGTGCCATAGGATTTAATTCGTGTCTTCGTACCGTTCTATCTTATTTTCTTTTATGATTCCTTGTTTTATTTATCAAGGTTGCTTGATATTCATTTGGTGAATAACCTTTTTTCTTCTTCTTTCTTTCTTTCTTTCTTAAGGAAGGGAAATGGTTAGGCCAGGCCGTCCCAGCGCCGATCAATCTAGTGCTACTCCCCAAGATGGAGTTTTTATGTCTGCCCAGCAGCTTCTTGATTTAGTTAAGAATGATCAAGCAGCTGGTTCTAATTCGGAACCAACTCATCCTAAGTCTGGATTTGCACGCTTGTGCAACGATTATACCAACTTGAGTGGGAAACCATTCAAGGGTTCTGAAACTATTATTGAAGTCCAAGCTTGGCTGAGATCATGCGATCGAATCTTTTCTCGCATGAATCTTATTGATCTTCACCGAGTTCAGGTGGCTTCTAGTAGGCTCCAAGAAAGAGCATTGGACTGGTACGAACTTCTTATTTCTGAAATTAATGAAACGGATCTCACCTGGGAGCAATTCCGGGAACGTTTCGAATTAAAGTTTGTGCCAGAAGCTAAGAAGGTGACTTTGGCTCGCCGTTTATTGACCTTGTTCAAGGTGAATCTTCCGTGACTGACTATGTCGCGTCTTTTGAATCTCTTTCTAAATACGGGGTGGAATATATTAACACCCCAATGAAGAAAAATCAGAGATTTGTTATGGCTTGAACAAGAATCTCGAGAAGCCATTACTTCTAAAATTAGAAATTTCTTTCGACCAACTCATTGATATCGCTCTTCGTCTTGAAGAGGCGGATAGGGAAAGTGATGTTGAAGTGGTGGGTTCCAAACCAAACTTCAACAACAAGAAGAAAAGTCCTAGCAAATTCAAAGGTCCTTATCCCAACAAAAAGGGGAAGCAAGCAACCCCTATGGCAAAGACTTCTTCCTTTGGTCGTGGAGAATGCTATAATTGTGGTTCAAAGGACCATTATTTAAATAAGTGTTCGAAGCCCCTCTCTTGTCGCTACTGCAAAAGTCCCGGCCATGTTATATCTTCATGCCCCAAGCTTGAGGGCAAGAAGGAGGTAAAGTTAAATGTTGCTCAAGCCCTTGGCGACACATCTCGTAATCAAGGTATGTCTCATTCTATCCTTGATGGCATTATTATATTTCGTGATCAACCTATTCGAGTTCTTTTTTATACGGGTGCATCCCATTCTTTTATTTCAAAAGAACTTGTTGATACTTTTTCTTTAAGTGTTGTTGCTTTAATGACTTCTTTGAGAATTTCGAATCCAGTTGGTGGATCCACAACTCATAGTTTGCTTTGCAAAGATGTCGAGATTATTTTGTGTGATTTTTCTTTCCTAGCCGATTCGCATGTCATGCGTTACTTAGGCTTTGGAATGATTTTGGGAATGGATTGGCTTAACCGTTATGAAGCTCATATCCTATGTCCTGAGCGGACTATTCATCTTCGACATCCTCAATCTGTTAGGCAGATTTCTATTATTCTCAAATATTTGGATTCCACTTTATCTGCATCTTTATATTCTTTAAATCCTCGTGATGATGATAATGATGATGAGGAAGACGTCATTTTTCTTATTCACGTTGTTCGTGAATTTTCTGACATATTTGAGCCCGTTTTAGGATTACCACCTAAGCGAGCAATTGAGTTCAGAATTAATCTTACCCCTGGAGCTCAACCTATTACTCGTCCTCCTTATCGCTTATCCAATAAAGAAAATGAGGAGATGCGCAAACAATTATCCGATTTGGAAATGAAGCAATTTATTCGCTCTAGTTCCTCGCCTTGGGGAGCTTCAGCTATTTTCATAAAGAAATTCGATGGTACACTTAGGCTTTGCGTTGACTACCGCAAGCTTAATGATCTTACTATCAAAAATAAATATCCTTTACCTCGGATTGATGATCTATTCGATCAACTTAGTGGTGCTAAAGTCTTTTCACATTTAGACTTAGCTATTGATTTTCATCAGCTTCGTATTGCAGAGGATAGCATTCCTTTGACATCGTTCCGTACTCGGTATGGATCTTATGAATGGCTTGTTATGCCATTTGGGTTAATGAATGCCCCGACTTATTTCGTTGACTTAATGAATCGAGTTTTCAAAGACTTCCTCGATCGATTTGTTCTCATCTTTATTGATGATATTCTTGTGTATTCAAAAACCGAGGAGGAGCATGAAAAGCATCTTCGGATTGTGATGGAAACTCTTAGGAGTAATCAATTAAAGGCAAAGTTTTCTAAATGCCACTTTTGGCAATCTCGTGTGAAGTTTCTCGGTCATATTATTTCCGAATCCGGAATTTCCGTGGATCCTTCAAAGATTGAAGCAATTCAAGATTGGAAGAGACCAGAGAGTGTGACGAATATTCGTAGTTTTCTTGGATTGGCGGGTTATTACCATCGTTTTATCAAAGACTTTTCTAAGATTGTCGTGCCTCTCACTAGCTTAACGAAGAAAGATGTTAAATACATTTGGTCGGATAAATGTGAGACTTCTTTTCAGAGATTAAAAGAACTCCTTTCTGATGCTCCTATTCTTGTTATTCCCGAAGGGAACCAAAATTTTATTGTTTATACTGATGCTAGTCGCGTTGGTTTGGGTGCCGTTCTTATGCAAAAATAATGTGTTATTGCTTATGCTTCTAGGCAATTGAAGCCAGCCGAGACTAGATATGCCACTCATGATTTAGAGCTCGCGGCTATTGTTTTCACCCTTCGTATTTGGCGTCATTATCTTTTAGGAGAGAAATTTGTTCTTTATACTGATCATAAGTCTTTGAAGTATTTATTCTCCCGGAAGGAACTTAATTTGTGCCAACAGCGTTGGCTCGAGTTCCTTGCACCTTATGGCCTTGACATCCTTTATACTCCCGGAAAGGGAAATCGCGTCGCTGATAACCTTAGTCGCAAGCAACAAGCGGTTGTTTCTATGATGATATCTGAATGGAATGATCTCGAGGTTTTATCTACTTGTGAAATTCGAGATCGTGTCTCCGATTTATGTTCATCTCTTGTTTATGTAGCCTTGAGGCTCATCCTTCTCTTTTAGACCGCATTCTTGAAGCTCAAAGGCTAGATCCCGAATTGGCTCTTCTTGGCCAAAATATTAAGGATAAAATTGACATTGAAGGTTTGAGAGACTTTGATATTGATTCTCGTGGCGGCATTCGAAAATTTGGTAGACTTATCGTACCAAATATTAGTGATCTTCGTAAAGATATTTTAGAAGATTCTCATCGTTCTAAATTTACCATTCATCCCTGTAGTAGTAAAATGTACGCGGATATGAAGCGAATTTATTATTGGGAGGGAATGAAATCTGATATTGCTAACTTTGTTAAGTGTTGCATGACTTGCCAACTTGTCAAGGCCGAACATCAAAGGCCCAGTGGGTTATTGCAACCTTTAGAAATTCCAATTTGGAAGTGGGACCAAATTTCTATGGATTTTATCGATGGCCTCCCCCGTTCTCGTTCAGGCCATGATAGCATATGGGTGATAGTTGATAGACTCACTAAATCCGCCCATTTTATACGTGTTCGGCCCAATCGAACCGTTCCTCTCTTGGCCAAACTTTTTATCAAAGAAATTGTAAAATTACATGGAGTTCCTACTTCTATTGTTAGTGATCGTGATCCATTGTTTACTAGTGGATTTTGAAAGAGTCTTCAGAAAGCTTTAGGAATGAAGCTTAATTTTAGCACCGCTTATCACCCTCAGTCCGATGGACAAACTGAGCGTGCGAATCAAACTCTTGAAGATCTTATTCGATCATGTGTCCTTGATTTTGGTGGAAGTTGGGAAGATCATATTTCTCTTGTTGAGTTTCCAATAATAATAGCTTCCAATCTATTATTGGTATGGCACCTTTCGAGGCACTCTATGGAAGGCCATGCCGATCTCCTTCTTGTTGGCTTGAGGCCGATGAGAAGCTGGTTTTAGGTCCAGATTTTATTCGTGATTCTGCAGAAAAGATTGACCTTATTCGTCATAGGATGAAAGAAGCCAAGAGTAGACAAAGATCCTATGCCAATAACCGGAGAAGTAAAGTAGAATTTTCTGTGGGAGACTTTGTGTTTGTTCGTGTTTCACCTATGAAGGGTGTTGTGCGTTTCAGTCGATCGGGAAAGTTAGCACCTCGATATATTGGTCCGTTTCCTATCACCGAACGTATTGGTTCCGTGCCATATCGCCTTTTATTACCGGCTCAATTTTCTGCTATTCATGACATGTTTCACGTTTCTCAATTATGGAAATGCCTTCGAGATTCCGATTCCATTCTTGAGACCGGTATTGTGGAGGAAATTGAAGTTTCATCTAATTTGACTTATGAGCAACATGCTATTCTTATTATTGCTTCGGAGGTCAAGCGCCTTCGAAATAAAGATGTTTTGCTTGTTAAGGTTCAATGGTCCGCGAATCCTAAGGATTTCTCTTGGGAATCTAGAGAATCCATCGAGCGAACACATCCGGACTTACTTACTCGTGCTCTTTGAGGTGAACTTCTTATTTCAAATTTCTTTTGTGTTAATATGCTTTTATGATTGTTACTTTATGTTTCCATCTTATATATTGCGAGGACGCAATTTCTTTAAGAAGGGGAATCTGTAACAACCCGCATATTTATCGATTTTATCCTTAAATATTTTATTTAAATATTTCATCATTAGTCGGATTTTTGTCCGAAAAACTACATTTTTCATACGGTCAAATTGGGACTCGAGACCCCTTCCATTGAGTTCAAAATGCCATTTGCAACCTTTTTGAGTATAAATATTGATATGTTTGGAGCTAGCTAAAAATTTGACCTTTTTTCACTTTTGGTTTGGGTTTGGGTTCAGCCCAATGTTCTAACTTAATACCCCAAACTGAAACCCCCTCTTCATTCATTCCCTCTTCCTCTACTTTTCAGTTCTAAAGAGATTAATGGTGAGTGGAATGGGAAATTAAAACTCAAGCCCTAGTTTTCTATTTGCAAATCAACTTCTAGCTCCAAATTCAAGAGAACCCATTGGTAAGCCTTCTCTTCACCTTCTCCAACTCCTTCTCTCTTGAATTTCAGAAATTCCTAAACCTAACTTTAGGAAATTTCTTCTTTTGAGCATAGATTCAAGCTCATTTGGGTTGTGTTGAAGAGTGGTTGATTCTCCGTTTGCTTTCAAGCCTATTCTACATTGATTTTGTGAAAAGGTGAGATTTTTATCTCACATCTAAGTCTATGATTATCTTTGATTGTTAGGTATGAATTCCTAACACTTATTCATGTGCATTTGGTTTTGATTTGGATTGGTTTTGTGAATATTCCAAATTTCAGTTTTTTGAGTTCAAATCTTCAAAAATCATAGCTTTGTTGTTTGAACTTGTTTTTGATGATGCATCGAGAAGCTTATAGGGCCGGGTAGTCGATTGACATAAATCCCTAGTGTCCGTTGCTCGCCCGGTTGCATTTTGAGGAAGATTGCATCTTCATTTCATAGGCTAAGAAAACAACCTTGGTGCCAGTCGGTCGACTGGTCTTGAAATTCAGTCGACTGGCAGTAGCACATAGGCATTCCGAAGGCAAAATTTAGAGGCTCGGGTCCTCTGTTTCCCTGCAATCAGTCGACTGGATTTTTAGGTATGTCGACTGACTGCAAGAAATTGCCTAGTGTGCCTATTTTGGCCTGTTTTTTCTTGTGATTCCATTTTTTATCGATTTGTTTTGATTCCTAGTTGATGCTATCAATTATTCGACTTTGATGACTTCTATTTGAAATTTTTGGAAATATCCATTTTGATGGATTTGATATCGATTTATTGGAATTAATTCACGTCTTCTATGTGAAATTTTATGATTGATTGTTTCTACAATCATTTTTGTGCTTTGTCACTTTAAAATACAAAGGTTTCTATACTAGTAGTAAATATTCAAACTCTTTATCAAAGATTATGTAAACTCTTCAAACTCGTTTATAAAACCGTTTTACAACCTATTAGTATATACAAGCCTTTACCTCACTCGTATGAGAAATCTAATTAAACGGCTTAGTAAAACGAGTGGTATGAAACACTTGCGTTTACTTCGTCGGTTAATTCTTGGACTTGTTCGATTGAATCTCTTGTGACAATTTTCTAGTGGAATCTACAATTTGTTCGTAAAGATATAAGTTAAGCTAGTGGTTATGGGACATGATGCTAAGCTCATATATTTACTAGCTTACTGTAATTGACACTTCTTGATGATCATGACGATCATTTTTGGTGATTTAGACAATCATTGTGCGATGTCTCTTTGTCTGCGAGGGAGACTAAACTCCGTTTTGTGGAGTTTCGACTCAAATTGGTGGGGTAGCAACCCATGGTCTTCGGGCCGTTTGTGGAGCTTCGGCTCAATTTGTGATGGTTAGCAACCATGGAATTAGCGTTCCGTTTGTGATACACGTATTGGTGAGCTTTATGCTCCCGTTTGTGATAGGCCTTCCCCCTTTTTGTGATTTCTGGATTTCTATTGATGATTTCTGGGATTTGTGCGTCACCAATTTTCGCGATTTTCATTGATAAGTTTTATCAATATTTGTGCATTGGTGAATTTGTGTGTCATTGACTTTTGTGATTGACATTGATATAATTGTCAATATTTATGGTTTGGTGAATGAAATAAGGAGTATGAAATTCCTTTTGATCTTTGAGAAGATTTTTGTGATATTGATTAATCTCTTGTTGATTTTCAATTACTTATTTATCACGGCCTGGCATTGTGATTATTATAGGTTTAGTCATATCTCTTATTCTAAGTCATTTCATCTGATATTTATAGCTAGACTGATTCGTTTATTATGTTCTTATTAAATAATAGTCGGGTCAGACCGAGATGTTACAGGTGCTTCTGCTTGACTTCTCATCCAGGATCATTACCTTAACTTTTGGCTAACTACTTAGATTAGTAGTTTTTGTTGTATACACTTGAGATATAGACTCATGGTTGTACCCATATTCTTTTGTATAGCACTTATAGCTATTTCTTTTGTGATAGTATGGATCTTGTTGACCACTACTCTGATGAACGCTTTTATGTGTTATATATATTCATATCTATTTCCGCCTTTGTGATATGGATTATCTGTGACCCATTTGTGTTATGTTTATTTCTATATTTGTTTTCGAAGATTACATACAGCCACTGTGTAGTAGTTTTGAGTTTGTGTCGATATGTCGGATTTCCTCTTGAGATGAAAAGTTATACTTTTATTTGGCATATCGGTACTCGCACAAAGCAATTATACAGATGGTCGCTAATCAACAGCCTTATTCGCCGTGCTAGTTGACGACATTACCCCGTCGTGTCCTTGGCTAGCGTGGGTATAGAGGTGAGGCGTCACATTTAGTCTTGTCTCTCATACACTCAAATCATTATCGTGCTCTCGTGCTTTTATGGATCTTTGTTGGGTGTAGTTGTTTGCCATCTCCGGCTTAAACAGGTGAGTTATTCTCACAAGACAATATATACATATATAACTAGTAAATTGACCCCTTTTGAATCTGTAAAATGCATTATCATGTTACACCTGCTATATTATGGTTATGTGATGTTCACCCATGCTTAAACACCTGTTATAACATCTGTTACTATTATATTATATTGTTCTGTTATTTTTATCAGTTTATCACATTGCAAGTTCCCTTTAGATTAGAATCACTATGGGTTGAAATGATACATACCCGAACGGACTTTAGAATAGGAGAAAATCATTATGGGCTGAAATGATAGGCCTGGATTATTTTCAATTATTTTCATTTACTTGGGAATGCGGGTTTGAAATGATCAAACCTGGGTTTTCTTTTGTAAATTACGGGTTGAAATGATATATACCCGTATCACTTTACCTAGCTAGAAAATGAAATACAGACCCGTTGTTAAAATATGTTTTTCTAAAAAATTTAAAATATTTTAGAAATTTAAATATTATAATATTTTGATTTAAAATTAATAAAAAATGATTTTGTAAAGCATTATTGATTTTCTTAAAATTTATTAGTGAAATAAGTTATGGAAAAGTTAGAAAATTTGAATGTAAGTTTTTTTGAAAATTTTGATTAAATTATAAATGGAAATTAATTAAATATGAAAATATGATAAATTTATGATAATTTGGATTTAAGTGAATTTAAATGATTTTTATAGTATATTAATGATTTTTTGAATAAAGTTAAAATGTGAAATGAATGAATATTTAAGTTGAAATTTTGAAATATAACTAAAATTGGGAATTTGTGAATTTGGCTTAAAAGTGAATTTTAAGTTAAGTAAATAAAAATGAAATTAAGTTATATTTGAAATTTTAAACTTAAGTGTTAAGTTGAAATTTAATTTAATGAATATAAAATTGGAATGTTGGAATTTAATAAGTGAATTATTAGTAAACCTTGATTTTTGAATGGAAATTTAACTTTATAAAATCATGAATTTAATGAAAATTTAATGATGATTATAAAAGTGAAATTATGTGATTTTATAAGTTAAAAGTGATTTAAATAAAAATATAATTGTTTGTGAAATTATATTGAATATTTGATGTTAATTAACTGCATTCCTAAAATGCTATTAATTCAAATGTAAATGTTGTAGTTCATAATAATGAATTAAAAAGCTAATTTGTATTAAAGGTTATTATAACATTTCTGTAAGTGCTATAATTGTTGAATTTAACTAAGTTTCTTTAAAACTAATGTAACCCTATTTCAAAATTTTAAATGTTATCTTTTGTTAAATTGAACTGTTTTGAATGTAACTTTCCGTAGCATTTTCTAAGTGCTGCATAAAGTGAATTTTTAGTGTTTTGATAAAATTTAAGTGAATAAATGAATTTAGAAAAAGATTAAAATTTTGTAAATTTAATAATTTAATTTATTAAATATAATAACTTCATTTTTTTGATTTAGAATGAAGTAATTTGTTTTGAAATATAAACTATTTTGAAATGTGTGTTGAAATGGTATTTTAAATAAATGAGTGTGGTTTGGAAGATACGATATTTGATATTTTGAAATGGACTATTGAATGATATTGAATTTTGAAATGATATTTGATTTTGAGGTATAAACTGCCATTTGAAATTTAACCACGGGATGTATATAATTTATAGTTTAACTGATTCTTAAATGATGGGTGATCCCAAGCATCCTTTGAGTTATTGTGCATTTCTACTATAGTTCACTTGAGTTGGTTTACATTATATAAGTATATATGTCCTGACTCGAGTGTTTTGTGATTTACTTTACGCTCGGGTCAGCCTGAGTATTTACAGCTTATCTTTGGATTTCTTTCTAGAGCTAGGAATCACTGGAGATTCTGCTTGTCTAGTAATCTGTTCCTTTCAGCTTCAGTTGTTCTATTTCAGCTCTGGTATTCATAAACTGCTATGTATTTGAGATTTCTATTGTATATGTTTTTCAGACTGATATTATGTGTTATGTTTTGAGAGTTTGTTATAGTAACTTCATGAACTACTTGGTATTTTAATTTCCGCTGTGAGTTATTCTAATATTTCTGTGTCTGTGATTCTGTGATTGTATTTCATTTGCTCCATATTTATTTACAATGCGGTATTTTGAGCAATTCAAGTCCGGCATGTGTGGATGCGAATGGCTGAAAATATCGGGTTGTTACATTTGGTATCGGAGCTTTGGTTTTAGGCACACCTTAGCCTGCGGAGCAAAAAACTCATTAGAGATAGGGTAGAAATACCCTAGAATGAGTGAAATCAATCTCAGAATCTTGTCTTTGTGAGAGAACATATTTTCGAAGTATAAAATAATTTTCAAATGATTTTTAAAGATTTTTGTAACGTACGCGGATTTTCGTTGCCGAAAAACCGAATAGTTATGGGGTTTTTAAAAAAAAGAATTTGAGAAAAGAAAAAGAAAGAAGAGAGAAGAGATAGGAAATAGAGAGGAAAGAAGATAGACAATTTTTAGAAAACAGAGAAAGAAAACAGAGAATTTGAAAAATAGAAGATAGAAGAATTTTAAAAATAGAACGGACAGAAAGGAAACAACAGAACAACAACAGAATCTCACAATTCGCAGCGGAACAACATATAATAATAAATGAATAATCTTTAAATAAAGAACTATATCAGTTATTACATCACATTATATTTCATTACATCATATCATATCATCAGAGTGTACAACAACATACAACAATAAACAGTGCAGCGGAAAAGAAATACTATATAAACTAGTAATACGCCATGCCATCCAGCTTGCCTCCAGCAACTCCAGAATATCCAGAATATCCTGATAAACCTAACTCTTGACTGCCCGTGTGGAAATTGGTGGGCACCCAGAGTTTAGGAAGGAAAACAATAAACTCCGAGTCAGTCATGTGACTGGTGTGAGAACTCAAAACAGTTTATTTAACTTTAAAATCAAAATAGAGGAATATTTTTAAATTCAATTCGCAATGCTTTTAAAAATGAGACTACCATAAGGCCTCCCGCACACACACACATGCAAACGCAGAATCGGAGGAGATTTCTCCTTATGATAGTCAAAGATGCTTGATACGCATTTAAAATAACATTTGATATTATTATTAGTGCATAGTGTATAACAAATTCATTTCGAAAGTAGAATATAAATCTTAGCCAACATACGACCATTATCGTATGCCTACTATAGCTACTATCCAAACAGTGGTGACCACCATAAGTGAATAGCAGGTTCTATAACTAATACCGTACAAGTTTCGTATTGGGAATTGGATTTCCAACAAATGGTCAGGCCAAGGAACTTCCCATTGCCACATGAGAATGCCTCTGGATGGACATCCCCGAGAACCAAACCGGATCTCTACCAACACAAGGCCGGGTTACCCCTAACTGAGTAACAACTGACCGAATATGCCATCCCCCGGTCCTTTGGGACCTTTATCAAACGAGCGCTCGTAATCAATTCACACAATCATAAAGTGTTTTCAACATGAGTAAGTATCTGGGCTCCATACCATGATACCACCCTTTTCCAGAAGGAAATGGACACATCCTAAAGGGTGCTACCCCTCATAACCTTGCTGCTTCTTTCCTGTTTTGACCATTCACGGGGTGTGAGGCTCGACGAATTCACGTCCACAAAAACATACTTTATACAAAAGCCATGCTTTGGGTCAACAAATGATCAACACAATGATCACTAAGATAGACGATCAAATAAATGATCCTATCACAATAATCAACACAATGATCATTTCAGCATCACTCAGCATGTCACATTACCAAATTGGGAATATATCGCTGATAACTTCAACTATATAACCTTTGAGCTCGTACGTCTCAAAGAAGGGTGTTAAGCAAAGAATAAATTCTCCGCCACCAACAGAAATATATTTGAAAGAAATCGGCTTTATATCTCAACTTGTAATGTCAGACATACAATCCATACAAGTCTGTTCCGGGATCCAACAAAACCGAAGGCACTTGCAAAGAAGTCCTTGCAATCCGGATATTCACAATCCTGATCGGATTTCCCATCACTTAGGGAATCTCTATACCAGGAGCTACCCAGTGCAGAGACAATCGATAGGTCATCCTATCGCTCTCGCAAATACCGGTCTTCAACACCGATCTTCAATGCAATTCACAACGACGTATCACATATTCGGAATGGGTTATACGACCCCATGGTCCTTTCCCGGTTAACCCGAATAGTGAGCGCTTATTCAAAAATAAGTGTGCATTCAAATTCAACAATTCACATCAAATACCCATTCAAAGGGAAATACTGATAGTCGGCTATTGAACTATCAATGGATATGCATACATCACCAGATTCCAAATAATTTTCCAAATTATTTATTTTTCAAAATATCTTCACAAGATATACAATTTCAACACTTCAAAAATAAATCAATATTTATTTTCAAACAAATTCCACTCCACATATAAATTCCATAATGAATTTATATTTCAAAATATTCATGCATATGATTTCAATTTATTCATTTCAATTTATCTTCAAAAAGATAAATTCGAATTATTCACTTCATATTGGAAAAACAATTCCATACTTATTCAATTATAAGTAATTCACAAATCTTTTTATTTTCAACCTTGGAAAATATTCAATATACTTAAATCGAATTAAGTATACATTTCATTCTATTAAGGAAAACATTCTCTTAACATATTTATTTGGGTCAAAACGAATGTTGCGTAAAACATCGTTACGACAACCCAAAATCACTAGTATAGGGATTCGAATTTAAAATAGATATATAAATCCTAATACTACACAAACCATTTCCTTTCGGAAATCATTTACTATAACAACAGTGTTATAGTTCACCATTTCCTTTTATTTCTCGAAACATCTATTTCAACAATAAATGTTGAAATCTATGTTTTCGAATCTCACCACCTTTAAAACATCGTTAGATCGTTTTAATTCTGTTTAAAACATCACATTCTAAACATTTTCTTTAACGTATTATTCACTATTTAAAAACGTGAATATACTTCTTTAACAAATCCATCCTTTTATTCATTTTAATTCAAAGGATTATTCACTATTCAAAATGTGAATATAACTCTATTCCTAAGTTATAACAATTAACTTATCAAAATAAGTCGTTTGCGAATTTATAAAACAACGTCTATAAATTCCATTTCTATTTATTTCATAACAACTTCCTTTATAAATCTTCTTTATTTACCTATTCGATTTATAATCTTAATTATAAACCAAAAGTCCAAATTATAAGTCAAACACTTATAATTTATTTATTTGCAAAAATCGTTCCTTTGAACTTTACAAATTTTATAAACCTATTGTTTATAAAATTCCATTTATAACTTCACCGTTATATAATTCTACAAATTTCATTCATTAATGAAATTCATTTACAAATCATTCAAACACTTATAAAAAACTCGTTTTATAATGTCAATATTTCAATTTATAAATATCCATTTATAAATCTCTTAATATAAATCAATTTATATTATTCTTTAAAACGTCTTTAAATTCCTTTAAAATTTCACCACTTCGATTTATAAAATAATCAAATTTTATAAATCCTATATTTAAACTTTTATAATATATTCAAAAATCCAATCTAAACTATTTTATAAAATCTTTAGTTCATATTTCTCAAAAATCAGCTTTTAGCTGTATTTCTCAAAAATTATAATTTTTATAACTTTAAAAATTATAACGTTCATTTATTTAAAATGGATCAATTCCAAAAATATAGTATATTCTCAAAAATCACTTTAAAATCATTTTAAAATCCCAAAATTTGGTTCAATGATGCTACACACCAAATAGTCAATCACGACTACAACGATATCATATATCAATATGAAAATCCATCAAATATCCAAATATCTGAAATCAAATAAAAACCGTTGAGGAATCCAGTTGGATCCCTCCAACCTGTTTTCCTGCATCCAAAAACATTAGCACAATACCAATTTCGCTCCAGTACGAAATTATCGCGGTACATGTTTTTAATAAATATTATCCGCTTACTAACGGCGTAATAGGGTCTCATCCGCTAAACGAAAAATGCGGGAAATCAACAACTGCAATATATACATATGCCAATATATATATATTGCTATTATATATAATACCAATTTCACTGTTTATGAAATATTCGCGGTATATGTTTTTATTAAATAACATCCGCTTACTAACGGCGCATAATGTCTATTTTAACAATCAATAGATAACAATCGACATTCAAACATGCATTCAAATATTTTAAATCTAACTATTTAAAATAAAAATCGAAATCTATTCGATTGAGTGAGAAGTTCTCACCTTGGTTTTAATTTCCGTTTTAGCGATTTATTTCGAATAAAATTAAACGCGCGTTTAATTTTACCCAAAATTCTCACTAACTCAAAACGACTCCAAACCAACTGTATCGCGTAGTGCTCGTCCATACGATTCCAACGCAACTGAGTTTGCACTTTTTCGACCTCGTATGAAAAAGATATGAATTTTACAAGATTGTACACGTTTTTAATAACTAATATACAACATAACTTAATTATTTTAACCTACAGCTCATCCTAGCCACTAGATCCAGATCCAACGGCCCCAGGTTCATCTTCCCCAACACCTAACTCACGTTATCATCTCCAGGCCGTGCAAATTGAGGCCGAACCCAAACATGTAGATTAGGGTTAAATTATTCTCCTCCAATGCTCGATGAAAACTCGATCGGGGAACTCCGTTGCGAAGCCCATCACCTCCACCATGTTCGGCCCCCACCCTATGAAGCTCGGCCTCATGTGCTGCGTGGAAATGCGTGCCAAAACTGAAGAGAACGGCCACATCTAGCTCCCCCTACGCAACTCCAAACTCGATCATCACCGTATGAAATTAAAGCTCTCTCCATGCTCTTCAATCTTCGTGTTGAACACCTCGCGTGAATGTGAATGGATTTGGAGAGATTGATGAATGAAATTGGGAAAAATCTGGCCTTAGAAATAGAAAGTGGCGGCTACAACAATTAGGGTTAGGGTTTGTATATTTTTTCTAAATTATGAAGAGTATGGTGTATTTATAGAAAAAGCTAGCGTAAACACTATTCATCCCGGGAATTCCGAACTCCGATTTAGGCGCCGTAACCAGCGTTTCTAAGGTTTACCCCGCGTTCCGGACACAATGGAACAGGTTTCGGAAGCTAATTCGGAAGTATGTGCGAGTTATGGCAACAAACGCTCAATTTAAATTAAACCGATTTAAATCGATTTCTAGGCGTTTTAATTTGTACCGGACAAACGGTAAATCCAATTGACTTGAAATTTGAAATCTTACAATAATATCACATTACGGAGCCGATGAAACTGGTTTCGTCGAAATCCGAGACTTTTTGAAAAATGGCTAATTTGGCTCGCCAAATTTAAATTAAAAATAAATCGATGCGTTTTGAGCTGCCACGATCAAACGATAGCTCCGATTGACACGAAAATTGAAATCCGGTAATAACTAACTATTACGGATCCAATGGAACTGGTTTCGTTCAATTCTGAGACTGTTCAAAAATTGACTATTTTACCGTCGATTATTAAATATTAAAATATTCAATTTTCACAAATTAACTTTTAATTCGATTTTAAAAATTCTAAAATATCATTCTAACTTCAACATGATAAAATAAAATTTTACAAATCATTTACAATCATATTTAACTCTATTTTCAATTATTTCCATAATTTAACATATTAAATTATCGATTTAATTATCCAATTAAATCCAATAAATCGAAATAAAATTTATTCGACTTATAAATTCACTTATTAATATCTAAAATTAATTAAATATTCAAATTTTAATTAATAAAATTCTGGGTCGTTACAATCTTCCCCCCTTAAAAGAATTTCGTCCTCGAAATTATTAAGTAAGAAAAGTTACAGAATCTATTAACTTTCCAAAATTCATAGTTAAACTTCTCACCATACTTTACTAAGTTTTCAAATCATACTTAGTTATCTTTTCAAAAACAACTACTATTGTTTAACTTTCAACTTCAAAATCAAAGTTAAAGTTTTCAAAATTTTCCAAATTTTCTCAAAATTTTTCTGACGCCTTAAATTTCCGGAAAAATTCGCCATAGTCTCCTTTGCGCGGCTCGATCCGAAAAAAAAATGACAGTATATATATATCACAAATATACATCTCATCAAGTAATGAGGCATCCCGAAGGGAAAAAAGTATAAAAGTACGATATTTAATCCGAGATATGTACCTTATATTTTATTAGCAAGCATATACGGCTAATATAGCGCTAAAGCGAGCTCCAAATGCGAAGCAAACGCGATCTGCACCTACTAAACACTTAACAAACAACATGAGAACATGCATATATGCAAATAATCTCAATATACAACATATAGCAACATAACAACTATATATATCACATAGAAAATGCAACAATAGCAATATATATTCAACCATCAACCAATTATCATTCATAATCAATAATATTCATTCATATTCTCATTAATATTCAATGAAATGGTTCTCAATTTAAATCACATTTGATTTATTTACATTGGATTTTTTATCAACATTCATTCTCAATTCAATTAGTTTACATTTACTAATTAAATCCAATTCACACTCAATTCTATTCAAATTTATTTACTTCTAATTTGAATTCAATTTCATAGCTTCCAATTTCATTAACACTTAATGAATTACATACAATCAATCAACAATCATATAACAATCAATGTATATTAATTTCAACCAAATTCCTTTGCTTATATTCATTCATTTTTTTATTCAACTTCTAATAACATTAGATTTTAATGAATCAACACTTATATTCATTATTTTATATCAACTTAAATTTACATTTAATTGATTAACATTCAATTCATTCAATTTCTAAAGTTGAATTTCATTTATATAACTCAAGTTCACCTTTGTCACTTTTATTTACAACTCATATTCAACAACTCTTAAGTTATATTCCATTTAACAAACATCATTTGTTTTTCATAACTTAAATTCCCACTTGTAAATAAATTCAGATTCCAAATTCTAAAGTAAATTTTCCATTTAACTTTAAATTCATTTTTATTCACAACTCATATTCATAGATATATCCATAAAGTTTCACTTCTTATGTATATAAGTTTATTTCACAATTGTAAACACTTTAATTAAAATTTCAATTCTTATAATTCTTTTACTTATACAATTATTCTTTTATTTAGATTATTCAAACAACCAAACAATCAACTTATATACACTTTAATAATTCTAAAAAATTATTCCTTTATATATAAAAATATAATCAAGTAAAATTATTTCATTTACCCAATTTAAAACAATATTATGTCGAATTGTTCTATTCAAGTGTTTAGAAACCCCTTCGGCATAGTCTTGCGGACCACGCTGACGAAAGTTCATATGCCACTCAATAAACCAATCATCACAATATAAAACAATTTCATATTCACTAACAAGTACGCTCAAATAGCTATTATTACACTCAAACTCATTCTAGAGCACTACTGACTCTATCTCTAATGAATAATACCCAACAGAACCATGGTTGTCGCTTAACCATCAGCTCTGATACCAAATGTAACGTACGCGGATTTTCGTTGCCGAAAAACCGAATAGTTATGGGGTTTTTAAAAAAAAGAATTTGAGAAAAGAAAAAGAAAGAAGAGAGAAGAGATAGGAAATAGAGAGGAAAGAAGATAGACAATTTTTAGAAAACAGAGAAAGAAAACAGAGAATTTGAAAAATAGAAGATAGAAGAATTTTAAAAATAGAACGGACAGAAAGGAAACAACAGAACAACAACAGAATCTCACAATTCGCAGCGGAACAACATATAATAATAAATGAATAATCTTTAAATAAAGAACTATATCAGTTATTACATCACATTATATTTCATTACATCATATCATATCATCAGAGTGTACAACAACATACAACAATAAACAGTGCAGCGGAAAAGAAATACTATATAAACTAGTAATACGCCATGCCATCCAGCTTGCCTCCAGCAACTCCAGAATATCCAGAATATCCTGATAAACCTAACTCTTGACTGCCCGTGTGGAAATTGGTGGGCACCCAGAGTTTAGGAAGGAAAACAATAAACTCCGAGTCAGTCATGTGACTGGTGTGAGAACTCAAAACAGTTTATTTAACTTTAAAATCAAAATAGAGGAATATTTTTAAATTCAATTCGCAATGCTTTTAAAAATGAGACTACCATAAGGCCTCCCGCACACACACACATGCAAACGCAGAATCGGAGGAGATTTCTCCTTATGATAGTCAAAGATGCTTGATACGCATTTAAAATAACATTTGATATTATTATTAGTGCATAGTGTATAACAAATTCATTTCGAAAGTAGAATATAAATCTTAGCCAACATACGACCATTATCGTATGCCTACTATAGCTACTATCCAAACAGTGGTGACCACCATAAGTGAATAGCAGGTTCTACAACTAATACCGTACAAGTTTCGTATTGGGAATTGGATTTCCAACAAATGGTCAGGCCAAGGAACTTCCCATTGCCACATGAGAATGCCTCTGGATGGACATCCCCGAGAACCAAACCGGATCTCTACCAACACAAGGCCGGGTTACCCCTAACTGAGTAACAACTGACCGAATATGCCATCCCCCGGTCCTTTGGGACCTTTATCAAACGAGCGCTCGTAATCAATTCACACAATCATAAAGTGTTTTCAACATGAGTAAGTATCTGGGCTCCATACCATGATACCACCCTTTTCCAGAAGGAAATGGACACATCCTAAAGGGTGCTACCCCTCATAACCTTGCTGCTTCTTTCCTGTTTTGACCATTCACGGGGTGTGAGGCTCGACGAATTCACGTCCACAAAAACATACTTTATACAAAAGCCATGCTTTGGGTCAACAAATGATCAACACAATGATCACTAAGATAGACGATCAAATAAATGATCCTATCACAATAATCAACACAATGATCATTTCAGCATCACTCAGCATGTCACATTACCAAATTGGGAATATATCGCTGATAACTTCAACTATATAACCTTTGAGCTCGTACGTCTCAAAGAAGGGTGTTAAGCAAAGAATAAATTCTCCGCCACCAACAGAAATATATTTGAAAGAAATCGGCTTTATATCTCAACTTGTAATGTCAGACATACAATCCATACAAGTCTGTTCCGGGATCCAACAAAACCGAAGGCACTTGCAAAGAAGTCCTTGCAATCCGGATATTCACAATCCTGATCGGATTTCCCATCACTTAGGGAATCTCTATACCAGGAGCTACCCAGTGCAGAGACAATCGATAGGTCATCCTATCGCTCTCGCAAATACCGGTCTTCAACACCGATCTTCAATGCAATTCACAACGACGTATCACATATTCGGAATGGGTTATACGACCCCATGGTCCTTTCCCGGTTAACCCGAATAGTGAGCGCTTATTCAAAAATAAGTGTGCATTCAAATTCAAAAATTCACATCAAATACCCATTCAAAGGGAAATACTGATAGTCGGCTATTGAACTATCAATGGATATGCATACATCACCAGATTCCAAATAATTTTCCAAATTATTTATTTTTCAAAATATCTTCACAAGATATACAATTTCAACACTTCAAAAATAAATCAATATTTATTTTCAAACAAATTCCACTCCACATATAAATTCCATAATGAATTTATATTTCAAAATATTCATGCATATGATTTCAATTTATTCATTTCAATTTATCTTCAAAAAGATAAATTCGAATTATTCACTTCATATTGGAAAAACAATTCCATACTTATTCAATTATAAGTAATTCACAAATCTTTTTATTTTCAACCTTGGAAAATATTCAATATACTTAAATCGAATTAAGTATATATTTCATTCTATTAAGGAAAACATTCTCTTAACATATTTATTTGGGTCAAAACGAATGTTGCGTAAAACATTGTTACGACAACCCAAAATCACTAGTATAGGGATTCGAATTTAAAATAGATATATAAATCCTAATACTACACAAACCATTTCCTTTCGGAAATCATTTACTATAACAACAGTGTTATAGTTCACCATTTCCTTTTATTTCTCGAAACATCTATTTCAACAATAAATGTTGAAATCTATGTTTTCGAATCTCACCAACTTTAAAACATCGTTAGATCGTTTTAATTCTGTTTAAAACATCACATTCTAAACATTTTCTTTAACGTATTATTCACTATTTAAAAACGTGAATATACTTCTTTAACAAATCCATCCTTTTATTCATTTTAATTCAAAGGATTATTCACTATTCAAAATGTGAATATAACTCTATTCCTAAGTTATAACAATTAACTTATCAAAATAAGTCGTTTGCGAATTTATAAAACAACGTCTATAAATTCCATTTCTATTTATTTCATAACAACTTCCTTTATAAATCTTCTTTATTTACCTATTCGATTTATAATCTTAATTATAAACCAAAAGTCCAAATTATAAGTCAAACACTTATAATTTATTTATTTGCAAAAATCGTTCCTTTGAACTTTACAAATTTTATAAACCTATTGTTTATAAAATTCCATTTATAACTTCACCGTTATATAATTCTATAAATTTCATTCATTAATGAAATTCATTTACAAATCATTCAAACACTTATAAAAAAATCGTTTTATAATGTCAATATTTCAATTTATAAATATCCATTTATAAATCTCTTAATATAAATCAATTTATATTATTCTTTAAAACGTCTTTAAAATCCTTTAAAATTTCACCACTTCGATTTATAAAATAATCAAATTTTATAAATCCTATATTTAAACTTTTATAATATATTCAAAAATCCAATCTAAACTATTTTATAAAATCTTTAGTTCATATTTCTCAAAAATCAGCTTTTAACTGTATTTCTCAAAAATTATAATTTTTATAACTTTAAAAATTATAACGTTCATTTATTTAAAATGGATCAATTCCAAAAATATAGTATATTCTCAAAAATCACTTTAAAATCATTTTAAAATCCCAAAATTTGGTTCAATGATGCTACACACCAAATAGTCAATCACGACTACAACGATATCATATATCAATATGAAAATCCATCAAATATCCAAATATCTGAAATCAAATAAAAACCGTTGAGGAATCCAGTTGGATCCCTCCAACCTGTTTTCCTGCATCCAAAAACATTAGCACAATACCAATTTCGCTCCAGTACGAAATTATCGCGGTACATGTTTTTAATAAATATTATCCGCTTACTAACGGCGTAATAGGGTCTCATCCGCTAAACGAAAAATGCGGGAAATCAACAACTGCAATATATACATATGCCAATATATATATATTGCTATTATATATAATACCAATTTCACTGTTTATGAAATATTCGCGGTATATGTTTTTATTAAATAACATCCGCTTACTAACGGCGCATAATGTCTATTTTAACAATCAATAGATAACAATCGACATTCAAACATGCATTCAAATATTTTAAATCTAACTATTTAAAATAAAAATCGAAATCTATTCGATTGAGTGAGAAGTTCTCACCTTGGTTTTAATTTCCGTTTTAGCGATTTATTTCGAATAAAATTAAACGCGCGTTTAATTTTACCCAAAATTCTCACTAACTCCAAACGACTCCAAACCAACTGCATCGCGTAGTGCTCGTCCATACGATTCCAACGCAACTGAGTTTGCACTTTTTCGACCTCGTATGAAAAAGATATGAATTTTACAAGATTGTACACGTTTTTAATAACTAATATACAACATAACTTAATTATTTTAACCTACAGCTCATCCTAGCCACTAGATCCAGATCCAACGGCCCCAGGTTCATCTTCCCCAACACCTAACTCACGTTATCATCTCCAGGCCGTGCAAATTGAGGCCGAACCCAAACATGTAGATTAGGGTTAAATTATTCTCCTCCAATGCTCGATGAAAACTCGATCGGGGAACTCCGTTGCGAAGCCCATCACCTCCACCATGTTCGGCCCCCACCCTATGAAGCTCGGCCTCATGTGCTGCGTGGAAATGCGTGCCAAAACTGAAGAGAACGGCCACATCTAGCTCCCCCTACACAACTCCAAACTCGATCATCACCGTATGAAATTAAAGCTCTCTCCATGCTCTTCAATCTTCGTGTTGAA
Source organism: Allium cepa (assembly GCA_030765085.1). Classification (NCBI taxonomy): domain Eukaryota; kingdom Viridiplantae; phylum Streptophyta; class Magnoliopsida; order Asparagales; family Amaryllidaceae; genus Allium; species Allium cepa. Next base: position 415,873,571 of record CM060937.1, read on the forward strand.
CACCTCGCGTGAATGTGAATGGATTTGGAGAGATTGATGAATGAAATTGGGAAAAATCTGGCCTTAGAAATAGAAAGTGGCGGCTACAACAATTAGGGTTAGGGTTTGTATATTTTTTCTAAATTATGAAGAGTATGGTGTATTTATAGAAAAAGCTAGCGTAAACACTATTCATCCCGGGAATTCCGAACTCCGATTTAGGCGCCGTAACCAGCGTTTCTAAGGTTTAACCCGCGTTCCGGACACAATGGAACAGGTTTCGGAAGCTAATTCGGAAGTATGTGCGAGTTATGGCAACAAACGCTCAATTTAAATTAAACCGATTTAAATCGATTTCTAGGCGTTTTAATTTGTACCGGACAAACGGTAAATCCAATTGACTTGAAATTTGAAATCTTACAATAATATCACATTACGGATCCGATGAAACTGGTTTCGTCGAAATCCGAGACTTTTTGAAAAATGGCTAATTTGGCTCGCCAAATTTAAATTAAAAATAAATCGATGCGTTTCGAGCTGCCACGATCAAACGATAGCTCCGATTGACACGAAAATTGAAATCCGGTAATAACTAACTATTACAGATCCAATGGAACTGGTTTCGTTCAATTCTGAGACTGTTCAAAAATTGACTATTTTACAGTCGATTATTAAATATTAAAATATTCAATTTTCACAAATTAACTTTTAATTCGATTTTAAAAATTCTAAAATATCATTCTAACTTCAACATGATAAAATAAAATTTTACAAATCATTTACAATCATATTTAACTCTATTTTCAATTATTTCCATAATTTAACATATTAAATTATCGATTTAATTATCCAATTAAATCCAATAAATCGAAATAAAATTTATTCGACTTATAAATTCACTTATTAATATCTAAAATTAATTAAATATTCAAATTTTAATTAATAAAATTCTGGGTCGTTACAATTTTCAAAGATTATTTTGGTATAAAATTTTCTTATTTTTGAAACCAAGATTTTCTAAACTTCATTCCTTCTGTGTCCACCTTGATAGAAATCTTTTGGTTAAGATTCTTATCGGTTTGGATTCCTTAAACTATGGAACACTTTCAATTGTTCTGAAATCCAGTCTTGTCTTCCCTATTTGTGTTCCTTTGATTTTTGAAGCATTCCATACTTCCACTTTGGAATGACCTCTCTAAAGACCGGTGATTCCGCCACTCTTTAAATGATTTGTAAAGGGGTGAAACTCCTTTACAATTGGCATTGATTAACTGGAGATTTCTATATCCTTGGTTTATAACGCTGTCTATCTCCTACTCTACCCGGATTTTATCTCTGGCGATCGAATGTCGATTTGCCTTAGATTTCCGAATTGATCGTATTCCTGAAGTCACAGTTGACCGGTTAAGGTTGCCCGCGACTTATATGGGCATATCCATCTTCGATTTGGTAATAAAATTATCTCATCTTTGTTCGAGCTTATCTGCGAACCAGAATTCTATTTGATTAGAGTTCCTCTAAATTGAATATTTGTTTGTTGGAAATTCATCCTTGAATCATCCTTTGGAAATTTATGTTTGGTTGTATTTTGAAATTGTGCATACACCAAAATTATTATTTTGATAAGGATGACCCTATTATATTAAAAAAGTGAAATGTTTTCAATACGGTTTTTTATATCTTTTAGAAAATTGAAATTTGAAACTTTGAAAGGATGTCAAATTTTGAAAATTTATAAGAATTTGACCTATATAAAATGATTTATAACTGAAAACTTTTGAAAGTTGAATTTCGAGGAATCGAACTCCGGTGTTTTGAAATCGGTTTTAAGATTATGGAAAATATATAATGATAATATGATTTAAAGATATTTTTCTGAATAAGAAACGTTTAAAATGTATTCGAATGAATTCCAATGATTTCGAAGAAGTTTCAAGAAAATAAAAGTCCAGAACTCACTTATGTCGCTAGAAAATAATTTCGGTGATGAATGCATGCATCATCGACGTTAATTTTCAAGTTTCTGAGTGGGGGAGAGGCCACTCTAGTAGCACTGCTACGCGAGTGATTTTGTGAAACCAAATTTTGATTTCAGATTTTGAAGTATGATTTGATTTTCGAAACATATATATATATATATATATATATATATATATATATATTTGAAATGATTTAAAGTAAGCCGGTGTTCAGTCTTTGAGTTTTAGATTTGTTCTGGTATAACCCTATCTTTTGGAATTGATTTACTGATTTATTGGTGATTTCCAACTCTTGGATTGAAAATATGATTTCTTCGACTATTTTGAAGGTTCGAGCACTTCCAAAACAAGGTTAACTTTTTAAAGCTAAGTAATTTTGAATGGTATGGGGTATTTGATAAAGAATGTGAATTTGAAATGATAATTGATTTTGATAAATGAATATTTGAAGTTTATATTTGTATGAAAGGATATTTGGTTAACTTGTAATTTGAGTTTATTTTAAAAATGATTGATTTGTGAAATGAATATTTCAAAAACTAAGCAATAATGAAGTAAAGTTTGAGATACATGGAATTTTAAAATTTAGTTTTGGAATATGGTATTTAAGCTTTGAAATATATTAAAGATTGAATAGTTTATTTTGTGGATCAAATCTTTATTTGAAATTTGATAATATTTGAAATGGTTTTGTTGGAAAACCAAATTGAATTGAAACTGATGGTTTGAATTGAATCAAAATTGGAAATTTTAGATTTGGGTATAATTGAATAAATTTGTGAAATGTAAGGAATTAAAGGAATGTTTTATGATTTCAAATGTATGATTTCGAAAATTATGATTTTCAAAGTGTAATGATTTCAAGTATTTTGGTTTCGAAAGATTTATAACTTTGAAAGTATTATGATTTTTGAAAGTGAATATATGTTTGAAATGGAAAGAATTTGTTTGACCTAAATTTTTGTTGATTTGAAAATTTGGATTATTTTTCTAACTTATTATTTTGGAAACTTTGAAAACTGAATAAATGTAATTTGGAAGAAATGATTTGACGAAAGCATATATGATTTTGAAACTGAAGTGATATTGAAAAGGAATTGAAATTGACTTTGTTTATTTAAATACTTTGATTTGGGAGTTATTGAACTTATATAAAATTGATTTGTATAAGTATGAAATTGATTTTTATAAGTATGAAGTGATTTGAAACTTTTTATTTGAAAGGGTGCTCAACTGGTAAACTAAAATCTTATATAATCGAAGTCTATATAAGTGTGATTTGATATACTATTAATTTTGCGAAGTATTTGATTTGAAATGGAATCTTATATATCATGGACTTTATATAAGTATGATATTTGAAAGTGATTTTGAAAGGTACTATACGATACATATTTTCGAAGTAAACATATGGAAAGTGCCTTCTGCTTGATATCCGCTTTATGGCCACACTGTGGATTCATTCTATTGATTTTATTCTCTCTGATTTGGTTTTTCGGATATGATACTCGAGTGTCCATCGAATTCCATGGCGATCCCCATGGTCATACGAGCGCGACTGCATTGCGCAACTGCCTGGCTGAGCTGGCATAGGGGTACAGATTGTTTCCTGGGGGATCCAGGTGTAACCATTTTGTATCCTGCACTCTATGTAGGTCGCATTAGTAGCGAAACCGCCTGACTGAGACGGCCTAGGGGTACGGATTATTTCCTGGGGGATCTAGGTGTAACCATTGTGTATCCTGCACTCTACTAGTCATCATGGCATAAATCGCAGGGCTAAGAAAGCATACGGATACAGATTGTTTCCTGGGGGATCTAGGCGTAACCATTAGGTATTTGTGATCCATGGTTAGACAACTGTTTTGGTTTAGTTCATTTGTTTGGATTGTACTTTCCATATCTGTTTTTAAAAGTGTTTTCCAGTATTTTCACTGGGTGTTGAAACAAGTCTACCAAGTACCGGGAGAATTCTAGCTTTGCGCCTGATCAACGCATGGCCAGAGACTGCAGGAACGAAAGTAAACTTGTTAAGACATCGAGTTATAAAAGTATTTTGGTAAAGTATTGTATAAAGGATATTTTGATCATTTATGTAAAATGTTTAAATATTGTTTTCTTCGAACTATCAATTTTGAATCAAATGACTATTTATCATATTATAAAATGTTGTAAATATAAAATTTTAAATTGAAATTTATATGGTTTTAAAATAATGGTCCATCCTTGTGTTCCAACCTATTTTTCCTTCTAGCTATTCCTATCTCCTTCTTACTTTTCGAGTGTCCTTTTCGCATTTGTGGAAAGAGTTGGTTCTTTGGCTTATCAACTGGATTTGCCGAGAAGTTGTCTGGAGTGCATGATGTATTCCATGTCTCACATCTCCTTTAGTATCTTCTTGACCCATCTCTTTTTGGTTCAGCCTTCTACTTTTGATAGTTGGATATTTATCCTAATCTGACTGTCGAGAGGAAGCCACTTCGTATTGTTGACAGAGCTACGAAGCAGCCAAAAAGGAAATCTGTTAGTCTGATCAAAGTACTGTGAAGTACCGATGACCGTGATTGTACTTGGGAGACGGAGGAGAGAATTCGTGCTTCGAATCCGAAGTTGTTTATTCTAGGTACTATTTGTTTGTCTGTCTTGTTTTTCCTTATTTCGTTGTTCGTTCCTTTAGAGGACGAAAAGATTTGAGTGGGGGAGAGTGTAACAACCCAGTATTTTGTGATTATTTTAATTGTTTATTTTAATTATTTAAATTGAAACTCCTGATTTAAAAACTTTATTATATTAATTAAAATGAATAAATTTTGTTATTTTGAATATAAATTTGATTTTTGTGTTAATTATAATTCCAAACCTGAATAAATAAAATATATCCCGAAAATGTCGATTTTGATCAATTTGGTCAAACTTTGACTTTTAAATTTAAAATTTAAATATTTGAATATTGGAATTTTATCTTTTATTATTAAAATATATTAAATTTCAAGAATACTGCTTTTCGTTTCGTTGAAATCCGATTTATATTGTGAAAGTTGTGCTTTCTACAATATAGGGTGTAAATTGATTTATTTAATAAAATTATCTATTTTAATTTTTATAAATAATATTTTCATTTGTCAAATCATTTTATAATATGTGTTATAGGACATGTTAGATATATATTTTATTTCAAAACCTTTTAAAGTGATGTTATAATTTTTCCAAAATTTACTGCATTTATTTCCTATTTTTAAAGGCTAGTTTCTTTTTTTCTGTTATTTTCTTCATTTAAATTATATTTAATTAAAATTTATTTATTTATTTTTGTGAACGAAATTTTATTTTATGTTATTATCTTTATTTTTAAATATTTTCCAAGTCCATATAAATTTTCCATGTTTATTCTGTTTATTTTCAAATTTTCTAGACTAGTTTTCATGTTTGTGCTATTTTCTTATTTTTATCTTATATAATTAATAATTACTTATTTATATTTTATATTTTTGTTACATTTTCGAATTTTAACAGAAATTATAATTATTTTCAAAAATTTAAACTTATATAAAGAAATTAGAAGGTAATTTGAAAAGATTATGACTTTTGATTTTCCTATGACTCTTTATCTTCCACCTTTTCACATTTAGCATAACTTTTCATCAAATAGCCATAATTTCTCACTTCCTTCATCCGCATACTCTATTTCCATTTCAAGTAATTTCTTTTATCATTCTTGAACAAAAAAGTTTCCGCCATAGCCTTGAGAAAAAGTTTGGGTAAATTTCTTTTCTTCTCTTTTGTTTTACTTTTATGCTTCTTTGATAATGATTTTGCACTTGCTCTTTCTCATCATAGGTTCGGCCACCTCCATCACCATGACCTGCCGCCTCCACCATCACCTGAGAACACCTCCATCACCACCTCATCTCTGACCAAACCCCAAGCCATGCCTCCTAGATGATTGATCCATCACCAAAATCCAACAAAACTCCACTTTTTGTACAAGCCGAGCACTTAGGTCTAGCACCACCTCTCTCAACTACCTAGGCTGACCAACCACCACCACCACTGGTCTGATCTTGACCTAACACACCTCTGCACACCCTCACTTGACCATACCTGAAGTGGTCGTGCCCTCCATAGCCTTGGCCGAGCCCAAAGTTGCATAGAAACCCTTGCTTTTGCCTTTGAACATTAGCCTCTTGCCTCACAAAACTTTGCACCACTTTCTCTAGGATAGGCCGACCCCTATAGGTCCACAACAAGACCTTAGATCAAGATTTAGTCATGTATTTTCCAGTCATGGCTGAGCCTATGCTGGATGAAGGCAAGTGCAATTGGTTTGGATTTGTTTTGTGCTTGAATTTATAAGTTGTTTAAAAGTATGTGTAGTGTTTACTAATGTATATTTGAATTGTTTTGTCTCATGTATTCAAGACATTTAGTCTTGCCTCTCTCACACTCAAATCATTATTGTGCACTCGTGATTTTATGGATCTCTGTTGAGTGTAGTTGTTTGCCATCTCCAGCTTAAACAGGTGAGTTATTCTCACCAAACAATGTGTACATATATAACTAGTAAATTGACCCCTTTTGAATCTGTAAAATGCATTATCATGTTACACCTGCTATATTATGATTATATGATGTCCACCCATGCTCAAACACCTGTTATAACATCTGTTACTATTATATTATGTTGTTCTGTTATTTTTATCAGTTTATCACATTGCAAGTTCCCTTTAGATTAGAATCACTATCGGTTGAAATGATACATACCCGAACGGACTTTAGAATAGGAGAAAATCGTTATGGGCTGAAATGATAGGCCTGAATGATTTTCAATTATATTTATTTACTTGGGAATGCGGGTTTGAAACGATCAAAATAGGGTTTTCTTTGTAAATTACGGGTTGAAATGATATATACCCGTATCACTTCACCTAGGCTAGAAAATGAAATACAGACCCGTTGTTAAAATATGTTTTTCTAAAAATTTTAAAATATTTTGGAAATGTAAATATTATAATATTTTGATTTAAACTTAATAAAAAATGATTTTTGTAAAGCATTATTGATTTTCTGAAAATTTATAAGTGAAATAAATTATGGAAAAGTTAGAAAATTTGAATGTAAGTTTTTATGGAAATTTTGATTTAATTATAAATGAAAATTAAATTAAATATGAAAATATGATAAATTTATAATAATTTGGATTATGTGAAGTTCAATGATTTTTATATTATATTAATGATTTTTGAATAAAGTTAAAATGTGAAATGAATGAATATTTAAGTTGAAATTTTGAAATATAACTAAAATTGGGAATTTGTGAATTTGGCTTAAAAGTGAATTTCAAGTTAAGTAAATAAAAACTAAATTAAGTTATATTTGAAATTTTAAACTTAAGTGTTAAGGTGAAATTTAATTTAATGAATACAAAATTGGAATGTTGGAATTTAATAAGTGAATTATTAGTAAATCTGGATTTTTGAATGGAAATTTAACTTTATAAAATCATGAATATAATGAAAATTTAATGATGATTATAAAAGTGATTTTATGTGATTTTATAAGTTAAAAGTGATTTAAATAAAAATATAATTGTTTGTGAAATTATATTGAATATTTGAAGTTAATTAACTGCATTCCTGAAATTCTATAATTCAAATGTAAATGTTGTAGTTGATAATAATGAACTAAAAAGCTAATTTGGATTAATGGTTATTATAACATTTCTGTAAGTGCTATAATTGTTTAATTTAACTAAGTTTCTTTAAAACTAATGTAACCCTATTTTAGCATTTTGAGATGCTGTCTTTTGTTAAATTAAACTGTTGTGAATGTAACTTTCCGTAGCATTTTCTAAATGCTGCGTAAAGTGAATTTTCACTGTTTTGATAAAATTTAAGTGAATAAATGAATTTAGAAAAAGATTAAAATTTTGTAAATTTAATAATTTAATTTATTAAATATAATAAATTCATTTTTTTGATTTAGAATGAAGTAATTTGTTTTGAAATATAAACTATTTTGAAATGTGTGTTGAAATGGTATTTTAAATAAATGAGTGTGGTTTGGAAGATACGATATTTGATATTTTGAAATGGACTTTTGAATGATATTGAATTTTGAAATGATATTTGATTTCGAGGTAAAACAACCATTTGAAATTTTAACCACGGGATGTATATAATTTATAGTTTAACTGATTCTTAAAGGATGGGCGATCCCAAGCATCCTTTAAGTTATTGTGCATTCTACTACAGCTCACTTGGGTTGGTTTACATTATATAAGTATATATGTCCTGACTCGAGTGTTTTGTGTTTTACTTTACGCTCTGGTCAGCCTGAGTATTTACAGCTTAGCTTTGGATTTCTTTCTGAAGCTAGGAATCGTTGGAGATTCTGCTTGTCTAGTTATCTGTTCCTTTCAGTTTCAGTTGTCCTATTTCAGCTCTGGTATTTATAAACTGCTATGTATTTGAGATTTCTATTGTATATGTTTTTCAGACTGATATTATGTATTATGTTTTGGGAGTTTGTTATAGTGGCTTTATGAACTACTATGGTATTTTAATTTCCGCTGTGAGTTATTCTGATATTTCTGTGTTTGTGATTCTATGATTGTATTTCATTTGCTTCAAATTTATTTACAATGCGGTATTTTGAGCAATTCAAGTCTGGCATGTGTGGATGTGAATGGCTGAAAATATCGAGTTGTTACATGTACAAATGTCAAAACAATCACTTTTATGTTTAAATCCTTATTTATTATTTTCTTATGTATGTTAATTTATGCATCATGTTTATATACATATGTTTTATAAATCTATGTTTATGTTTTTAAATGTTATATACTTATAATTCTTTATATATATATATATATACAAACCATACTTATATTATTATTAATTTCAAAAGGATATATATATATATATATATATATATATATATATATATTAAAGCTTCTTATTTATCTTTGTTTCACATGTTATATTTTCCAACCTTTATTAAATACATTTCCTTTTATGTATATTTATATAGCTCTTTAAAGAAATCGATTTCAAAGGTTAATTGCACATTAATAAAAAAACAAATACATAGATTATATATATATAAGTCTTTAAAAATATAAATTTAACATTAAACGCTTTTGAAAGTTATTTATATCTAATTCAAAATATAACTTCCAAATATATATATATATATATATATATATATATATATATATATGTTAGTTCCTTAGAAATATAAAGTTAATAAATCAAATTTTACTTCTAAAATATTTTATCCTTGAATTTCAAAAACCAAAATTCTATTTATATCCATATTTATATAAACAAACACAATTTACATTTGTTTTTTGGAAAAATTCCATATTAATTTATCAATTAATTCATCACTAAATCCAAAAACTTTTATTAATTATCAATTTAAATTTGACTCAAAAAAGGGAATGTTACAGATTCCCCCTTAAGAAAATTTCGTCCTCGAAATTTGCTAGACAGGGAGACAACAAAGAATAGATGGACATATAGAGAAATGGTTTACCAAATCAGAATATCATCAAAAATTATGAGAACGAACTCATTCAATACTTTACGAAATATTTGGGTCATCTGACCTATGAAATATGCAAGGGCGTTGGTTATTTCATAGGGATAACTAACCGTTCGTAGAATATATTGGGACCCCAAAGAATAGAAAAATGGATACAATCTAATTTTAGCTTCTATTTCATTAACCAATTTATTCCAAATAAAATTTCAAATTTATTAAAGTTAAAACAAAAGCTTATAGGAAACTTATGAAATAGGAACTTATCTATACGATTCGTTGGGCCACCATCATACCAAAGCTTATTCTTGGAGCTATCAGAAACCTTCAAAGAATTGATATTGGATGATGATCAGAAGAGATTGATAGAAAAAGATTGTTTCCTTGTTGTTACAGGGTATCGACCATTTGTAGTGGTACTTCCCTATCCCCTATCTCGTCTCCTCTTGGACTCTTACTCGCTATCAGTAAATGGTAAGAGAATTTACTGAGGCATACAGACAAGATATCTTAGGGATACTCATTCTAGGGTATTTGTAACCCTATCTCTAATGAGTCACCTAATGTGTTATACTCCTGAGCTAGCTAAAGTTCTTACAACCTTCAACTCTGATACCAATTGCAACGGCCGACGACAGCGGCCATATAACGACCCACCGTAGCTTAGAATGGTACCCCTCAGTTTGCTTTTACGGCCAGCCTTTTGACTCAATTCAACCAACCCCTCCTCGGGGACATGTAGGGGCAAGATTCTCCCGTTCTCCACCAAATGCGAAGCGAGAACCCCATATCACGCTGTAATGTAGCAAACTAGGTAACTAATTGTCACGAGTAAGACACCCCCCGGTCGTCATCGACCTTTATCCAAGAGCTCTCGACCAAAAAGCAACCACAAAGTAATAGATTTGCAGCAACCTCATAAGTTAAGTATCCGGGCTCCATACCATGGTACCACTTTTATCTAGAAAGAAATGGACATACCCTAAAGGGCGCGACCCTCATAACCTTGCTGCATTCTTCCTATTTCGACCATTTCCAGGGTGTGAGGTCTTGATGAGGTCTCGTCCACAAAGCTATGCTTTTCACAAAAGCCATGCTTTGATCAACAAATGATCAATAGCACTTAGCATGCCACATTACCAAAATGGGAATGTATCACTAGTAACCGTCAACTACATAACCTCTGAGCTTGTACGTCTCAGAGAAGGGTGTTAAGCTAAGAGAATATATTCTCTACCACCAAACAGAAATGTATTTGATAGAAACCGGCTCTACATCTCAAAGTGCAATGTCAAACATACATCCATACAAGTCTTTTTTGGGTTCGAACAGAACCGAAGGCATTTCAAAGAAGCCATTGTAATCTGGATATTCACAATCCCGATCGGACTTCCCATCACATTTGGAGATCTTTATACTGACGCGACTCAGTGTAGAGACATTCGACGGGTAATCCTTTCGTTCTCGAAAATACCCATTCTTCAAAGGCTATCCATTTCGTCGTATCATTATTCGAAATGGGCTATATGACATAAAGTCCTCTCCCGGCTAAACCGAATAATTAGCGCTTAATTTTAAAACCATATGGATATATTGGTTCTTAGTTAAGTCACAACTTTTTAACCCAAAACCTTTCTTTTGAATGGTTTAAACAAATTCCGACTTTTAATCTTTTAAACCAAAAGATTCATCTTTTTAAAACCCACTTCAATTTGAAACCAAGGTTCGCCAGTCTTTCACAAAGATTCATTCATAGTTTTAAAAACAATTCCATTTCAAACTTGAAATCTTTTCAACAAAAAATGGAAGTTATCTCGTTATATAAAAGCCATTATCATTTGGAAACAAATGCTTTTCCTTTGGGAAAAATCCTATCAAATATGCACAAGTTATGGCTTTTAAAGTATAAACTTGGGTTAAATTTAAATTCCCAAAATAATACTTTTAAAAGGGTTTAAAATCCATAATATTATTGTATAACTTGTATACCCTTTCAAATCATAGTTTCCAAAATCATTTCAAAACTTAAACAAGATATATTCTATTGAAACAAATTCAATTTCAAATTTCCTTTTCAAAAGCTTTTCATATTCAACCCAATTCCATTTCCAAAATCATTTTGGATTCAAAATTCTATTTTTAAAACCATTTCAAAATATTAAATTCAAATATCTGGGACTTAACCAATTTTCTTGTGCAATCCATATTTGTGTGTGTGGTGTGGTGCAGGGGTTTTACACACAACAATACAATATCATCAAACATCGTCAATTCAAGCACAACAATATCGATAAGCGATATAATCCTATAACGCTTATCTTCATTCACAGATTCATAGATAATATGTAAATTCATCACAGATAAATAAATCACAATTCATAGCTCAATCATATCATAGAATCATTAAACATCAGGAATATCACACAATTCAAGGCATTCAATACAAACCAAACATCCATAAGTAAGATCAATCAATCACCTGATTAATTTAAATCAGATTAATTACTTATGAATAAATTACTAACCCTGGTTAATTAATAGTTAATTAATTACAAGTTATTTTAATTAATTATCCTTTAATCATTTATTAATTAACCTTTAATTATTAATTGATCAAACCTAATTAATAATACAATCTACCTTTAATCATTAAATAATTAACCTTTAATTATTTAATTATTCTTCAATTAATTATCCTTAATTAATTATCTTAATTAATTAACTCTTAATTAATTACCATTTAATTAATTATCCTTAATTAACTATAATAAGTGATTTTCCCTAATCACTCATATTAATAAATCTTAAATTAATTCTAATCACTTGATTAATCAACTTTAATCATTAATTAATTACTTTTAATTAAGTAATAATCTCTAAGTAATTAATTACCGTTAATTAATTCAACACATCAATCAATTATCCTTTAATGTATTTACACAAAGTAATTATCCCTTAATTTCATTAAAGTAATTAACCTTTACTTACTAACATTAATAAATCAACCTTTGATTAATTACATTAACTAATTATCATTCCTAATTTATTGCCCTTTAATTATAAATTAATTACTTAATTAACTATTTAATCCAATCATTATTAGATTCCATTTGGAAATACTTATGTTTGCACAAAAAATGGGCAAACACCTCCAAGTCGTATGAATTAGTTGATTTTATGTTGTTTCTAGTAATTTGGGTGATTTACGCAAATATATAAAAAGCAGGGACTAAACTGTAAAAGACACACAGATTTATAGTGGTTCGGCCAGAACGTGCATATGTCCACTTTATATGTTATTCTCCTTTTCTATTCAGATTACAAGTACAAAGCTTTTATTACAAGTAACTAAAAGTTGTTTGAAAGTTCTATCCGTGCTTGAGCTCTCAAACTTGTCTACCATTGTTGTACCCCTGCCCCTCTATTTATAGAGTGAGGTTGGGGGTAGGGGTCTTGGATGTATATAGCTGTTGGTAGGCCTGGGCTAGAGCAATCTGGCCTGGCAAATTTGGATCGGCAAGGCTCTGGCTCGGTGGTGGTTGGTCCGGCTTAGTCTTGGAGGTGAGATGGTTCGGTGGTGGTGAGGACATGGGTTGGTTCGGTGGTGAGTTGGAGGTGAGATGGTTCGGTGAGGGTTGGAGCGGTAGTTGGTTCGGTGGTGGGTGGAAGCCTGCCCAACATTTGCCCCCCAAAGTAGGGCATATACTCGTATATGGCATGCTTTGTTTTGGTTGGGACGTCCTTATTCGGTATGGTGTGCCGAACCTGTTGGTTTGGCCAACGCCTTTGCCTATAAGTATGTGCCTAGAGTTCTTGTTTTTCCAGACACTTATCTCTGCCGAATCAACACTTTCGTCTCTGCCGAATCAAACATATTAGCCGAACCAGGATCTTGTCTTTGCAGAATCAGGTGAGATTCTTTTCCGCCGAATGAGTTTATGTTCTTGTATTACCGGATGGACTTTAAGAGTTTGACTGTCGAATGAGATTGGGCGTTGAGTGCCGAATGGGCTTTATCCCGAACGAACACGAGAAACTTGCTTGCTTCATATCTCTTCATCCTTCATCCTAACAACGTGCTTTTGCTTTTGTGTTCGCAAATAAATGTCTCACAAAGTTGAAACTCGTTCAGAAAAGGGAAAATCTACGGATCGAGGTGAGCCTCCCGTTGTGCCCCCCGCCCAGCCAGGACCAGCACGATAGGGACCTGCCCCGAGGTCATTAGTGGATGGATATGGCCCTCAAGAGCTTCTGAACTCTCCTCCCGATTGCTTTCCGAGCTCCCTCAAAGAGGAACAACATGATGTCATCGCTCGCTCCTTTGGGATTGACAGAGCGAGTATGCTGTTGCCGGGAGACGGTGTGATGCCGTATGATCCTCCTGAAGGATATTTCGCCTATAGGCGATACCATTGCATGTGCGGGGCCATTCCTCCGATCAATGCCTGGATAGTCAGCTTCCTTACTTACTTGAAGGTGGCTCCATTCCAGCTTCAGCCCAACTCCTATGCTATCCTGGTGTGTTTGTTCATCATTTTCCAGAGGAAGTACGGGCGCCCCCCTTCCAACCGGGAGGTTCGGTACCTATATAATTTAAGAGGTTACAAGAAGGGGTCCCCATACATTAGTTTGGAATCAGCCGTGTCCTTCAAGCCGGTCTTGGACTTATACTCGAAGTTCACCATGTTTAAGAAGGAATGGTCCTTCGTCAAGGACGACTCCGTTTCTTTTCGCCTTTTCACTTCCGGATGTAAGTTGAATTTCATTTGTAATTTCTCGGTCCCGAATGCAACGCTTCTTCTTATATGCTTCTATTTCTTGCTAACGACAGGTGGCTTTGCGGTCGCGGAGAATGATCGTCTGGTACAGATGGCTGCGGAGATAGAGGCCATCTCATGAAGGGATAGGTCGGCTTCTTACCTGATCAGGAATGCCACTCTCCTGGAGCACAACTTGATTTTGCCACGTCAATCTGTGGTTAAGCAGAGAGATACAACGGAGGAGAGGGCTGCCAAAGCTAAAGGCGGGGCCATGACGAAGAGCAGCAAGAGGAGACCTTTCTCGGTACCTCCAGTCGTCGGGGGGAAGAAGCTCAAGAAATTTGATGGACCCTCTCCCAACACATGCTCAGATGCTCCGGAGGAGGAAAGTGGAGAGGAGGAAAGAGGCGAGGAGGAGAGCGGAGGCGATGGAGAAGGTGATGGTGGCAATGGTGGCGAAGGTCAGGGTGGTAGTGGCGTTAGTGCCCTGACCCTTGGGCTAGCGGGTGAGATTCAAGAGTGGACGGATGATGCTTTCCGCCAAGCCTTTGAGGGGTTAGGGGAAGGGCCGGCCTTGGTGGAGAAATCGAAGAAGTCTGATAAGGCCGGGACTGGTGCCAGTCTATCTTCTGAGAGTATTTCAGCTAAGGCAACTCCGGCGGCTCAAGGTGAATTCTTAACTCCTTTTTTTTTAACTTTATATGTTTCTTGAATCATAGTCTCATGCATGCTTGTAACACTTGGTTTTTATTTCAGGATCGGTTGAGGCGGCCAAGACATCAGACATTCGGCACCGCCTTGAGCAATTCAAACTCTTCAAGGCTTCTGCTAAACCGAAGCCCTCGACTGACCGTTCCGAGAGCGTAGTTAGTTACCGTCCTCTTCTCAGAGTTATCGAAGAAGATATTCAAAAGAGAAAGAGGAGGCGTTCCATGTTCGAACCTTCACTTGGACCTCAGCCCCCAACCCAGCCTATTCATGACATTACGGAGGAAGATACTGAGTCCATACCATCTTTGCATCCATCAGAAAATCCTTCCGTTACTCATATTGATCGTCCCGGCTTGGCTCGTAACCCATTTGCGGGTCATCCAGATCTGGACCTGAGTTCTCATGATATTTCCTTCGATGAGCTTACCGGTGAGCACCTCGTACCCCGCAATCCTATGGTAAGGGTACTTGAAGAGGCTAAGGCTTTGGATCTTGACTTGTTGACTACTCGGATTGTGACTATGGGGGATGAGGCCAAGGCAAACATCGATCGGGTGGTTGAGGAGAGTAGGAAGTTAATAGAGCATCACGCCCTACTGGTCAAGGCTGGAGAGGAAATCGAAAGTGCTAACATTCGGCTGCGGCTAATGGTTTCCGATCAGGCCAAACAGCTCGCCGATCAGGCCATTCAGATCTCTCAGCATGAGGCGGCCTCCGGACAGCTAAAGAAAACTATGGAGGAGGCTAGTAGAGCCGAATTGCGAAAAATGGAGGCCACCTGCAAGGAACGAATTGATATGGCCATTGCCACTGTGGATGAGGTTCGAAGAGTGGATCTTGAGCAGATAGAGGAGTTATCTAGGAAGCTTGAGGCCGCAGAGCTTGCTCAAGCTAAGCTGAAGGAGGAGATGGAGGCGATGCGGAAATCCCTTCAGGCTGATTGCTTGAGATACCGATTGGAGAGAGACGCTGCCGTTGCAAGGCTGTCGGCTTCCGAGGCCCAGATGAGGGAGTTTGAGGAGAACGAGGGGATGATGGATGAGATGCTCAAGGACATGTATTTCCGTACTTGGAGGCAGGGCAACCTGTCCTGGATGGACAATTATCCCCGGGTTATGGCTAGGATATATCTCCGGGCTTTGGAGGAAGTCAAGGCTGAAGCGGATAAAGAGGGTGGCGCAGCCTTCAGAATGGATGTGGTTACCGCACAGTTCACCAAGGAGGAGAAGGCGGCGGTGAAGGAAGGCATGCGGCTGCTTGCCGCCGAGGAAGTGGGTGTGCAGTTGGAGGATGACGATTAGGGAGCAGACGCTGGTAAGTCTTCCCTTTTAATCTTTTCATGATTTGATTGCTTATCTTTCGTGACTATTGATGGATTCTCTTCTGAATTGGGCAGGCGGGACCTCTGGAGTACATGCGGGGAGTTCTGACCCTGCAGTTAAGTAGATCCGGATGGCGGACAGGATAGAGGTGGAGCCTCGATGTAGTTGACTCTTTTATTTGGTCTGTTTGACATTCCTGTATATACTAGTCCAAAACATTATTGTATTTTCAGGCTGTAATTATGTCATTGCAACGAACGTCTTTATGTAACTTTATAACATAAGCAGATTCTGTCATGTTCGAATGTGGTTGTTATTTTGATATGTTGCATAAGAAATACAGCTGCGCGTTTATGCATGTGATTTAATCGTATTTGATGCTAAGTTTCTGCTCAAAATATTATTTCATGTCTTGCAATGTCAATATGATGTGTGAATAAATTAAAGCTACATATTTGTATACAAGAGAAGAAAGTACTGCCCTTCAGTTTTAGTTGTAGAGGGTTGCTTTGAACGTCTTGCGTGACTGAGTATGGAATGTAGCTGAGTGTTCCGTCATCCGGATGTGAGTTCATATTTCCACAAGCGAGAGTTCCCCTATTTTGTGACCTGTACTTTAGGGACTGTTATATAGGATAGGAGAAAAGTTTTTAAACGAAATGGAAATATGAGAAACAGTAAAACTTCCAATCACGGAAGGCCGTCGATATGCTTAAGTTCGTGACAAACGGGTTTGTAGTCACTTTCCCTAGCTGTGGGTCTTGGAGACATTTGTCACCCATCTTACGCCTCTGCGGGGAGTTTATCTTTTTTACCACAGCCGCACTTAAGACATATCGGAGCCGAGATCGCGCACAGTAACTACCCGAGCCATTATGGCCCGTAATCGTGGGTATTATTCGATTTACTGTGGCCGGCTAGCGCGGGTGCCTATCGTCAACCGTGAACTACCCCTGGCTGGCCACACCTTATGTTGGGGCTTAAAGTAGGTTCACAGTTGCCGGCGAGCCGAACGCCGTAATGAGCTGCCATCGGCTATAGTCGGCCTTCTTGATGGCTTATAATTGGCTCATTACAGTTGGCTTTGAGGGCAGTCGCGAGCAATGAGTTAACCCGCAGCAGAGGGATGCTGGAGCAAAAGTGTCTCATTGGCGAGTGTATAGATATGCATAGTACCTGTTGGGTCTTGTCCAGGTAAGGTTGTGCCGTGAAGTGTCCAGAATGGAAATGTCGTTATACAGGATTTTGTTCAACAGAAAAGGATAAAGCTTAACAAGCAACCAAGATATAAAGGAACAAGTTAAAAAGAGACAAAATTTTTAAAGTGGTTCGGCACGAAAATGCCTACGTCCACTGATTCTCTTTGTTAATTCACTTCATATGGGCAGTACAAGTTAAGAAAAGTATCGACGGAGGTGTTGGATGTTCCATGCCCTCTGGAACACCTCTCCGTCCACTGTTGACAAAATATAAGCTCCGTTGCGGAGATCTTTATGAATTACATAGGGTCCGTCCCAGATTGGATCTAGCGCTCCGGGGCGCGGGAAGGTCCGCTTGAGGACAAGATCTTCTTCTTGTAAGCTGCGGTGCTTGACTTTGGAGTTGTATTATGCTGCCACTTTTTGCTTGTGAGCTGCTGCTTTGAGTGCTGCATCGTTTATTCTCTCCTCAATTAGATCCAAAGACATGTGGAGGAGTTCTTCGTTCTCTTCTGGGTTGTAGTGGATCTTACGGTGGGAAGGCACTACAGTTTCAACTGGGAGCATGGACTCCGATCCGTACGCCAAAGAGAAAGGAGTATGCCCTGTTGATGTTCTGTAAGATGTGCGGTAGGCCCAAAGTGCCGTAGGAAGTTCATCCACCCAAGCGCCTTTTGACTTTTCAAGTTTCTTCTTGATTAGGGTTTTGAGGATTTTGTTGACAGCTTCGACTTGTCCGTTTTCCTGGGGATAAGCCACAGATGAGAAGCTTTTGTGAATTCCGTGCTCTTGGCACCAGTCGGTGAATTCCTCGCTGTCAAATTGAAGTCCATTGTCCGATATGATTTTGACTGGAACCCCGTACCTGCATAAAACATTTTTGATCAAGAAGTTAATAACTTTTGCCGAAGATATTTTATTTAGAGGCTCCGCTTCCACCCATTTGGTGAAATAGTCAACTGCCACTATGGCATATTTGGCTCCGCCTCGGCCCACTGGCAGTTCGCCAATCAAGTCAATTCCCCATATTGCAAAGAGCCAAGGGCTGGTCATTTGAGTAATCTCATTTGTGGGCAGTCGAGGAATCTTAGCCAATTTCTGACATCTGTTGCATTTTTTGACGAAGTCCAAGGCGTCTTTGTTTAAAGTGGGCCAGTAATAGCCGTATCGGAGTGTTTTCTTGGCTAGAGTCTGCCCTCCGGTGTGATCTCCGCAACTTCCTTGATGGATGTTGGACAAGACTTCCCTGGCTTCCCTTCCAGCGATACACCTTAATAAGGGATTAGAGAAGCCACGCCGATAGAGGACGCCTTCTTGTAATGTGTAGCGGGAAGCTTTCCTTAAGATTTTCTTATCTTCGTTACGCCCGTTGGGCAGTGTGCCACTTTGTAAGTACTTCCGGATGGGAGTCATCCAAGTTTCCTCTTCGATTGCAGCTATCATATTCATTGTCTCGTAACTCGGGGCTAGTTGCTGTGAGATGGTTATTGTTCGAGAAGCGGTGCCGTCCTTCATGCTAGCTTGTTTTGCCAGTTCGTCGGCCTCCTGATTCTCTTCTCGAGGAATGTGTTTGATTAAATAGTGATCCAATTGATTGAGCAGTAGCTTGGTCTTCTTTAGATATGCTGTGAGTCGTTCTCCTCGAGTCTGGAATTCTCCCAGTATCTGACTTACAACAAGTTGAGAATCACTATGGAGACATAAAGAACCAACTCCGATCTCCAGGGCAAGTTCTAATCCGGCTATCACTGCTTCGTATTCTGCGTCATTGTTGGTGGCAGCGAATTCCAACCTTAGGGCGTAGTGCAGCTTCCTTCCCCTGGGGGTGATTATCACAACACCTGCCCCCGAGCCTTGTTCATTTGATGCTCCATCTACAAAGAGATTCCACTTGATATCTTCTGCTATTTCAGATTGCTCCTTACCTTCGTTAGTAGTGAATTCGACAATGAAATCAGCTATAGCTTACCCCTTGATAGCGGTGCGAGGATGGTAGGTGATATCATATTGACTCAGTTCAATGCACCACTTAAGTAGTCGCCCAGAAGTGTCGGGGCGATGGAGTACTTGCCTTAGCGGTTGATCGGTTAAAACTCTGATGGAATGAGATTGAAAATAGTGTCGCAGTTTCCGTGATGTGATTAGCAAACAGTATGCTAGCTTTTCAAGTTTAGGGTATCTGGCTTCTGCTCCTGTAAATCTCTTGCTTACAAAGTATACGGGCCGCTGCGCGCGGTTGTCTTCTCTCACCAAAGCGGCGCTTAATGCATGGGACGATACAACAAGGTATAGGTATAGTTCTTCGCCTTCATTTGGAGTTGAGAGTACTGGTGGTCTCTAGAGGTGTTCGATTAAGTTAAGGAAGGCTGTCGAGCATTCGTCGGTCCATTCGAACTTTCCTTTGTCTTTCTTTAGAGCTTCAAAGAAAGGGATGCATTTGTCGGTTGCTTTAGAGATGAACCTTCTTAGGGCGGCCACTTTCCCGTTTAGGCTTTGCATCTCTCTTCGAGTGGATGGTATCTTGATATCTTGCAAAGCCCGAACTTGTTCGGGGTTTGCTTCAATCCCCCTGGCATGGATGATGAATCCCAAGAATTTTCCCGACGATACTCCGAAGGAGCACTTTAGAGGGTTTAGCTTCATTCCATATTGGCGAAATACTTGAAACATCTCGTCCAGGTGGTTTATATAATCGTTGGCTTTCCTCGATTTTACCAGAATGTCATCCACATAAACTTCCATAGTTCTTCCTATTAGTTCCGCAAACATCTTGTTGACGAGGCGCTGATAAATAGCTCCGGCGTTTTTAAGTCCAAAAGGCATTACTCTGTTGCAGTACAATCCTCGGTCAGTGATGAAACTAGTGTGGTCTTGATCGGGGGCGTGCATAGGGATCTGGTTATATCTTGAGTATGCGTCCATAAAGGATAAGAGTTCGTGTCCGGCTGTGCTGTCCACGAGCTGATCGATTCGGGGGAGTGGGAAACAGTCCTTCGGACAAGCGTCATTTAAGTTGGAGAAGTCGATGCATGTTCGCCACTTCCCATTAGCCTTTTTTACCAGTACTGGGTTGGCGATCCATTCTGGGTAGATGGCTTCTTGTATGAAGTTATTGGCAAGTAGGTTCTTTACTTCTTCCTCGAGGGCTGCTGATCGTTCTGCCCCCATGCTTCTCTTTTTCTGCTTTACTGGCACCTTGGTGGGATCGATGTTCAGCACGTGGGATGCTATGTCTGGGGAGATTCCTGTCATGTCATCGTGCGTCCATGCAAATACGTCCATGTTGTGGCGAAGAAAATCAATGAGTTGATCCTTTAATTCTTATTTTAATTGAGATCCGATTTTCAATAGTCTACTTGAGTCACGTTTGTCTACAGCTACGAATTCCATAGCCTCTGCAGGCTCGGCGGTGGCCTCCTCCTCTTTGTCCCTGGGGTCTAATTCATTGAAAGGATCACTAGTATATCGAAGAGGAGGGGTTTTCTTTAGTTGCTATGCTTCCAAGTTTTTCATGCAGAGAGTAGTCTCTGCATTTTTCCCTTTATCCTTTCTACGGTTATTGCGAAGTTCAGTTACATAGCAGTCTCGAGCAGCGTCTTGATCTCCCTCCATTTCTCCTATTCCGTTATCTGTCGGAAATTTCATCTTCAGGCACCATGGGGCTAGGACAATTTGGAAGTCAGACAAGGCTGGTCTTCCCAAAAAGGCGTTGTAGGCCGAGTGGTTCTCTATTAGTACAAATGTTTGTTTTCGCACAACAGAGCGGGGATGACTTCCTATTTCAACAAAGAGGTCCAGTTGCCCAAGGGGCATCTTCGCATCTCCAGTGAAACCATGTAGTGGTTTGTTGCAAGGAGACATCCTTCATTGACAGCTTCATTTTGTCGAAAGCATGCTTGAATAGGATATTTACTGAGCTCCCAGTGTCTACTAAAATTCGAAAAACTTTGGCTGGACCGAACCAGGAAGAGATGACCATATGTTCCATGTGTGGGTACTGCCTTCCCTCTAGATCACGCCTACTATGTGATGTCGTCATTCTCTTTCCGTTTCGGGTGGCGTTCTTCCATAACAGAATTAACGTAGCCTTCATCGTTTCTAAATGACTTAACGTATCTTTCCATCTCTGCCCAGCTTCTGTCGGCGATGTGTGGTCCTCCTGATACGGTATGGACCACTATCTTCTCTTGACTAGAGCCGCTGGTGTTGCGATTTCCTCCGCCTATTTCCAGGAGGGGTAACCCTGGATTCTCATCGGCAGGAGTCGAAGTCCTGTTCTGACCTTTCACATAGCGCTCTAGTCTTTTCCTTCTGATGTGTTCTTCAATCAAGTCCCGGAGATGGTGGCATTCATTGGTGTCATGTCCATGGGATTCGTGGAAGTGGTAGAACTTTCTAGACTTGAGTGCGTTATCTGATTCCTTCTTGTGCGGGGAGGGGGGGCGCTTGTATCTAACTTCGTCTTGGGTTGCTAGGAAGATGTTTTTGATTGTTTCATTCAAAGGATTGTAAGAGTCAAATCTTGGTCCTGGTCGATATAAGCGCTTTTCTCCCTTCTTGCCCCCAGCATTGTCTCTAGAGTCATTTCTCCGAATATCCTTTGTTGCAGCGGGAACCTTGTTTGGAGCTGTCTTAGCCTGTGGCCCTGACTGCCTCTCAGTGGCAGCGTCTTCAAGTCTCATATATTTTCCAGCTTCATGGAAAAAATCAGGTAAAGTAGCTGGTTTTTCCTTGGTTAGTCTTCTAACAAATTTAGTATCCGGATGTACACCACTGCAGAGGGTCATCAGGATAAGTTTCTCGTCGGCATCTTGGACCGCGACTGCTGCGGCGTTGAATCGGGTTAGATATTGTTGCACTGTCTCTCCGGGTTTCTGTTTGATATTAGATAAGGAATAGCGTCCTTGGGTTGTTCCACATGAATGCGGAACTGGCTGATGAACTTTTCTTTCAACATTTCCCATGAGCTAATGGACCCTTGGGGTAGGTGGCAGAACCAGGAGGTAGCTAGATCCGCCAAGAAAAGTGGGAAGCATTTACACAACACTCCCTCCGTTGCTCCACTCATGAGCATATGCTGGGTGTATCTCTGTAAGTGTACGATGGGGTCAGAGGTTCCCTTGTAAGGTTCCATTGTTGGCATTTTCCATTCCCGGGGGGTGATGGCAATTTCGATATTGCGGGTGAAGGGGCTGGTTACCCTAGCGTCTATCCCCCGATCCCTTTGGTTCCTTTGGACGCATTCTCTGAACAATCGCGCCATCCTTTCATCAGAATTTGGGGCGGATAGAAATGAGTTTGGTTCTTCCCTGCGGGATTGATTCCGTCCGGACGACTTGTAGGGATGGTATCGTCTGTCACTCCTAACATTCTCCAATGGCTGCCTCTGGTCTTCTGGGGGCATGCTGGGGTCAGCCACAGTTGGCCCTTGCCTTGATCTTCCCCTGCTGGGTTCTGTTCTCAGCACTTCCTCGGGTTCAACTTCGGGCTGGACTCCAGCTCGGCCCCGTCTACTGGTGTTTCCATGGTTAGGTAGCATGACAGGCTCAGCTACATCCGACCCCTGCCTGGTACCTCCCCTGTTGGGTTCGGTTCCAAGTGTTTCCTCGGGTCGGAATTCGGGCTGAGTCCGGGCTCGGCTCCTACCATTGCTGTTTCTGTTGTTAACTTCTTCGAAGAAGAAAGACCTTTGTCGTCTCTCAGATCCTCTAGATCGGGACTCACCCAATGATTCAGTGTTGCGGTTGGATTCTTCAGCATCCCCTAAGCGTGACATGAGTTGGTCCACCAAGGCTTCTTGTTGAGATGCGAAGCGGTTAGTTACTTCAGCCACAATCCTGCCTAGATCCGTCCTAGTAATTGATTGTTCCGTAGCGGGGGCTGTCGGATTTGCCTGATTTTCGTTTGCTGTTGGAACCGGACGATTGTCTTGATCTCCGATTACTGGATTTGGGATACTACTAGTTGCAATGTTCTTTCCTTTGTTAGCATCCTTCTTCCGTCCGGGATGCATGTTTTTCAAGCAATGAACGATGTTGATAGGAAAAGGGTTGAGTTGGAGAAGTTGAAGCTTCGAGCACCTATCGTTCTCAGTGAAAGCACTAAAAATGTTTGCACAAAAAATGGGCAAACACCTCCAAGTCGTATGAATTAGTTGATTTTATGTTGTTTCTAGTGATTTGGGTGATTTACGCAAATATATAAAAAGAAGGGACTAAACTGTAAAAGACACACAGATTTATAGTGGTTCGGCCAGAACGTGCCTACGTCCACTTTATATGTTATTCTCCTTTTCTATTCAGATTACAAGTACAAAGCTTTTATTACAAGTAACTAAAAGTTGTTTGAAAGTTCTATCCGTGCTTGAGCTCTCAAACTTGTCTACAATTGTTGTACCCTTGCCCCTCTATTTATAGAGTGAGGTTGGGGGTAGAGGCCTTGGATATATATCGCTGTTGGTGGGCCTGGGCTGGAGCAATCTGGCCTGGCAAATTTGGATCGGCAAGGCTCTGGCTCGGTGGTGGTTGGTCCGGCTTGGTCTTGGAGGTGAGATGGTTCGGTGGTGGTGAGGACATGGGTTGGTTCGATGGTGAGTTGGAGGTGAGATGGTTCGGTGAGGGTTGGAGCGGCAGTTGGTTCGGTAGTGAGTGGAAGGTGGCTGGTAGAGGAGCCGGTCCGGCATGTAGGGGAGAGGCATCTGGTTCGGTGAGATGTTTGGACCGGTAGGGCTTGGTGGAGAGTTGGTTCGGTAGGAGCTAGGGGGTGGTTGGTTCGGCATTGGCTTCTTCCTCCTCGGTTCGGTTGACGGTGGATGGTCCGGTCCGGTGACTTTTTGGACCGGTGGTGTTGCCTTCTTCTCTTGATTCGGTGGTAGGTGGAAGCCTTCCCAACAACTTAAGGATAAATTTATTATTTCCAAACCCAAATCAATTAATTTTAACAACATTTAATCTTTATTTAATAAGCCTTGGAATTTATTGTCATTGACATATAAATTAACTTAAGATTCTTAAGTTAATTAACAAATTAAAACACTTCATCTTTTAATTAACCACTCAAACATACCATAATTTATTTAAATAATCTTATTAATTTAATAAAGGATACATATTAAAAATACTTTAAGCTTAAATAAATTTAAAAATAATTTATTTTAAAAACTTTAACAACCCATATTTTAGATAAAACATTTAAAAATTAAAAAAAATGGGTTAAGAAAAATTATTCAAATAAAAACTTGATTTGTTAAAAAAATATAAACTTTGAAAGCACATCATTTTACTAATTCGAGCAAAAAAACTAAATCCCCGAGTCAAGTCCCATGCTTCGCTCCACAATCTCGTCTTCGAGCCTATCCCTGCATTTACACGAGCACAAACCCGAGCCAAATACTTCTTCTCCGGTCCTTAACCAAACCCAGACACGTTTGTGCGCGCATGCACATGCACGGCCACTCCGATCACCACCGGTCATCGCCGAGATCACCCACAAGTCGCCATTTCCATGCTCGGCCATCTCCACTACCCAGAATCCCTCGCCGTCCCTAAAATCAAAATCGAGCATATAAACCCAAACCCCGAAAACATACCGACACCCATATCAACCCCTCGCCGCCGCCGATGACCACGTCGTCTCGCCTGGAGCTTCACTAATCCCCGATCTTCCTTTTCCCCTACCCTAGTCCAACTCGACGCCGCCTCGCCGTCACACTATCCACTCAAAAAACATCGACAAAATCTGGGTCTAAAACCATAACTTCGCCTTGCCCGGACACCATAGGTCGGAGAAAAATCCCATGACATTTTTCCCATCATCCTTAACACACGAGCCACCTTTGACATGAACCCCGACCTCACCGAGCCTTTCGATTGTCGGAATTTGATCAAAACCCACTATACGTTCAACCTAAAAATTCTAATCGACCATTAACTTAAAATTCACCAAATTATTACTAAAATTCATCATTTTCGTAAATGAATTCAATCATACAATCAAAGCATGGAAATTTAATAGTCGAAATTCTGACATTAATTGGTTCATCAAATGTAATATTTTATTTCTGAGATATTTACTAAACATTTTCACTTGAATCAAATTTCAAAATGATGTTGTACACATACAAACACTTTCCATTTAGAAATCAAAGCCTAAAAATAATTTGATTGGATGATTTGAATTTTTGGATCAGGTTTTAAAACTTGAAAAGTTTAAACAGAGGCATGCTTTGCCTGTTCCAGACATGGACACAGATATCAACACACATATATACATAAAATCAATGTTAACAACCCACAGCATAATTTATCTCATACTTCAAAGATTGTCATATGCTAATTCAAAATATATCAGTTTTTAAAAGTTTACTCGCCTGGAATTTGAAGCAGAGAACAACTTTTTTTTTGACTCTGGAAATGAAATCTGAAATTGTTTCTTGATTTATCAAGAACTTGATTTAACACTAAATTGAACATGACTGTTGTTTGAACTTGGATTTGAATCTGATATTTAATGTTGCATTTGCATGCTTCAGATTTGAATCTGGTTGAAGTTGTTTGAATTAAACTTTGATTTATTGCTTGATTCATAATTTTTATTTCCAAGTATTGTTTAGTTTGATTTTGAACTGATCTTGTTGAATTTGTACTTTGCTTGTTTGATGATAGTTTTAACTTACATGCGTTCTGATTTGCTTTCTTTTGAGTTCTTAGTTTCCAAGTTTGTGTTTTGATTATGTTTTTCAGATTAGAAAATGAAGACGAAGGAAGAATTGAGAAATGAATATACTAGCCTGGTTTCTACTCTTAAAACATGTTATTAATATTTAACTTAAAAGAAAAACTTAAATGCCACTTGTTCATTTGCATATTACTTAATTACACTTGTAAATTCATGTTACACTTATTTTACAAGTGTTATAAATGTTTTTATAAATGCACAAATGTCAAAACAATCACTTTTATGTTTAAATCTGTAACGTCCCGCCTTTTTGCATGCTTTAAATCGACGATAAACCACACACGTCAGACTTAAACCATACAGAAGGCCAGATTGTTATGGGGTAAATAAGAAAAAAGCAAAGAAAGAAAGGAAACAAAACAGAATCTTGCAGCGGAATGACAAAATATAATAATCAAATAAACAGTTCATGAAGCTGTTTTACAAAAAACATTTGATTATACTCATACAATATATATTAGAGTCACACATACCATAGAATAATCAATAACAATGCAGCGGAATACAATGGTGTAGTGGAATAATATAATAGATAGTAATAAATCTTCGTCTTCGTCCTCCTGAATACGGTCTTCCAAATCCTGAAATGCTCAGGCTGACCCGAGCGAATGGAAAAGACAAAACACTCGAGTCAGAACTAAAAGATCTTATGTAAGTTAAATCAACAGTAAATAATATGAGTGGAATGGCGTCAAAGATGCTTACGGGGTTTGACATCTCCTATCCAGTGTATAACGTGAGTGCAGTAACTCAAGAGATGCTCGGGATTCACGTCTCCTAAGGATCCGTTAAACTATTTACTATGTAGTAATATTTTGCTATTATAATAGTGTCTAATAGTAAAATAAACTTACTTTTTTCATAGCATTAAGGGGTTAACCATATAGCCCTTAACACGTAATAGTCCCAGTAGTCCATCCAATATTATGGTCCCTCCTGATCGGGAAGCCACCAGAGGATACCACACAGGCTACGGGAGAAAACAAACTCGTACAAGGCGCGATAGGGTAGGTGACACAGCACAACTAGGCAATGCCAGGGTAGATATACCAATTACGCTTCCGGGCCGGTGGTAATGCGTAGCGCGCAGCTACCTCCCACCTCGAGCAACACCCCCAAATCAAAAAAAATCAAAAGTAGCCACCAAATCAATCCAAAAGTCAGATAAAGGGATGTGTCCGATCAAAGGAGCTACCTCATTTGCTCGTCGATCGTTCATGTTTTAGCCACCTTATGCCAACTCACGGGAGTCGGGTCCATTTATTTACCTCAAAGGAAACGCCGCCACAATCCTACTTCATTCTGGAATCTCAACCTCGTACACGGTTGTTAGTGGTTTTCGGTCTCTTCAATAACCAAACGTTATTATAACACCGTGGTCATTTCAAAATAGTATATACTTTAAAAACCAAAATATCATTGCTATTTCAAACCATATCCTTTATTTCAAAATAACATATACTTCAAACCCCATTCAATAATATATCACATTTCCATTCCAAAACGATTCAATAATATATCATTTAAATAAAACCCAATTTTCGATCACTAAATCTTCCTTTAATCTATATAAACTTGAAATATTCTTTTAAATCATCTTAAACCCAAACCACATTATGAAATCATATTCTTAATCTTCAATTCTAATAGGTTTCAAATCAAATTCAAAGATAATTCTTTAAATAAATTTAGTTTCAACTAATTCATTTCCTAACCACAAAACTTTCAAAGTTATAACAACTCCAAAACCCAACACTTTGAAACCATAATACTTTAAAATACTTAAATGTCGATAAAACATTTAAATTTTGATATATTTCAGGTCTTTAAATATTCCAGAGTTTCCAAACCAAATCTGATAATCTCATATATATCTTAATTCAATTTTCTATTATTTAGTTTAGAAA
This sequence comes from Allium cepa, assembly GCA_030765085.1. NCBI lineage: Eukaryota > Viridiplantae > Streptophyta > Magnoliopsida > Asparagales > Amaryllidaceae > Allium > Allium cepa. The sequence continues at coordinate 415,901,706 of CM060937.1, forward strand.
TATTTATTTAATACATTCAATATCACTTAAATAAAGCTCAATTTTGGAATATTTGTTAATCCCCTTAAACCCTCATCACGTTATGAAATCATGCCCTTTTAAAATCTCAAATTCAATAAGTTCTAGGTTGCTTCAATTAAATAACATTCTTAATTTAAAAACAATTTTTAAGTCGATTTCAAATTCATCTTCTCAACCTTAACTTAGCAATATCATTATAAACTCTATAGGTATTAAAATATAATTTAAATAAATACTTAACCATATTATATTTTAAATAAAAATCAAACTTTATTATTAAACTTATTATATAATTAACAAAATATTACATAGCCTAAATTTAAGAATTTAAATATATATAAAATAATATTTATATAATACTCAAAAATAAATATTTATATAAATCCATATATTTCTTTCCAAAACCGTAGAAATCATTTTCAAAAATATTTATACATATAGACCAACGGTGTCTGTATATAAATTTCTATCCTATGGTAATGTGATATGGATATTTATCATTTCAAACCACAATTTAAAATGAAAATACGGTTGTATATCATTTCAAACCGCAATCCCGAATCAATAATGACAAATTAATAAAGAACTTGCAGATTATGATGATATAAATAAAACATCCATTCATCCATCATAAAATCATACATCCATCACAATCATCATCCAAAACAATCAATCAATATCAATATATAACTGATAATATATAACAGGTAATTAACTGGCAGTTATATTCAATAATAAATTAAATAACGATTTAATTTAAATAAATGCAATTAACTGAAATAATAATTTAAAATATACAAAACAGTCATGAATAAATTTACAATCACAACATAAATTAAATTTAACGAACATAAGAAATTTTAGAAGTTGTGAGTGGGTTAAACACTCACCTTTTGAATTTAAATTGAATTTAAATCCAATTTAAACTACAAATTCCAACAGTCTCAGAATTCGTCCAAACGAGCGCTAAAATATCCGGATTTAAATACGAACCTAGCGGAGAAAACCGCGCGTAAATCGAATATCGTATGCAAAAGTTATTCGAGTTATAAGCTTTGAAATGAATTTTAAACAAATAAAAATATAAAAAAAAAGAATACCCAAAAGCCCGAAGCCACATCATCATCTCTGTTAATTATGTGCTCCACTTCCAGCCACCTAATCGCGCGCGCACGAATGAAAACGCACGATCATCACCACAGGCCCACGAACTCGCGACGCCTGCCACCTGCATTGCCGACCTCCTGCGCCTCTGCCCCTTGCCAAAACTACGCTCGAACGCCAATCGTCACGTCACGGAGGGGCCGCCGCTGCAATTCACAATCTAGGTCGAATTTTTGTCGCAAATCCATCAATCAATTCACCATACGAACCACTCAGATCGACTCCCCTCAGACCCCTCTACAAAACCCACAATTCAATTTGACGATCAGACCAGTTTGTTCGCGGTGTGATGAACGGCCGTGGGTTGATTCGCGAATTCTGGGCAAACGGTGTACCAAATTGAAAAACGAATCATACCAGAGGATTACGCTCTGACGGTACATAATTTGATATTGTTTGTGGAGTTTGAATTTTTTGATTTGATTTTTGAATTGCAATTGGATCTAGAATTGCCTGCCATTGAAATGAGGAGCTGAAGAGGAATTGTACGTACAGACAATTTACAATGAGGAACAGTTAGGGTTAATAACATGGTATTTATAGACAAAGCTGAAGGTAGAATAGATGAACCAGATTGATAAACGCGTTGAACGATAAAATGGCCCAAAAGCCCGTTCTGACTCCGGAACGAAATTGGGTCAACCCATATATCAAAATAGATGTTTTTAAATATTTTAAACGCGATGGAACAGGAGTCAACTCCATGAAGAAGTTATGCAAAAATCAATTTATTTCAAATTGATTTCAATTGATTTTAAGGCGTTTCACGTTCGTACGATCAAACGACAAGTCTGATCGCTACGAAACTTGAAACCCTACAATAATTCACCGTTAAGGATCCGATGAAACTGGTTTAGTCAAAATCCGAGTCAGTGGCTAAAATAGCTATTTTTACATTTATAAATAAATTTATAATTAATTAATTAAATCAAATTTTCAATTTCAATCCTATAATTGACAATTTTTATCATTTTTAAATTTCTTAATCATTTACACTAATTTAAAAAAAATTAGATGTCATATTAATGTCGATTCAATCATCAAATTTCGGCGTTAAATTTTCAATTTCATTATATTTGGGAATTATAAATTAAATTCTCAATAATTCCATTGAGTTGACTTTTCATTCTATTATTCAATCTATCACTATCACTATCAATTGAATGAAATTTTCATTGGTTCGTAGTTATCGCATTAATATTCACAAATTTCATCCTAATTTCCATTAACTTAATATTTAAATATTAAATTCCACTTATTCGCAATTAATCCACTTATCGAATTTTAAATTTCAAATAAATTAATAAATCTTGGTTTTCACTCCTTAAATCAACCAATCGTCATATTATAAATAAAATTAACATTGATTACATCTTATAGAATTAACAATCTTCAATGACAAATCAAATCTACCCTAACTGCACAAATTACGTCAATTAATTGCAATTGATTTCATATTAAATTTTATTAATTATCAATTGAAATCTCAATAAATCCATTTATTGATTTAAAATCTTGCTATCCAATAAATTGACATTTAATGGGTATAATTAACATTGATTTATATTACATTTCATTAATGTATGCTTCATTTCATATTAATTCCCATTATTAACTAAATCACATTGACAAAATATTTAATTTAGAATTATTGCAATTTTTACCGCATTTAAATTAACAGGCTAAATAAATAGGTAGCCTAAAATATTTGTTATCATTTACTTTCAATCACACTTATGAGTTATTATTCCCAAACAATTGTAACAATTGTTTACATCACACAAATTTCATTCAATCATCATTAACATACTATTTAATTATATTTATTGAAATTTATCTCCAATTTTATAAATACAATCAATTATAACCTTACCATTGTTTCAATTAAACTGGGATTGCACTAAATTAGTTATTTATCAAGTACCATTAACATTACTATCTTAATTTACATTCAGTTACTATTAATCTATATTATTGCATTGGTTAATTAACTGCTTACTTTTATTTTACCTATTTTAAATTTTATAACTAAGTGCAACAATTTACATTATTTCATTTAATTGCAACTTCATTTTAAATTGTTAATTTTAATTACAATTGCTACACTTAATTTCTAACATTCGCTCCAATATAAATTATAAGATTTTTATTTCTTTCTAAATTTAATTACAAAATCTTATTAATTTAACCAATTTTAATTATTGAAATTTACGGGTCGTTACACTCTCCCCCACTCAAAACTTTTTGTCCTCGAAAAGGAAAAAGGAGGGAAATAAGGAATTAAGTAAACAATGTATCTTATTCAAAAATACTAACTTTATAAATAAGTAAATTTACAAATGTTATAAATTTGAATAAAATATACCAATTTATAACCACTAATTCTTTTTATACTAAAATTAATAAAGTTTGGAAAACATTTTCAAAATATTTTCAAAGTCCAAAATTTACGGAAAATTTCGGCAGAGCCTCCTTTGTATGGAGAGGCTCGAGAGAAAATATAATATCAACTATAACAATATACAACATATAATTTCCAAAATAATTTATATCCCAACACGGGAAAAATATTAAAATAACATTATAAACCGTAATCCGAAAACGTACCTATTTGTCAGGCAATTAACGCTTAATTACGAAACCAAAAGCAATAGCATTTTGCTTCCATAACCTGTATTTCACTATATAATCTAAAAGAGTTAATAATTATATGAAATATTTAAAGTTGTTTCAACCATAAACAAAAAAATCAATACAAACAACAATCACTTGCAACAGGCATACAACCATCACATAGAATCAATACAAATCAATCGTTCATTCATATCAAACATAACAAATAGTCGTTCGGGTTCAACTTTAAATTGCACAGAATGGAAAATAAACTACTTGGTGCACCATTTACTCAACAGTCTTAGATGAAACTAAATAGATTATTTATTCATCCAAACAATTTTAGAGTATCCTTGCCCAAACAATCATAACTAAACAAACAACAATTTCAACAATAGATCAATTTCACTCTTATTAATTTCATTTCATATATTTGTTATTTGATTTTCTTTTCATCCATATAATGATTTATCCTTTATATTTACACTTATTTCTTGTAAATTTTCATTTCCAACCGTTGATTCAGAGTCTATTTCACTTATTTGCACTTATACTTCCATAAATTCATTTTATTTATTCATTCATAGTATTCAACATTTCCTAAGTTCAAAATCTTTTACTTACCATATTCCACTTTCTACTTAATTTTATTATAAGTTACTTCAACCTTTACTTAATTTTATTATCATTTATTTATAATACTTACCTTTCTATTCTATAACATTAGTTGCCTTTCAATTTTACTTAAGTTTATAACAACCACAGCATCAAATTCTTATCTATTAAAGAATGTATTGAATACTTTAATTACTTTTAGGTTTACATGTAAAATTTTGCATTACACTTTCTTATTAACATCTCAACTTTTATAATCGGTAAGTTATATATATGCTTTTAAGGAGGTAATTGAAATTTATACGAGTTTCTCATTTCTTTAATTAATTAAATGTTCAATAATCATATCCTTTGGTTTATAGGTTACAAATTTCAGCTTTCTTGTTATTTTATTTATAACCTAACATTTAATCTCTTATTTTAATTAAAAGTTCTAATTATTAATTAGTTACAACCCATTTCACTACAATAATTGAAACTATTGATTATCAGAAACTTAAGAACTAAATACCGGGTTAAATTTTAAATCATTTTAAAATAATAGATAAATGTATATACTTACAACTTATATATCCAATTATACTTAAAACAATTTAAAATTTATATTTTTTATCAGAATAATCTGCAGTAAAACTACTACAGTGGCCTTCCCACTTCGAAACTCGAAAATGAATGTCGATGATGCATGCACTCATCACCGAAGTTATTTTCCAACGATGGAGAGGGGAGTACATAACTTATTTCTTTTCAATTTTTTTTAAATAATTCTTTCAGATTGTATTAAAATATTTATATCATAAAATACTTCTAATAATATTATTATTATATTTCAAAATCATTTGAAAGAATTTCCAAAACCCCGGACTTATGTTCTAAAATTTTCGATTTTCATTTATTTTATTTCAAATCCTACTTTACTAATATTTATAGATTACACTACCTAACAGCAAATATATCATAACCAATATATATCATAAAAAAAATATTTCATATATGGAAAATATAATAGGTAAAATTATTTCATTCAACTATATTCAAAACAAATATTGTGTCGGTCTACCTTATTAAGTGTTTAGAAATCCCTATTGATGTTATAGCGTCCTATGCACCAAGTAGAATTTATAAATACAAAACGAAACAAATTAACACAATATTAAAAACTTTTATAACACTAACAAATACGCTCTCTCATATACATATATACACTCTGCGACTCATCATAGGGTATTACTACCCTATTAATAAAGAGTCAGACCCCACAAAGCTAAGGTTTGTCGCTAAACCAAAGCTCTGATAACAGATGTAACGTCCCTCCTTTTTGCACGCTTTAAATCGACGATTAACCACACACGTCCAACTTAAACCATACAGAAGGGGGATTTTGATGGGGTAAATAAGAAAAAAGCAGAGAAAGAAAGGAAACAAAACAGAATCTTGCAGCGGAACGACAAAATATAATAATCAAATAAACAGTTCATGAAGCTGTTTTACAAAAACATTAGATTATACTTATACAATATATATCAGAGTTACACATACCAGAAAATAATCAATAACAATGCAGCGGAATACAATGGTGTAGTGGAATAATATAATAGATAATAATAAATCTTCGTCTTCGCCCTTCTGAATACGGTCTTCCAAATCCTGAAATGCTTAGGCTGACCCGAGCGAATTGGAAAGACAAACCATTCGAGTCGGAACAAAAAGATATTATGTAAGTTAAATCAACAGTAAATAATATGAGTGGAACGGCGGCAGAGATGCTTACGGGGTTTGACATCTCCTATCTAGTGTCTAACGTGAGTGTAGTAACTCAAGAGATGCTCGGGATTCACGTCTCCTAAGGATCCGTTAAACTATTCACTATGTAGTAATATTTCGCTATTATAATAGTGTCTAATTGTAAAATAAACTTACTTTTTTCATAACATTAAGGGGTTACCCATATAGCCCTTAACACGTAATAGTCCCAGTAGTCCATCCAATGCCATGGTCCCTCCTGATCGGGAAGCCACCAGAGGATACCACACGGGCTACGGAAGAAAACCAAACTCATACAAGGCACGATAGGGTAGGTGACACGGTACAACTAGGCAATGCCAGCGTAGATATACCAATTACGCTTCCGATGGTAACGTGTAGCGCACAACTACCGCCTACCTCGAGCCACACCCCCAAATCAAATAAAATCAAAAGTGGCCACCGAATCAATCCAAAAGTCAGAGTATAATATCGAAGGGATGTGTCCGATCAAATGAGCTTTCTCATTAGCCCGTCAATCGCTCATGTTTTAGCCACCTTATGCCAACTCACGGGAGTCGGGTCCACGTATTTACCTCAAAGGAAACGCCGCCACCATCCTACTTCATTATGTCATCTCCACCGCATACGCGGTTGTTAAAGTGGTTTTCGGAGTTGGCAGAGAGTATGACAACTTCCGATCCCGGTCTCTTCAACAACCAAACGTTATTATAACACCATGGTCATTTCAAAATAGTATATACTTTAAAAACCAAAATATCATTGCTATTTCAAACCATATCCTTTTTTTCAAAATAACATATACTTCAAACCCCAATTCAATAATATATCATTTCCATTCCAAAACGATTCAATAATATATCATTTAAATAAAACCTAATTTTCTTTCACTAAATCTTCCTTTAATCTATAGAAACATGAAATATTCTTTTAAATCATCTTAAACCCAAACCACATTATGAAATTATATTCTTAATCTTCAATTCCAATAGGTTTCAAATCAATATATTCAAAGATAATTCTTTAAATAAATTCAATTTCAACTAATTCATTTCCCAACCATAAAACTTTCAAAGTTACAACAACTCCAAAACCCAACAGAAACCATAATACTTTGAAATACATAAATTTCGATAAAACATTTAAATTTTGATATATTTCAGGTCTTTAAATATTCCGGAGTTTCCAAACCAAATCTGATAATCTCATATATATCTTAATTCAATTTTCTATTATTTAGTTTAGAAATATTTATATAATACATTCAATATCATTTAAATAAAACTCAAATTTGGAATATTTGTTAATCCCCTTAACCCCTCATCAAGTTATAAAATCAAGCCCTTTTAAAATCTCAAATTCAATAAGTTCCAAGTTGCTTCAATTAAATAACATTCTTAATTTAAAAACAATTTTTAAGCCGATTTCATATCCATCTTCTCAACCTTAATTTAGCAATATCATTATAAACTCTATATATATTAAAATATAATTTAAATAAATAATTAACCATATTATATTTTAAAAAAAAATAAACTTTATTATTAAACTTATTATATAATGAATAAAATTATACATAGCTTAAATTTAAGAATTTAACTACATATAAAATAATATTTATATAATACTCAAAAATCAATATTTATATAAATCCATATATTTCTTTCCAAAACCATAGAAATCATTTGCAAAAATATTTTTATATATATATAGACCAACGGTGTTCGTATATAAATTTCTATCCTATGGTCAAGTGATACGGATATTTATCATTTCAATCCGCAATTTAAAATAAAAATACGGTTGTATATCATTTCAAACCGCAATCCTGAATCAATAATGACAAATCAATAAAGAACTTGCAGATTATGATGATATAAATAAAACATCCATTCATCCATCATAAAATCATACATCCATCACAATCATCATCCAAAACAATCAATCAATATTAATATACCTGATAATATACAACAGGTAATTAACTGGCAGTTACATCCAATAATAAATTAAACAACTATTTAATTTAAATAAATGCGATTAACTGAGATGATGATTTAAAAATATACAAAACATTCATAAATAAATTCACAATAACAACATAAATTAAATTTAATGAACACAAGAAATTTTAGAAGTTGTGAGTGAGTTAAGCACTCACCTTTTGAATTTAAATTGAATTTAAATCCAATTTAAACTCAAAATTCCAACAATCTCAGAATTCATCCAAACAAGCTCCAAAATGTACGGAATTTTAATACGAACCTAGTGAAGAAAACCGCGCGTAAATCAGATATCGTATGCGAAAGTTATTCGAGTTATAAGCTTTGAAATGAATTTTAAACAAATAAAAATAAAAAAGAATACCCAAAAGCCTGAAGCCACGTCATCATCTCTGTTATTCACGCGCTCCACTTCCAGCAACCTAATCATGCGCGCATGAATGAAAACGCTGGATCATCACCACTGGCCCACGAACTCGCGACGCCTGCCACCTGCATCGCCGACCTCCTGCGCCTCTACCCCTTGCCAAAACTCCACTCGAACGCCAATTGTCACGTCACGGAGGGGCCGCCGCCACTGCAATTCACAACCTAGGTCGAATTTTTGCCGCAAATCCATCCATCGATTCACCATATGAACCACTCAGATCGACTCCCCTCAGACCCGTCTACAAAACCCATAATTC